>JAUCMU010000125.1:27605976-27618674 GCA_032275025.1 Enteromius treurensis
GTTAGCGCGATGATCTGATCTTGGATGTGTCATTTGATCTTGTATGTAGTTAGCGAGGTACGAAGAACGGACCCCTGATGCACAGATCAGTGATGTGATGAGAAATGAATATCGTCTTCTCATCCCACAGAGGGCGCTGTTGCTCTTATAATAACTAAGCGATTGCAAAACCCTCGAATATTATTTATCTTTAGTACTTCAATTTTCACACTGTAAAGGGAACAGTTTTTTTGTTTTACTAAAGTTAGAAAATGCACGTATATAAAAACCTACAAGTACAAGAACTAAACCCTCCCGCCGTTAGTTGTTTGAACCGGAAAGGGTTAACTTGTGTAATTGGATCAATGGGCATAATGCGGAGCCCCAGCATCTAATTTCATCCGTGAAGACTCCTCTCATACGCGCCTGCTGCTGTAACTTTACTGGAATAAACGCTAACGTTGTGTGCTACTCTTGACGATGGGCCTGTTTTCTAAAAACAACCTGTTGAAAGTGTTTCTCCGTGACCCTGCCTCCTGGTAAATGTTTATGGGAGATATTATTTCGCCGCTCGGTTGCCATGGCAGAGAGGGACGGTGTCTGAACTTTTCTTCACATGGCGGTTTTTTTCTCTCTTTGAACGCAACCTGCAAGTAAATCTATTGGAGATAAACCGCTTCACATCGCACTGAGGGACTCTGGGAGAGTTTGACGACCCGGGACATCGAGTGCAAAGTTGTTTTCGCCTGAATAAAAGCAAAACAACAACAACAACGAGTAAGTACGTTAGATTTCAGTATTAGAGTCGGGCACTGTCTAACGTTACCTCTATGGAGCTGAAGTGGACACAAGTATGTGTGTGAAGGGTTTATAACGCGAAATATAAAGCCGAAATACGTTAAGGGGAATAAACAAGTTTTGTAACGCGTTTATCTAGCGGAATATATTGTAAGTCCGTCTAACATCCGTTTCCTTTAACAGTACAGTCATACAAATCCCTTGAAATTTGAGGAGGCTTCACCCTTTGCTGTTTGAAGAAAGGGGCTAATGTCTACAGACTGCTGGTATTACCTGTATTGTGATTTAAGATAAAATATAAATGGGTGTTTCTTTAAATATGAGCACCTTGGCAAAATAAACTCTTAAAACTCACTAAGTTTGACATACAAATCCCCCCCCCACTGTGTAATTTCACCTTATTTTTAGTATAGTGTCCAGTAGTGCTGCATGATCTTTTTTGGCTAGCATTTTATGTATCCTAAATATACTTGGATACAGTCACATGTCATTTAAAGTATGCTCTACACAGTCAGCGTGTCTTGGTTAAAAATATACTACTAGCACATTAGTAGTAAATATATATATATATATATATATATATATATATATATCTGTTGAAGTACAAATCAACCCACAGGTCTTTAAAAGCTGACGTAAAACCCAAATAAAATTATATTCTTATTATATAACATTTTATTCATAGAATAAAATGTGTACCACAGAATCAAGGTTTAGGATAATTAATTTGTTTTATCTTCTCTCTCCGGATTATGGATGAATGAGAATGGCTTGTAAGAATGTATGAAGCGTTCATTTGCAGACTGTTCATAACAATGAAATTATTATTTTTTTTTTTTAATTGAGCGTTACAATTGATCTCACTCAAACTATAGTTGGGTTTTTTGTTTAGGTGACAAAATAACAAAAAAAAAATTGTTAACTAATACAAAAAAAAAAAAACATTTAAAAACTTGATGACATAATAAAAACATGATTTTTAAAAATGTCATCAAATAACCAAAATGGAGTTATCTGTTTTTGCAAATAAATCTTCATTTGAACCCTTTTTGCAAATAAATCTTCGTTTGAACCCTCTTTTCCTGCTTGCGTAAAATAGCCTACAATGTTTTTGCTGTTTCACATTTAGATACATCTCCTTTTGTAGAAAATACTACATCTTGTATCTCAGATGAAGGGTGGTGGAGGGCCTAATGAATATACCACTATTGCAGGTATTCTTGGATCATTTTATAACTCTAAAACCAGTTGCTTTGGATAAAATATGTCTGCATTGTGTCAATGTGCAGTACAAGTTAAATCAGAGATTAGACTGCGAGTTGTTTTGAGTGCGAGCCAAGGGCTTCATGCTCTTTAGTAATCAGGGTTCCGCACTTTTAAGCGAAGAGAGTTAAGTTGCTCAGGTGATCCCATTCAGCTTTCTTTGTTGTGTTCCCATGAAGTCTTATGCTTCGATGTTTTTGTATTGTTTTTCATGGATAGACCTTTCATGGATGCTCACTGATCTTAGACTAAACTCACTGGGGTAAACGTAGGAAACTATCTCTGTTGTTGTGCATGGTGCTGGAGGACGCTGGGTGGAGAACAAAACTGCCATTGTTTTCTTCATGCCTACACAAGCACCCAGAGATCACTGAGCCTTTGAGAGCAGGGCTATATTGAGCTGTCCCGATGCCAAATTCAGGATTCTTTGACAGATCGGTGTTCCTGGGAAGATGTGTGGAAGGTAAATGTTGGGTTTTAAGTGGAAAATGGTCACGGTGTGTCAGATCTTTTAGACTAGTGGTGTCATTTTGGTCTAAATAGTTAATATAATAATGAGGTTATGCAATTTCAGTACAAATTTCTTTTGAAACATGCAGACAAAAGTATTGAAACATTAACATGGAAAGGTTCCTTAATGATTTAATTTATTTTATTTATGAATTATTAATGCTGAACTATACTTTTTACCTTTTGAAATATATTAAAATTTTTGTTTGTTTTGTTAAAAATTGGTTGGTCATATTTGCCAACAATATCGCCAATGCATAGGCTAATTAATAAGCTATTTGTATTATATAAATACTATAGTGCCACTATTAAGAAAGGTTAATATTTTGGTTTTGAAGCGCCTAGTGGCAAAAAATGAATTAGCAATTTCATTTAGAACAACAAGTGGGCAGGCAATCAGCTCTTTCATTTGAGTCAATAACTTTATTCATGGTGCAATTTTAGATTTTAAACCTTGCAGGATGTTTTAATTCACTTAGCGCTGTGTTACACACTGCACGAAAAGGTAGTTTTCACCTTTAACTCGAAATGTCATGTGAAATTTGCCAGATATTGTGTATATTGAAAATATTTGGCCTGCTGCTCTGCTGTTGAGATTTTGTCATCTGCATGAGTCAGTAAATTTTCTCACATCTGTTGTTCTTTTTTTATAAGTGGTAAGTCTTCTCACAGTCGTTCTGAAATGAGCTTAAGGCACAGCGCTTTCTTCCGTCGGCCTGCTATTGTCAGTCATCTATTTATGAAATTAGGCCACGGTTCCCTGTAAAATAATCCACCGCTTCTGTCAGTTCCGCCCTGGATATGTGCCATGAGCTGTAACAGTGGGCCTTTTCACGTTTCACGCAAGTGTTTCCAAATTAATTTCATAGTCTGATTATTTCATGCTCTAAACGTTCTGAAGAATAATGAGAATATGTCTGGACGAGTGGAGCCTTGTTTAGTTGTGTAGGAGTGTTTAAAGGCAGGGGAGGGCCTGATGAGGAGAGGCGGTCGTGTGCTCGGGGTCTAATTAGAGCAGCGTGCCTGAACCTGACAGCAGGAATGTGCTATATGTCATAGGTGATGTCACATTCCATACTGGGCTTCTTTTTGGAAAGAGAACATGTCATCTACAGATGTTCACAGTAGGGATGCTCATTTTAACCGTTTAACCGTTAACCGACTGATTTGAAGTTTGACCGATTAATACAATTAAACAGTTAAACGGTTCAAAAGGTCATTTTATTTATTTATTTCAGTATTTTACCTACTCGTAACCTATATAAAATTGTGTTGACAAAAAAAAAAAAATCGCATTTTATTGGCCACATTCACACAGTAGCAGAATACAGTTGTTGAGTACAGGAAGTGACAACCGCGTTCTGTAACGGAACTCACCGGGAAATGTTCAGGACTCTCAATCGCGTTCGAGGAACACACACGCTGTGTGAACGGAACATTGGAAATATTGGAATATTGGAATATGTTTTTATTGGATATTGGAATATGTTTTTACATCTGGCAGGTCTTTTTTATTTATTTATTTGTTCATATTTATTTTGGTGTCTAAAAGAAATGTAAGGATCATATTTGTGATGTTTGTGTTCATCATCAAAAACATTCACTTATCCTTCAGTATTGTCGGTAAAGCAGTTATATTATTTATTTTTTTAATTAATTTTAATCTGTTAAGTTGTAAAAATCAATCTCTGGAGTAGTGGTATTAGTATTCTAGATGTATGAACGTCTGGTTGTGTGTGGGTGGATCTTTCTCTATAAACATTTTAGTAATGTTCAACTTGTTAACTGTGCATAATTATTATTTTCTTCTTTTTTCTAAGGCGACAAGATGTAATATTTTTTATGTGGTAATTATGTTATCGAGCACATAGAGCTTAACTTACTTAAACCTGGGACATTCCTTGAGTGAGGGGTTGACTTGGCTAGGTCAGGTTTGAGGCCAGTAGCACATAGCCGAGGTGTTTTCCAGTGTCCTCATGATTGCCTCTACAGGTCTTCTATGTGTGGCATTTCACTCTCCATCTCAGAATGTGCCACCTTTGCGTGCTTGGGTTTATATTAACCTGCTCCTTTACTGTATTGCCATCTTAAGAGGACCGGCAGACTCTTTCTGCTGCTTACAGTACATCTTCTCTGGCTTGCTAAAACCTGACAACAGCCTAACATCTTCTTCCTCTCACAGGGCCACCGAAGAGGCCGTTTTCTTGGGCAAAGCACCACTAATTTCTAACATTCTCTTTTGTTTGTGGTAAGTTCCTCATTTTATGCTTGTTTCTTTGTTTTTGCAAATGTTACTCTGCATTTCCATTTAGCCTGTGTATCTATGTCATGTGAATTATTCTGCATCTCTTTTAGTGGTTGACCAGTATGATTTTTTTAATGTTGATGTCTCAGAAAAGTGTAAGGAGAACATTGCTGAAATGAAAGCTTATTTTAAACAAAATGTATGAAAAAATACATCTGTTGGTGTGTTTACACACTATAGTGACAATGTCACTGACCAGAGTGGGTGGTGTGACTGTTTATTCCAGTGTGCTAATCTCAAAATGGCCAAATATCGCGCGATTAATCAGTGCGGCTGAAATATAGGTCACTAATCCGTTTACAATTTGAGATCATTTGGATTGCATGATTTCCCTCTTGAGAATAATCTGGCCTTGCTGTTTGTATTGTCTTTCTGGTATTTCGTTTCCTCTAACCATGTTGTTTGGCAGTTGCAGAGGAGTCAGATAATGTTGGAAAGCGTGCCCTTGTTGGAAAAAGTATGCTTGGATTAATGGGCATTTCTGAAGTTGAAATATCATAGACGCTCTGTGGACTTGTATACATTAATCAGATTAATGACTGAGAGTTTCCAGCAAGGCTTATGAGAGCTTCAACCCCTCCTTCCCTTGGCCTCATTCTGCTTAGACGGAAGCCATTGTTTTCATGGGTCTGTGGTGGCAGGTTAGCCAGTATTTGTTATTTATTTGCTGACTTGGCCCACGAGTCAAAGGTTTCTTCTTCTTGTGTATAACTGGGGTTGGAATGCTCCTCTAATTGGTTCCAAATGAGCTGTCATATCCTACTCAAATTTGTTAAAGGACGTTGGTACATGCAACCACATTTGTTTCCAGTGTTGCCTTATAGATGTAGTGTACCCCAAAATGAACACTTTTACTCGCCTTGATTTAGCTACAGATGTGTTTATTTGTCTTTTTTTTTTACACGTAAAACAAAGAGGTTTTGCAGAATGGTTTGGTTGCTCTCTGTCCACAAAATAAATTTTTTTTTGCAATATTTAATATCTCCTGGAGCATTGGTACAAGTCACCCACAGAAATTATGACTTTAAATGGTAAACCCTTGGTCTTTTTAAACCTTAGTTTAATGGAATCCTAGGTTATCTTGCTTCGTGATTGGCTCATTTACACAGGGTTAACAGTTCTTATTTATACGCTGATATTTCATACTGTGTCTACCTTCACCAAACAAGTTATATGATGTAAATGTTAAACAAATCACTTGTTAAATGTCTTTGAAGCAAAAACCTGTCTCTCATATATGTACAGAAATGTTACCGTTATCATTGGTATATTGTCAAAGTGCATAATTTTATTTACCAATATTTGGTAATTTTTTCTATGAAAAATCGTGATTCCTTGATTTATACAGAATTATGGCATTAAATTCAAATTAACTGAAATAGCGCACAGCCCTACACTGTACATTCTTACACTTTAAATTAACATTTTTGTGTAACGGCAGTGTTGTGTAATTGATAAGGTCACTCTTAACAATGCGTAAAAATATTATAAGAAAATATAATGTTGATTTGGGGTCGATATTGTATGGCTGCAGAAGATTTAATAATGCGCAAATCTTAATAACTACTTATTTTACAGTTATGGATATTATATGGAAAAGCACAGCACATCCATTTGTTAAAGTGCCCCTATTATGGGCAATTATACAGTGGATACGGAAAGTATTCAGACCCCCTGACATTTTTCACTCTTTGTTATTTTGCAGCCATTTGCTAAAATCATTTAAGTAAATTTTTTTCCTCATTAATGAACACACAGCAGCCCATATTGACAGAAAAACACAGAATTGTTGACATTTTTGCAGATTTATTAAAAAAGAAAACCTGAAATATCACATGGTCCTAAGTATTCAGGCCCTTTGCTGTGACACTCGTATATTTAACTCAGTTGCTGTCCATTTCTTCTGATCATCCTCGAGATGGTTCTACTCCTTCATTTGAGTCCAGCTGTGTTTGATTAAACTGATTGGACTTGATTAGGAAAGACACACACCTGTCTATATAAGTCCTTACAGCTCACAATGCATGTCAGAGCAAATGAGAATCATGAGGTCAAAGGAACTGCCTGAAGAGATCGGACACAGAATTGTGGCAAGACACAGATCTGGCCAAACTTGTTTCATCTTTCCCAAAAAGACTTATGGCTGTATTCGATCAAAAGGGTGCTTCTACGAAATACTGAGCAAAGGGTCTGAATACTTAGGACCATGTGATATTTCAGGGTTTTTTTTTTTAATAAATTGCAAAAATGTTTGCTGTGTGTACATTAATGAACTTAAATGATTTTAGCATATGGCTGCAATATAACAAAGAGTGTTTGCAGCCAAGCACTAGAAGTGCACAGGACCCCTACCTATAAGGATTAGTATTGTTAAATGTACAAAAATTTAACTTATGAATGAGAATATAATCAAAGGCTGCAATATTTTTTTCTTCTTCAGTGGAACAGCCTTTCTTATTTGAAATTATAATTATATTAAAAAAAAACTTTGTATTGTAATGTAATAACTGTCCACCTCTCAATATAACACCAGCAAATGCAGAAAAAGCTATTATGCTTTGAAGTTGTTAGTCAAAAGCCTTGTGTTCAAGCATATTTATTTAAAATCTCATAAAATCTTTGTATTGACTGTTACTGCCTTCACCTCAATTTAACACCCATTACAATTTATAAAAAAAAATACTGGAATACTGAAAACCATTGACCAGTAATAGATCTTAATGAGATCATTCAGATGCTTGAGTGATGATCAGGTCCGGGTTGAGTCTTGACTGAGGTTGACCCGTGTCTCTGACCGCCACACGAGGGCAGCAGGCGTCTGGTGTTGTCTTGATTCTCACTGAAAGAGAAGAGTGTACAAAATGAGCAGCACAGCTGCCTGTCCCTGCACACTGAATTCTACAGGGTTTTTTTATCATGCATATACAAATACAGAGCCTTTTAAATTAAGTTTTAAGTTCTAATTTGCATACATCTTCAAAAACTTTCTGTAATGGTCTGTTTACATGCCTTTTGTTACATTGTGTCAAGTTTGATCCAATAAAATTAGCCAAAACTCCCATCACATGTGGTACTCTTAATTAGTATTCTGAGCAAACCAGCATTTAACCAACAACAATGATGCTCTGGGAAACTTTAAAACACTTTTGGACAGAATCTTTTATTTAAAGAGAATAACCTTTCTTTTTTTTTTTTTTTTTTTTTCATGTAGCCTAATTATTCATGTAAACAGCCCGAAGCAAAGAAATAAATTAACAGCGGCGAGTGGTTGTCTCTTTTTGTTGCTGGTGTTTGATTAATATTAATGTCACCTTCACACGCACAAAGTGAGCAGATTCAGTGTCTCCTGCAAACCTCTGCTTATGGAGAGGAGCGTTAGGACACCGAGAGTCACACCACAATCCACAACTTGTTTATTAACAAAATGTAAAATATACAGAAAAAAAAAATGCAACATGAATACAAGAAGGTTATTATCTCGACCGAGTATAACCACAAAGAGACATTACTAAGCTGCGAGCAGCATCAACCTGAATCGCAAAACACAAGCTGGATGCTAGGAGTCTGAGATTGTGTGAAGGTCAGGTTGGGTCAACTAACCCTGACCCTAAACGCTTAGAAATGACAGGTTGATAAGAACCTTGTACAAGCTTCAACCTCAATCTTTCAATCTAATTGATAGAAATGTTGTTCAAAGACCAACAAAGGATACTGATGCCAAAGCATTTGCCCTAAACGGACAAGTCAAATAACTAGTTAGTAAATGAGCCGTCTGAGACTGAGAGTTAATGGTTAGGGATAGTTAAGGGTTAACCTTGCACTAGTGCACAATATTGTCAGACCTTCAAATCCTTCATGGTTTGAAGTGAGATTATAATAATTTAACTGGAAAGTACAGTCATCACAAATTCTGAATACTTTGAGATCCTTTTAAATCCTGATTAAAAATCAGAAGATTGTTTCATTTTTAATTTTAAATCAAATCTTTTGTATATAACTACGATATCTTACAATTTCGGGAAAAAGTTTATCTGAAAAAATAAAGCATAAACCTAAATAGGAAACAAACAGTATCATTTGGGAAAGAAGTCAGTTAAATCTGTATGTGTGTGAAAATATTGAGATATGATGTAACCCCCTGAAATCCTTAACATTTTCAATAAGTAACTGTAATTTAATTTAATTACCGTAACATTCATTCTTGTAATTGATTTACGTAATTCTGTTCATGTACCTAGTTACTCCCTAACTCTGCGTGTCAGGAGTGCTTTTCCAGATTAACGTGAAGCTCACTGGAAACACATCCACTACCCACATTAGACTGAACTATTACCAAACATCCTCTGGGTCTGAGGACGGACTCAGAAAGGTTGGTGAGATCAACTTCACGATGTCCTGGAACACACCCAGAACCAAACGAGAAGATCACATCTGACCAGCTGCAAATCAGCTCTACCTCTCATTCAGTTCCTTGAGACCGCTCCATCTGTCCTTGTGTCCAGAACTGATGTGATGTCTGTGATGTTGAGCTGCTTCATTTCTCGTCCTGGTTCTGATTCCTAATGGATGAAATAGCTCTAAGCTCATCTCTTCTTACAGTCTGCTTATCTTGCTTATCTGAGCAAGTGCATATTATTTTTATGTTTTTTTTTATTATGCAACAAAAGAAGAAATACAAGGACACAATAAGAACAAAAGACATGTCGGCTTGTAAGAATTCCACCATAAAAGAGTTTTAAATGCAATAACATTATTAGAGTTTTCTTGAAGACAAAAAAGGAAAGGATGTGACATGTGGCCAGGTATGGTTTCCCATACTAGTAATTTGTGCTCTGCATTTAACCCTTCCAAGTGCACACACAGCAGTGAGAAGTGAACAACCACACACACACACACACCGTGAACACACACCAGGAGCAGTGGGCAGCCAGTGCTGTGGCGCCCGGGGAGCAGTTGGGGGAACGGTGCCTTGCTCAAGGATCTCACTTCAGTCGTGGTATTGAAGGTGGAGAGAGAGCACTGGGAATTCACTCCCACCACCCACAATCCCTGCTGGACCTGGGACTCAAACCTGCGACCTTGAGGTTACATGTCCAACTCCCTATCCTATGTACCAAACACTAATTGTAAGCCTAAACTTCACAATAACTGTTTCTATAAATCTGATTGGTTAATCACAATGTTGTCCCAGGGTCAACAAAGATGTTGATACTGAAACATAAGGTCTTATTTTACCAAAGAAATATGTACCTTATATACTTTACTGCTGTAACGAACGAGGAGGCGGCGTGCAGATCCATTTGCAGCATGTTTATTAGAGAGATTGTTTAGGCAGGGTCAGACACGGCAAACAGAGCAATAGAGACAAGGCAGAATTGAGGTCGAGGTAGACAGGCAGAAGTCGGGGCAGGCAGCAAACATTCAATGATATCTATTTATAGGTCCAAAGATGAACGGTACGATGGTCCAAGGTTCACAGCAATCATTTATCTGAGGAAGAAATTAGACCTCTTTTAAAGAATTAGACTCCAGATTACAGTGGGCGTTTCTCTCCCTTCTGAAGCCCCAAAGCAACAAATGGTAATTTAACAGATGCTACGGAAAATTCCGGCCAACAAATGTCTTTTGTGCTTAAGATTATGGGTGTGTGTTTGTTAGTGGACAGTATTTAAGGGAAAGAGCAAAAACAGATCACTAGACTTTCTCATCTGTAATCAGAGGGTCTCCATACTGCAGTTTTGCAGTATGTCTTCAATCAGGTATGCATTTTCAATTAGAACTGAATTTAATTTATTCTAAACTGGGACTAAAAGTAATTCTCCTTTCTTAAATTACGTAGTTGGCTTGAAACATAATTTATATGATGTATTCTGATAATTTCAAATTAAACTCATGTTGTTTAATGTTGTAATTGGTTTGAAACAAATTTGCCTGACTAATGAATTAAATGTTAATTCTTGATTCATTTGATTTGTTGAAATCGTTCTTTTTAGAAGAGTGTGTAGACGCGGTGCGCGCATAAACATCACGACCAGAGATATTCAAACTAGAAGCACGTTCATTAGAGCAGTAAGCATGATGAAAATGGAGACTGAATTGATTTCTGATATCACTTGGAATTAACACATCAGGTTAGGCTAGGTTATCTTTGCGAAACCGTCCCTGACCCCTGAGTAATTTCACACTGGCGAGGTTTGTGTTACGGAGAGGCGAATCAGCTGATGCCGAACTCTAGATGGCTCTCGGTCTCACAAGGAAAAAAGGTAACTGGGAGTATAGCATGCTTAAATGATCAGGAATCTAAATTAAGGTAACTAAAATACATAACTTTAATATCAGATAAATAAATAAAAAATTGGAGTCAGATTAAAACGAGGTAAAACCTAAAAGTAAAATTTGAATTAAAAGTCTAAAACCCAAAACAGAGAAACTACAAGTTTTTTCCTCGGCGCTGCTAGAAGCGAGACACGAAAAATAGGCGGAGCTTACAAAACAGAGAACAACAATCACATATAATTTAGAATCTATAATCTTTCAGATTTTCACATTTAGATTTTATTACAGTTACAAACCTAATTTAAATAAGAAAAAATTAATGAAATGTAAATATTTACCTGGAAGAGTGTGTTTTGCGTGTGTAATAAAACATCACACACACTCCCTGAAAGATGATCAGGACGATCAGGAGCCTAAAGATCCATCGGATAAACACCACTGCCATCAGAGACACATGAATGAGAGCGTGTTTGTGTGTGTGTGTGTGTGTGTGTGTGTGTGACTAGGGGGTTAAAGTTAACACACCCACCCTCGTTACACCACACTAAACATGTATATTTACTATATTACTATTACTGTTTTACTAAATTACAATAATCTATTATGTCTTTTCAGTTTTGTAGATGATGATTTATCCTATTGTCCTCATCACTTTTTAAAGAGCACAGTTGTACATTCTTTAAAAATAGTCATTGTTCAGCATTAAAAGTTAAAAGCTGCTCTGGTTTTCACTCTTCACCCCTTTTCACACATTTACTTGCAAAAAGCAGAAGTAACCGCAGCCTTTTTGACACTTCTACCTCTTTGGGGCTTCAGCTTCATGAGGGACTGTTTGTTAGTATTTTTGCAATAAACCGCAGTATGATTACAGTTAAAATGTTTCTGCAAATACAATTCATCTGTTCATTTATCATTTCATACTATATTTACACAAAATGCATGTTGATGTAAATCACTCAGATTGTTGCATCTGTGCTTGTCTTTCTGAAAGTGCATCATGGAGCGATTCAATCAACTAATGCAGCTGTTGGTGATGGTTTAGTTGCTGTGAGTATGGCCTGTTGGTAACAGAAAACCACTGAATGCAGCAATGCATAAATAAGCAGCTAAGAAGAAGCAAAACTGAACACAGTCACACAGCATTACTTACAGCTGCATTAGATGATTGAATGGCCACATGATGCACTTTCAGAAAAACAAGCACAGATGCAACAATCTGAGTGATTTACATCAACAAAACATGCATGTAAATACAGTATGAAATGGTCAATTAACAGATGAATTAATCAGTTAATTCACAAAAGACTGTTTTGTAAGTAATCTTCCCTTCATCTAATAACGCTGAGAAACTTGATGATGCAACAGAAACCATACACTCTCTTTTTTCTAGCACTTTAGATACAGTTGCTGCTTTGCGCTTAACCAAGGTAAAAGAAAATGGTGTGACTCCATTGTTACGTCCAAAGCCGTTTATTGTTGTGGTTGCTGCTTCTCTCTCTCTCTCTCTCTTTTGTGTTTCCTCACAGAATCAGTGTCCACACCTGATACTGCTAATTAGAGTTGCTGT
>JAUCMU010000125.1:27635019-27645592 GCA_032275025.1 Enteromius treurensis
GGTGAGTGGGTGTTTGGTTTTGTCTTTTATGCAGGATGTAATGAGTGTGTGAGCTGCAGGTGTGTGTGTGTGTGTGTGTGTGTGTGTGTGTATGTGTTTATTAGGGTAGCAAGTTAACATGGGATCAAGGGAGGTCAATGGTATTAGCTAAATGAAGTGCCTGGAAAGAACTGAGAAGGTCCTTTAGATGGCTCGTGTTTGTGTGTTGTATCTGAACCTCTCTCACAGGGAACACAGGCACACAGGAGAATGCCTGTTAAATTGCAGTATTAAACATGGCCTTTTGCAGCTTCCTGCTTATTAGTCTGGTCTCTGTTGACTCTTAAACCCACAGGTGGCTTGAGGCAGATGGCTATTATGAGAACCTAAGTGGCTATGCAATTTTTTTTAATTTTTTTTTTATTGACCTCCTCGCTCTGAGTACAAACAACAGCTCTGTTCTAAAACCTAGTTAGCAGCCTACCTAGACAGTATTTTAAGGAATCATGGATAAACACCTTACGTAAGTAATGGAGTATTCATACACAAACTCCAGCAACCGTAAATATTCAATCAGTCAAATTTATCTTTGATTTTGGCCGAAATGGTTCTGGAAGGCCATAATCATTCAATAAAATTGTGACGTTCAAATAGCACTTCTAAGATATCACCTTTTGACTGTGTCTGGGACTATTTTGTAAACGCAGTGTGAATAAGCCAATAAATTGGTCAGTCATGTGGATGCTTTGACTGTCAATTTATTTTATAAAATCCTTTTCATAAACCAAAACATTTAAGTCTATGCTGATTTCAATAGATGTGTGAACCAAACTTCTGTTTAAAGTTAAGCATTTAGCCTATCTAGGCAGCAAATAGCAAGGCAGCATACTAGGTTGTGGAACATAGCTAACCAGACCTTCAAAACAAGGACATTTTGAGATCTATTAGCGTTATGTAGTTTTTGTTTCTATTAAGATGAATCGAGTTAACCAATTTGATCCTAGTCATTGTGAGAGCCAATCGTTTGTTTTTTTTCTTTTGTTTTTTTCTTTAGTAGTTCCAAGCTAAAAAATTGTTCAGAGCACTATTCTTAATTCAAGTTTTTAACCAGTGCACCTTGCCGTCTCCTCTTTGAAAATCAACACGTATCCTCGTTTCTACTTGTACTGCTTTACACTATTTTTCTTTGAGTAAATATTGAAGGAATGTTCTGGGTTCAGTACAAGTTGAGCTCTGTTGACCGCATCCGCAACGTTTTGAAAGTGTTGTCACGAAACCTAAACAGCGTTACATGTGGATACCGCATAGTTCATAGTACAGTAAAATCCACCTAGGGAAAGTATATTGGAGATGGAAAAGCAGCTCCACCACTAAATGCACAATTTAGACATTATTATTGTGTCAATAACACATTTTAGGATGAAAAAGTTAATAAGTGCTTGGACAAAAACACTGGAATGGCCCTCTGGATTGTTTTGTTCCTTAAGCCCAAAGTAAACTTCAGTTATGACACAGATGTTTGAAGAATGCATGCAGAGCCTTTTAAAATGTTTTCCGTTCGATAGCATGCACACACACACACATGCTGTTGACATCCAGTATGTGCACTATTTTTGCAATATCTTAACCCTCACACAAGCTCATCAGCACAGGCATATTTTTTTGTTGCATCCTCAGTAGTTTGTTGTTTGTCCATTTTGAGGTCTGCGCAGGAATGAATTTTGCTAAACATAAGTTACGTTTTTTTTTTTGTTTTTTTTTGATAGCCATTTGACCCTTCACCAAGAGTTTGATTGACAGGTGATGAGACAAATCATACCACTGACTCTGCTGTTTTTTCTGCCGAACAAACCAGACAGGAAAGTAGAATCATGGTGGACTTGAACCCAAAAAATGGGTGACTGAAACAAGTTTATTTCATGATAACCATAACCAGTAAAGATGAAAAGATGATTGGTTCACATCATGATCTGTCACGAAACATTCAAACAAGAGTTTTGTGGTTCTTAAAAGTCTGTTTTATACTAAAAGTAACCTCCTTTGTCTTTTCTGTAGCCACGTTGCCAGTTTTCTCTTTGCTCTGAGATGTATTTTTTACTCTGTGTGAACTTGATGTCTAGTGTGAGAGGACCATGGCTTGTCGGACATGGCAACAGTAACAAATAAACGGCGGGTTTTTTGCAAAGGGTCAGTTGAGCTAGTTTTGATTTACCAATTGGGCACTTTTTTTTTTTTTAAAGCAGACCTGGCAACCCTCATCTTTCATTTCCAACTCAGAAATTCAACCATAAGCTGGATAAAATTGACATCATGCGCACTGTGTACATACATTAACCTAAATTTACTTTGGTCTCAGGACTTCAAAACATTTTGCGCATGACCGTAAATGGGATTGAACATTGAAATTAGTTTCTGTTATAATCCACAGCATGCCACAGATTAATTCCTTCCATTTAGCTTAACTCTCACCGATCAATTTTCCTCTTTGTATTCAAATGATTTGTTCATGAATTTGTTTTCTAATTCCTCTTCTTTTCACACAGAGCTGGTAAAGACTACTCCTCAGACTGGTCTGATGAAGAGAGCCCCAAAAAATACATCGCAGCCAATGGGGTGGACGAGGAGGAGAAGGTAGTCGGGGTTCGTGTTAAAGCGCTGTATGATTACACAGGGCAGGAGGCTGATGAGCTGAGCTTTAAAGCAGGTATTAATCCCTACTAATGCTTATTAATGGCACACACATGAACATACACATGGCTGCAGCTTGTGGATTCATCAGACCCCTTTTCTTTGCTCGTCCTTTGCTTTTTCGAATGCCTTGCTGTGCATGGTAGTGCAGTTATTTCAAGGCATTGCAGAAAGGATGAAATGAAATGGGGATTGTCAATCTAAGCATGTGCGGATGTGTGTGATTAAACCATACATGTTACATGGGTTTATTTGAGACTGCTTCCTCATATTTAGACAAAACCCATGAAACTGCTTTGGAACTAGTAAACTGACACGTAGCACAAATATACTCGTTTGCCGATAGAAGCTGATACCAATAATAGCAACAAAACTAAATGGGCCAAGAATGGTATAAAATGAGCTGTTATACGATACTTGAAGAAGGTAACAAAACAAGAGAAATATTTGCTTCTAATGGAAATAAGAATCTAATTCACAAAAATGTTAACCTTTGACCTTGTTTTTAGTGTGTTTCCAGCTTTTGCTTCGGAGTAAAGTTCACATTCCTAATAAATCAATAGTTTCCTTGAGTGATCAGCTGATTCCTGGATGTTTATGAATTATCTGAATTCAAACGCTTCCCAAAAGTCACTAAATGGCATCAGTCAAAGCAGAGCCCTCCACTCTGATTGGCTGGAGGTCTTTTAGGTCCAGCTTAGTCTGAGTTTAGGTGACAACTGAACTGACACTAAATTAGCCAGCACACCAAAAATATTTAGCATTCGCGTGCCTGTGCTGCAGGGAGATTTTAGAGTAATGTAGAATGAGGTTAAATTAAGTCTCAAGGTCGGCACTAAATGGCCAGGGCAAGAATAATGAAACAATCTCATTTGGCCGCGTTTGCTAGAGTAGAGCTTAACTGGATAGATGAGCAGGTCCCAGGATCCACCTGGAGGATTTAAAAAAAGGCACGCATGCTTTAAATATTATATAAAGCTTAAAGGATTCATTCAGGTTATTTATGAACACAAGACACTGCCAAAATTTGTCAAGCCAGGAGCTGAGACTGACACCTGGTGGTCATTTACTGAAGTTACTTTTTCTAAAGCATAAAGCTGTACTCCTACTTGTTTGTTGCATTGCCTGATATCAGTCATCCTGGATTTATACTGACACCTAGTGGTGTGGAAGTAGCACGAAGCTAATGTTTTCAGTTCAGGATTTATTCCTTATGTGTGAAACTTATGACAGACAAACACGGTGGGTTTTAAATGTCACATTTAATTCAGTATTGCTAAATTTCTCTGTAATTATTTGTGAAAACGGTTTTCAAAGTAAATCCTAAAAAAATATTTTCATTGTTCCTCCTGCAAACCGTTGTAAATAAAAAGGTTTTTGGAGCAGTTGCATATTAAAATTCCCTAAAAACACCCAGAATATTTCAGGCATTTTTTTTTTTTTTTTTTGGAGTGTAGGTGCATAGAGATGAATTGAGCATGACACCTGGTTTTTGCTCGATGTGTCCGTACAGGCATGAGGGTGTGTGAAACAAATAAGTGACATCATTGCAGTACTTGCGAAACTGTATGTTGACTCTGCAAGGCTTGACTTGACACAGTCATGCACATCCCAGTCTAGACCCATGAGGCTGTAGTGATAATTAGGGACTCACTAATATTATAATTCTGCCCAGTATCAGCTAGCCAGTAATTCTTTTCATGACTACATAATGCCATAAATGTCTGATGGTAAAATTGAATTTTAGCATTTTAAATTTTGTTTAAAAAAAAAAAAAAAAAAAAAGTTTTTTTTTTTCTTAAAGTATTTCTCACAGAAAAGTATTCCATTAACATTATTTTTTTCTAATACACACAAAAGGAAAAAACGTGTGTTAATGCAATATTTTCTTGACTTTCTGAAAAAATTCCAAGGGTGCCAACAATTTTGGCCATGACTGTACATATTGATTTTGTGGGTATAATGTGTTTTTTATTATCCTACGCATATGTCTGATTGAAAAAGCGTGGTATTATGAGATGCATGTGTGTGTCGTTCAGGTGAAGAGTTAATTAAGCTGGGTGAGGAGGACGAGCAGGGCTGGTGTAAAGGACAGCTGACCAGCGGCGAAGTAGGCCTCTACCCTGCTAACTACGTCCAAATCCTCACGTCCTGATCAGCCGCTCCGCTCTGAACGAGACCCACACCTTCACCGTGGCAGCCGTGAGGAACAACAGCAGCTGTGTGGTGTACACAGCCATGCATCCGCATGATGGACTGAATGCCACGATACACCAGGAGATCAGAGAGGAGTGCGCAGATCAGTGTTTTATTTTTTGTTTTCGCTGACACGCTAGAGGACCTTGAGATTAGTTAGTCCCCCTTTGTCCTTGTGCTTATTGGAAGATCAGTGCCTTTATTGTACAATGCCACAGACGTTCACAACACGGCTTTTAATGCAGCACACGGCTGAATGGACAGCTTGTACGTCCGTTTCAGTCGCCACTGTTGGATTTGTTTTGATAGTTAATCAGTAGTATTTGACATTTCAGTTACGCATTTCAAGTATTTGATCAAATCTCGGCTGACTTTATATTTTCAGGTTTTGCGAATCTTTCGTAAGAAGCGTGTTAGTGTGTTGATATTTTGTGTAATATGTTAAGATCGTTCTAGATAAACTGAACATTTCTTTGGCTGTAGTTGGAAATTGAAGGATTCTTCATTGCGTATTTACCTTTTATGTTTTCACAAAGATATATGGATTTATAATATACAAACTATCACTGGGCAGATGCTCTTAGTCGCCCTTTGGAATCTGGGGTCTCGGATTCTTCTCAAAAGGATTTGGGAGGAGATTCTGAAATCTTTTCGGTGGGATTGTTTTACTTTTTTTAATTTATCTTTTTGTTTTTATTTGGAGCGCAGGAAAGTTCCTGTTGTCAAAGGACAGAAAGTATAAGAGAACGGGCAAAACCTCTGGACGTCTTGTGTGTGTATGTGTGAGTGCTCATGGGAAATATTTCCATTTTCACATGCTCTGCCTCCAATGTGCCCCACTGTGAACATGGTTTTACATGAAACTACTGTAACAGCCAATACTAATCGATGTAAAAATACCAAATAAAAGTGAATGAGATTCTTACTGTTGTTTAGTGGCTGTGATGCTGTTTAAACATAAAGTTCTACATTAATGATCTTGAATAATTTCATTAAAGTTGAACTGTTCTTCACCAGAAATTACTGCTAATTTGGTTCTCTTCAGGTAAGAGGTATTCTATAGTATATATGTACTGTACTAAATAATATATTACATACTTTTTCCCTCTTAAAATATTGCAAATATCATCAGGCAGTTACTGGGTAGATAGTCTCAGAAGCCACGCCCACGCGAGACTACTGGGTGGACGACGTGACATTTTAAGTAGTCGTGCCGTTTTACAAATATAACATTTTTATCTCTGAATCTTTTTTTAAGTATATTATTATGCATGCCATTTTTATGACCTCATACAAATAATAGTCCACTTCAAGAATATTTGGAAACCAAAAATATATAAATCTTACTTGCGCTTAAAATAACCATAGAATTTTTAAAAGAGAATTTAACTCAAACAATGCTGCATCACAAATTCTGTTGCTTTTTACAAATGTATTTTATTACCAAATTTATTGTTACATTTATTGTAATTCTAAATATTAAGATTGCCATTGCTGTTCACAAGCATAGATGTACACACTGAAATATGTGGGTCACTGACCAACACAAAAAGCACACCGGCTATCAAGGGTTAAATGAACCGTGTTTTGAGCATAACCCAAATGCATAAACCTAAACTGAATGAATTATTGGCTGCATTTGCAGTCTGGAGAAGTCAAAGCTAGATTGAAGGTTCTGGACATTCTGAGTTGATGGATTTCACGAAAAACCAGGTGTGTGATGGACAGATTCAGAAAGAAAGAGAAAAATCTGTGAGCCTGTTAAATCTGTAAATATCAAACATAAAATGTCATTATTTTCATTTGTCTCACTGTTTGTCTTTCCAGCACATGAGGGTGTTTTTGGCCAATGCATTTGTGGGGTTTTAATATTTTTTCAGATTTAACATTTTTGTGCAATGCAAACCTTAAGTAGACTGTAGACATCACTGGCATCAGTGTTCCCATATGAGCCATTTAGGCTGCTTTTGGGAAACAACCTATACAACCAGTGTGGGGGAAAAACTATAACAATTCCCCAATAATGCAATCTCCAGAAATCTTTCTGGTGTAGCTGAAGAGACATGCCAGGTGACTCCATGCTCAAACATGCCTCTGTGAGACACTTTGAGGGTGAACACTGAACTCTTGAGTAATGCTCTTTTCTCTGACAGCCCGTTTGTACAATATTTAAATCTTGGGATTTAGCATTTCTATACCTTTTAAGTATCGCATAAGAAAAGGTTATGGCTCCAAATGTGCTTTATCAAACAGCTGAAAGGCCTGTTATGAGGTGCAGCGTTCAGTCACTCATCGTAGTCCCTTTATTCCTTTTTAAAGTGTCACAAAATCAGCAACAGAAAACAGTGTTGTTTTAAGAGTATGTTCAGCAGAAACAACAGATCTAACGTTAATGTAAACACAATTTAATTCAGTTCATTTGCTCCTCAAAAAGAAATTCACATTATTAATTCAAGAGTTCTGTCATTTTATAATAGAACGATGGTGAATTTTAGCATGCGCCGAGCTCTTTGAGCCTTTTCTGCACCAGATCAGCAGTGAGGTTCTGTTTGCAGTCCCGCAGAGCTTTAATGAGATCCTCCACCCTGGCGTTTCCTTTGCTCTTCTTCATCCACTGTCGGATGAGCTCCCTCACCTGCTCCTCCAGGTCACGGCTGTGCTTCTCCTGTATGGCATCCAGCTGAGTGTCCTGAAGTCCAAGCTTTCTTCCAACTTGACGCCACTTTCTACCCACGTGTTCAACAATGACATCCGTTGCATTGCTTATTTTTTCTATTTAAAAACACAGAAAGCATTTGAATTAGATTAGAATCTGAATATAACTTAACTTAATATATAAATTAAAAAAAAAAAACAAATGATACAAGACCTTTGGTACTTTTGGCCTTGCTTCAATTCAATGCATCTTTCTAAAAAAATGAATGCCACTTTGCTCTCACTTTGTGTTACTGAATTGTAAAGTTACGCTTACAGTGCTTTGTATTTTTGAAATATTTTGCGTACAGACTTCAACAGTGTCACAACGATACATTTTCAAAATAAAGTTTTTAATTTGTCAAATTATTTAGTGGGTAAAACTGTCACCAGTTTTGTGTACATTTAAAATATGAAATTTCTTTTTAGACGTGAATTTTTTATTTTTTTTACAAAATATGAAAGAACATTTAATGGCCTATTTAGTTTAATATGAGTATACGTAAAGCTGAAAACGTCCCATACTAAAAAATATTTGGTGTAGGCTAAATGTTATTCATATGGCAAAAACTTAAGACAATGTTTTCATAGAGTGTACTGTAAAGAAAAAAAAAACATTTCTATGTTAAGACTAGTTGCATAAAATGTTGTACCTCTTTATCTCCCAATAAGATGATATTTAAATGATTTTCTATGGTCAAAACACTTTAGTTTTAATTGTGGGGACAAAATATATAATGCAATGTGGTATAATAAGCCTAAGTGATGTACAAAAAAAAGCTCAAATGGATTAGATGTACAAGCTACTTACATTTTAACATGGTTTGTCATGTTAAAACGTCCCACAGCGTGGGATGTCAGATTTTACAGCAAAAATACATGCATCACGACCTAAAGGGTTTTACTTACTAAACAAGTATCAACCAGAAAGCATAAACTATGTACAACAGGTTTTTCAGCAAAGTTAGGATTAGCTGCGTTGATAGTTCAAAGGCCTTAGAAATTCACATAGGCCTACAAGTACCGACATACTGTGTAATACAGCAGGCTTTATAGCTCTATTATAATTATTTTAATTGGACAACAAATTATAATTAATGCCATAATTCTAATCTACACGGGAAAGATCATCAATTTGCCACCATTATGTAGGCCTGACAGAAAAATTTGGAAATAAATATTTATATTAATAAATAATATTTAAAAAAAACAAATATTAGTGAAGAAAGTTGCACCACAGTACTGCTAAAAAAAGAGTTCATGTAAAGGAATTAATGTTTAAAACGGCTTGCTAGTTTGCATTTCACATATTAGTGATAAGACGGAAGAGCCAGCTCTACAGAGTAAACATCTTGACACAGCGGTACAAAACCAGAGAATACATAAAATAAAATAAAAGCATTAAAAGTATATCTTAACCTGCCCCATAGTCATCGTTTCACTTAAAAAACACACAGTAATTTATAGTTTTAAGCAAAAAAAAAAAAAAAAACATCCACATTGTTTGCTGTCAGTGAGTGCAATAAAACGCAAGTGTTCAGTAAAAGTAACGTTAGGTGATACAAACCTCGCTCTTTTGGGTCCGATACATCAGGAGGGCTTCCTGTCGCTCCTGCCTCAAAATCATCTATTATGTCCAGAAGAGCTGCCTGGCCGATATGTTTTAGATGTGTTCGTAGAAGTTCAATGTTGTCAGGCCCAATTGCGGCTCTTTCGATCAAGCACTCGAAAAGATCAATACCTTTGTTGATTTTCTCGAGCTTTTTCTTGCCGACTACTTCTTTGCACAAGAACTTCAGATCTGACACATTGTCTTGACTGAGTTTATCAGAGATCGCTAGTAACATGGCTCTAAATCCGCTGTTATCCATGATGTGTTTGAAAGCTAACACAAGTAACTTCCAGCACTACCGCATCTCGCGCTTTCGATTTCAGCTCCGGCTGTCTCGCGTTAGCGGAAAAAAAACTCCCTCGTGTCCATAAACCGTGAAAAACAGCGTGTCCTAAAAGCCCCCCAGCTCCCGGTGGGTCAGCTAGAAACCAAAAACGACACCTGCTCACAATTTCAGCTCTTCTGAACCATTCTTTTTTTGTAATAATGAATCGCTTGGGGTATTCGACTCGTGGGCGAATTGTTCTATTGAGTCGATTTGGTGTAATGTTCCGAACCGGACTAAACGAGTCCAAGCGGTTCTCCTGTACAAAAAAAAAAAAAAAAAAAAAAAAAGGACTTACTAAAAGTAAAACTAAACTAAAATGCGTTTTTTCACATTTTCAGAGAACTAATTTAAAGTTAATTTGGACTGAACTGATTCAAACTGACTGTAAGTGATTCAACTAATGTTTATGATTCGAAAGAATCGATTCGCAAAATGAATCGAATTTCGCAACATTGAGGGAGGGAAATGAGATTAGGCTACCCAACGTTACTTGCTATTAATTGGCTCCTCCTTTATTTAACCTAAAGGAGAGCGCCTTGTGGACAAAACAGCAGCAAATATGAATTCAGCGACTTTCATCTCCAAACAACATGTGATTTGGTCTACAAAAGAGTCAATGCAAATGTATAGGATGTATTTATGTAGCCTGTAAGACATATTTATTTTAGAAACATGATTCAAAAGCAAAAGTACAGTCATAACCTCCCATTAGCAGTTTGAGACACAGAAACATTTAAAGGTTTCTTTCACAGGTAAACAGTGTGTGGATGATGTAACAGTCTCAAATGGGTTTACATTTTGAATTTATGGTAAAACTAAGGTCTTTTAGGGGTACATGTATTTAAAAAAAAAAGACAAAAATGACAAAATACAGACTTCTGTGTAATAATTACAGTTTATCCGGAAAAAAAGGGGGAAAAGAAAATAAAACAGTTTATCTTAAGACTGAATTTATATTAATATTTTTTTTATTTTTATTAAAACCACTCCTGTTTTTCAAGCTTTTAGGCATCATTTCTGTGAATGGAAGACACATGCAACATACCAAGATATATTGTTTCCATCATCATTGCCAT
>JAUCMU010000125.1:27654604-27672705 GCA_032275025.1 Enteromius treurensis
ACTCAAATGAAGGTGTAGAACCATCTCAAGGATGATCAGAAGAAATAGACAGCACCTGAGTTAAATATATTAGTGTCACAGCACAGGACCATGTGATATTTTGGTTTTTCTTTTTTAATAAATCTGCAAAAATGTCAACAATTCTGTGTTTTTCTGTCAAGATGGGCTGCTGTGTGTTCATTAATGAGGAAAATAATCTTAAAATAAACTATGACATGTGACTTCAGATTTACCCTGATTCTGCACATGTTTTCAGATGGATTTCTATTATTATGCACTACCTTCAGAGGCATTTGCCTGAGATGTTTGCCTGACATTCCAGGAAATTTGCATTAGTCTGAGAGAAACATAATATGTATTTGCAAGAAAGTCAACAGAAAGGTCAGCAAAGTCAGTTCATGGCAGGTATTTACAATTCCCTCGTCATACTACAATTATTCCCTAAAGCATTCATGTCTAGAAATGCACACCACACCTTTAATTCATAGTGGGAATTTATCAGTTTCCGTCATCTACAAATGTGTTTGCTACTCACGGAACGCCTATCTCAAACAGGTTATTCTGGATGAGCTGTTTTCCAAGCATGGTGATGCAGAGCTGAATGCACAATTCCATCAGACAGCCGGCATGGGCACACTGCAGGGTGAAACAGAGAGAGATTTCAGTCAGTTACTATGGAGTTGACTGGCTGCACACCTCCGAAAGTGTTAGTCATCAGGAGTGAGGTAACTAGGACAATCTGTTAAGTTATTTTTCATATGATGATGTGGGTACAAGATTCCAAGAATAGAGTATGGTTAAGAATGGATTCTGCTTATAAATGCACATGTACACCAGTTGGTCAATGAGATTCGTTATTTATCTTTGTGAAATCAATTATATGGCTTAAGCCTCCCCAAAGCTACCAATGATGCACACAAAAGGATGAATCTGAATACTAGATACTGTATGTACCTCTTCCATCCGGTAAGACCCCATAACGTAGAGATATTTGCCGGGGCGTCCAATGATTCTGGAGGCATTGGATAGAAGAATGTTACTGAGAGCTGTGTTCACCAGCCACTGCACAAAACAGACATTTACAGTAAAGGTATCCTAAAGGGGGGTGGGGAGGAAGCTCCGTTCCACAACCTGGTGAGCGATATTATATTGATCAGAAGCATACTGTATGCCACATATATAGTGTGCTTTTAAATATCTCCACCTAGCTTCTTCAAAGTCTACTCAGCAAGACTTTCTTGGTCAATCAGGTAGACCAGCATTTTTGGCTAACGAACAGATGTGGATCAAAGCCAGCACTATTTTGTATGACCCCGCATGAAAGGGCACAGAAATTCGTGCTGGAGTTTATGAAAGCTTCTGCCAACGTTTCTGCCATTTTTCTAACATAATGCTGTTTGCAAATTCAGAATTGTGAGATAAAAACTCACAAATTTGTGAAAAAGATGTGGGGACTACCAACAGAGTGAAGATGGCATCACTGCCTGGATACCAGTAAAGAATAGGAATTTTTAGCTAGAAATGCAGTGAGTCACCATGAATGCACCGTAACGTAAAAGAGCATCAATGTTATTTGTCAGTGCAGTAGTAAGTGTATGCTTAATACATTGTTTTGATTGTTACTGTGAGTATTACGAAATTAGAAATTACAGTTTTAGTTTGGGTTGATCTGGATTTATTGCGCTGTTGCTGTAGGGCGGCAGCAATCCTACTGTATTTTTGCCAGCCTTTGACATTATATGCTTTATATTGTTAATCTTAAAGGCGTTAACTATTTTTATTTAATTGCTGGTAACTCACGCACACAAACAATCCTTAACATGTGAAGCCCTCCTTGTTTAAAGACCTAACTTATGTAATGATCTGCAAGTGTACTGTATCTATGCACGTCCACTGAAAAAGAACACCAGAGAGGCACTTATTTCTCCTTTATGCGTCAATTGTTGTTCACCATGCATACAACCCTCCTTCAGATGCAAAAGACAATATGACAAATCTGTCAGCTCCGTGCAACTTACTCATCAAATCAAACTGCAATTCAGGAGTAAAGAAATCAGACAGCTCTCAATAATTCCTTTGAATTGCATGCAATTACTAAGACAAAATTGTATTGTTTGCCAGCTTGGGAAATTTTTAGAAGAGCTGGGTGTGCTGTTATCTTCCCGAAGATGGCCGTTTATCTGTGGTTCTTGGTTAAATTAACATTCACCCGGATAAGCCTCATGCTGTGTCTTTCTAAGCTCTCCTAGCCTTGTTTGACCTCAACAATTTACCAACTCACAAATCAGGAAGCCTCATTTACACAAGTAACTGTACCAAAGACAATGTCCTTGTTACTCCTTTGCACATTTGTGATTTCCACCTTGCCTGCTTCATACTCTTCGCAGGTTTTCTATCAACATAACCTCTACTCCCTCGTACTTGTTTCGATGCTCGCCCACCTCTGTTCACCCAGCTAAAAGCTCCTCCTCTCTTATGTAAATAACGCATTTAAATACACTTGAACATCTTGTCTAGACAGCATCTGTCCTCTCTCCTCCAGGCCTGTTTGCGCAAAACGCCCACTAACCCCTGAACATCTGATGTTCTTCGTGAAACTAACTTTAGAGAGAAAATGTCAGGAAATAGAAGGTTCTTGGTGAAACTACGTTATACACGTAAGTCTTTTCAAAAGCAGAAATTAATCAGAGAACTTGTCACCAAAGCCCTGTGGCTGGCAAAAGATTACTTCATTCTGCTGGATATGTCTGCAAGTTATTAAGACTATTTATAAGGTATCTCAGAAAAGAGCAGGATTTGAATAAAATCAAATATCCATAGGGGGTACCCCAAGGCTCAGTATTTGACCCATTACTCTTTTAAGTATACACAACAATCACTGGGGCATATCATATAGATACATGGATTTGTAAATAAAGCATGCTTGCCAATTCCTTCTCAAAGCTGTTGTCATTTCCATACAGGACTACTGCAATGGTCCAACCTTCCTATATGCACAATTAAACCTGTGCAAATGCTCCAGAGCGGGTTGACATTCAGACTACCCATGTAAATCCTATCACACCACACCTACCCCAAGTCTTTATTATTTCACCCAAAATCTACTAGCTAAGCAACATGTTAACATCAAAATATTTCCAGTTTTCTGTAGAGAGAAGCTGTCTATACTTTTTTACTTTTCGTTCCACATCAGTCACTTAGACAGCAGGGCAGCTCACTAGGTTTGGAAACAGAGCAAATGGAAATTGTAGAAGTATCTGGTACCATTCGGTTTCAATACTTGGTAGCAATACTCTTACCTGCCTCTGAAGAATGCCAGGTACACAATAGGGGTAAATGCATTTGCGAACTTCAATATGAACGTCTTGAAGATCAGCCTCTCCTCAAAGCTCTTGTCAGTTTTTGGCACCTCTGATAGGTTGAAAATAACAGTTCTTTAAACATGTTTTGCAACAAAGCTGGCAAACTAAACTTCTTGCAATCAATAACCAGACGTACCCATAATAGTAAGCCAGCGTGCAATTGCTCCATAGACCTCATCCATTATGATGATGATAATGAGGTTGATGATAGCAGCAGTGGTTTTAACGGTGGCCCGTATATTTGTGCGGAATGTGGGAGTGGAACTCATGTGTAGGGCAGTCATAATGGAGACCCTATATAGCACCACACCAAACACTATGGCCAAGGTCACAAAGATCTGCATTGAGCAAACAAACGAACACAATAAGAAAAATGACATGTAATCAAATAATTTAGAGACAGAAACTAGATACAGCATCATGCAAGAGACATTATTAGTTACTAACGCAATTACAGAAAGCCACATTTAAGTCACTATGACTATGACTAGGGATAATAAAAATGAAATAAATAAATAAATTGTGTGGTTGTTGAAAATAAGGTACATTTAATAAAAAAAACAATATTTTAAGAGTTAAATTCCTTTCATTAATATACAGTTTATATATATAAACATTATGTACATCCCAGACTTATAATGAAAAACAATTCAATAAATCAGTTCTTACCAAAAAAAACATCATGACGATAATAGTCATGTATGCTGGCATTCTGTCTCTACATGTCAGCTTCACATTTCCTGCCTAGAAAAAAATATGAATTGTCATATGTGGATCAGAACATAGACACACCCTAACACTTGCAACCCGGAATTTCAATCATATGTGTAGACTCAGACCTCCAGGATGCTTTGGCCTCCAAAGGGACAGAGAGGGTCAAGCCAAGCAGAGCAAAATCAAGCCCCTAGACATGCCTCACAGCTGTGCTGTCGCATAACATTCAGTATGCTGCAACTGGGTCAACATCTACTGAGCATAATACATAATACCCAATAATCCAGACATCCTTATGACAGCAAGGATGGCATGCATAAGTCAACAGACAAAAATACTGCTAGAATCAGCCTTGCCTGTGTTGTGCCAGACACTACAAATTAAGCCAAAATTATTTATCAGCATACGGTCTGGTCCACATTGTAGATTATTCTAGCCAAGAACAACCCACTTGGACAAGAAGGGGCCTATTAATCAACATGTAAAAGGACAAACAACAGTTCGCTATTTCATGTGGCAGTACTGCCAGTTAAGTTTGGAATAATTGTTTTTTTGTATATGAATGATGCTTGACAAGGCTGCATTTGTTTTAAGGGAAAAGACTGTACAAACAATATTATTGCGAAATAATATTCAGTCTTTAGTGTCCCATGGTCCTTCAGAATTCATTGTAATATGTTGATACACTTTTTAAAAAGTTTCTA
Organism: Enteromius treurensis; assembly: GCA_032275025.1. Classification (NCBI taxonomy): domain Eukaryota; kingdom Metazoa; phylum Chordata; class Actinopteri; order Cypriniformes; family Cyprinidae; genus Enteromius; species Enteromius treurensis. Next base: position 27,659,385 of record JAUCMU010000125.1, read on the forward strand.
TAAAAATATTAAACAACAAAAAACCTTTTCAACACTGATACTAAGAATAAATGAAAATGTAATTGCATTTCAAATATTTTAAATTGTATTAAAATATTATACAATACTATATTATTTAACTATAAAAAAAAATCATTAAAAAAAAAAAAAATTTTAATACATAATTGCGCTGTAACGTGTATTATTATTACTATTATTATTTGGAGAAGTTACAGTAACCACCCTGACTTTTCCAAATTGTGTTTATTCAATTCTGTTTGCAATATGCAGCAGATGGTCAGCGAATGGTGAGTTTTTTATTTTTTGCATCTGAAGCTTGGATCTACAAAGGCCTACCTTTGGGGACTGCTCTTTCTTCAAGGACTTCTTCATGACATGGAACTCATATTCTGCTCTCGGTTGACTCTGGGAAAAACAGAGAAAGAAATTCCCAACATATACAGGACTTAAACCAGCTCAAAAGTGAAAAACAGCGGAAAGAGATAACTGGTTATGGAGCCAAAAGCAGCCGTGTGCATGATCAGTGAACAGAACAGAAATTTTGGTAATAGCAACACAGTGACATTCAGTGAAAGTATAATCCTTAAAACCAAAAGCTCTCAGCACCACAAATACATATTCCTTTCCACATTCAGCAGCTTTAGGTTTTATTAGTTCCTCCTGCTTATTTTATCCACATAAACAGTGGCAAGCCTGGAAAGACTGTGACTGCCGAAAGGAAAGTGAGCAGCTTTTGACCAGTAAGGCCGGAGGAAGAGAGAACAGGAATCTCCCAGACCTCCACAGCAACAGACCAATAGATAGATAAGTGCTGGTGGAATACTTTACACAAGCAAGAATGTGACGACGATGCTTGAAGACGACTTTTCAGATAATATGAAGAATATGTTAGTACTAAAATGCAACTGTAAGGTTAGGAAGGAATTCAATTTAGTTAATACTGTGAATGAACCGATTCCAAACCTTTTGTTTCCCCTATACAAAACAGGACAAAAAAACAAACAGTGAAAAAACAGTTTGATTTCATGGCACTGAATCAATAAAAATGGCATCTTTAATTCATAACACCCAGGATTATACAAGTCTACACAAGAAAATAATGAAGCACAGAACATACACAAACCCACATAATTATCTTATCAACGCATACTGTACATCAAATGTCTTATATTGACACTTTCTTGGTCAACATGGGTGTGTGTGACTCACCTCGGCGTCTTCAAAGCTGGTCAGGTCCCAGATGTAATTCAGCCTCATTTGCCTTCTCTTCCAGTGCTCCATAAACATGGTGGCTGTGTGACACAGAGCAGTAAACTTCACTAACAAACCCATCTTTATACTTAATGATTGACTCAGCTCTGATCAGGGTGATTTCTCAGTTAATATAGTTACAATTAAATTTAAACTGAAATCATCCAAGCAAGTGTTCTGAATACATTTTGCATTAGGTCAGTGTGAATGGAAAACGTATTGTGAACCGAACATAACCAATTTGAGATCCAGTTTCAAGATCATGACTGCAAAAAGAACAATTTTTAAAAAAAATATTCTTTCATTCGTTTCCATAGTTTGAAAATCACAAAAGCTTCTTTCAGGGTGTGAAACGTTTTGGGAACTTGTATCTTAAAGGTGTTTTCACACAGTTTGTTTTGTGTTTGAGACTGGTTCATAATTTTGGCTTATGTGTGAATGCTCACAACCACCTCAGACCCCTTCTGAAACCATCTACTGAAGTGTTCTCAAGGCAATTCACTTGAGGCCAGTATCAATGGAAGGTACTGTAGATTGAGAACAGGACACAACCAAAGAGAACCAAAAAGAGATCCGAGTCTGAATGTTGTATGAATGCTTAAAAGAGAACTAGACCAACCTTATCTGAGGAAGTGCTCTGAAAACAGTTCAATCGCAACCAAAGTGAAACAAAAAGAGATTTGAGCTCACTTTAAATCTCAGCAGGGAGACAGTAAGTCTCCCTATGCAAGTAGAACCGTATTCTCTTTCCACTCTGTTCACTTAAAAACGTCTCCCTTTCTTTTAAAGAGGGCTGAAGATAGCAAGTGGCCCTGTCATAGAGTGCATTTATCAATTCAAAGCCTGTAACTGTAGAGAATTAAAACAGGAAGAGCTAATTTAGGGCTTTAGCCAAAATAATCAGCTGTTTAAGAAGCTCAGCATTTGAGCGGGGATGAGTATGGGGGGAATTAAAGAGAAGTGTAAAACCAGGGCACAAATCTCTTCAACATTTGTCAGAGCAAGTCTGTCCTCAATATGTAGAGACACAACAGTTGGTGTACAGCAGCAACAAAGCGTGCGGGTGAACACGAAACAGAGCTGCTGACCCCATAGTGCCATAAAGATGGCGAAGAAGATGGTGGCCGCATTGTCGAACAGGTGGCTGGCCCTTGCCGTGCCGCAAGCCGTGACCAGTTTCCAGTAGCTGCAGACTCGGTCACACATTGGGCACATGGTGATATTGTTTCTCTCGTCGCAGACCTCCATGCTGAGTACACAAAGAAGAAAACCTGATTTCAGAAATGTCTCCATGTTTCCCTAGACACTACATTTAGCTTTTATCTTATTAGCAATTATTATTTTTGAAAGAAAACATTTATTCTGTTTTCAGCTTCTGTAGTCTTGTTCCAAAACACAGTAAATTGCGTTGACGTCTAAATAGATGTGATGGCTAATATGAAGTGTTCTACAAAAGCAGCAAATTTAAGGAATAGGGATCTTCACAAAAAAACTGTGCACTCATGCTTTAGCATGTTGCTATGCTAACTACTACCAATAATTATGATAAATGTAATGAGAAAATTAAGAATTTATTTGCAAAAATACACTTGCAAAGTGTGTTTTGGATGATATCAGCATAAGTCCTTAGCATTTTCATTGAAGACCAGCAACAGTAATTTTCATTTTAATTACATAATAATGGCAATTGATACATGTCAAAGTTGAGCTACTATGGGAGGATACTTTGATGAATCAAACATTAAACACAGTATTTTCTATGTACAACTGTTTATTTAATAAAAATAATAATAATAATAAAAAAATATATAATATAATATATATAATTTGTTTTAATTAAATAAACAGTAAATTTTTTTTTTAAAAATTATATATATATATTTTTTAGTATCCAATTCAATCAGACAATATTAGCCAATATTTTCCAAAACCCCACTTTTCTATGGCGTTTCCAAACATTTGGAGGGCTGTGTATATATATATATATATATATATATATATATACATACACACACACACACACACACACACGCAATTCTGCTGGCTACTCTTTGAAACATCCAGTACTTCGTATCAGTGGTCTCCCTATAATGCTTCAATTTTTTCCTAGGTAGACAGCGCACTAGGTTTGGAACAGCTTGTTTTAAGCAGTGGCATCTGTGGAATTAATGAATATCGTTGCGAGACGGCCAGCGAACACTGAGTCACTCTCATTATACACTACATTACAGTCCATTACAGTCGCACCATTTCAAACCCACTCTGAACTCCCTAATTACCACACGCTTCAACATGCATCCCTTTTTCTTGCAAAGTGCTAGAGTGATTTCTTTTGTAAATGACTAGGAACATTCTTCTCTCAAACTTCAAAGCCATTGCAAAAGACTATGTGCTGCTGTCAGGAGATGCTGTTAAAAACTTGTTTCTTAGGGATGTGAGACAGTGGAATGCATTTGATCTTGATGACACAGATAAGAATGTGTCAATCAAAATTATGTGACAAACATAATTAAACTCAGTAATAAGCTGATCATTTATGTATGTAACGGTCAACGGTTTAGGGAGGGGTCAGATGCTATTTAGCACACTTTCTCCAAAAACAATGCAAATAAACCAATCAAACAATTAATATTAGGTGACCTGGGAATGTTGTCGTCCACAGTGGCACAGCCGTACAGGAACACAATAACTCCCACAATTGCTGCTGGGATTAGCATCTGAGTATACACACCCAGCCAGGCAAAGTACAGGCCCACTTTCTCACCAAAATACTTCCTGAGAGAGATAAAGCAGAATTATGTAGTAAACATCAGAAAGCGTCTTGTTAACAATTTACAATAGGGAACACTTATTCACTATCAACTACAACTTGTCCCTCAACAAAATCCTAATCTTATGTGAGCAGTCTTCCACAATGACAACATAAACATCACATAAGGTCTCTCTAAATTAGTATGTTATACTGTAATAATGTTAATTATTTAATAGACACACATTTCGGTTAAGTTAAAAATAGTCAAATATTTAGAGTATTTATTTCTGCAGAAGCCTAAATAAATTTTAAACACTAAAAATGCCTTTACAGTCCTGCATTGAAAAATAAATGGATAATAATAAAGTATTGCTGTTTTTTTTAGGCTACAGATTATTATTTTACATTTTAAAAAATTAAGTGTTGTTAATTCTGTTCTCAGTTTTTTTCTTGTTATAATTGTATTTATATAGATTAAAAATACAACAAAAATACAGATAAGAATACTGTTAAAGTACCGGATCAATAAGTGGTATCGATAAAAGTAGTAATACTGTTTAAACCTTAACGATACCCATCCCTAATTTTTTGGCAAGTGTCTAAAACTTTGAACAGTCCTGTGGCTTTGCAGGTAGGTTTTTTTTATCATCTTGGAGACGTTGTCACAGTTCTTCTGGATGTAGTCTGTCTCAGTTTGTGCTGATACTTCATGTCATTCCAGACAGACTGATGATAATCAGATCAGATTTTCTGCTGTCAGACTCCTTGTGCAGGTATTAATCTCACTGCATTATTACAATTAATGACAAAAATAATGTTTGGAAATGTAAACTGATATTTCCGACTGACACGCTATTGCATAAGATAGAAACAACCCACTTAAAACCATTTTTGTTGGTGAAAATAATATATATATATATATATTTATTTTTTTTTATTTTTTTTTTAATACCGGAAATGTTTTTTGTTTTTTTTTCAACTGCTTGATTTAGTTACTGATTTTGTTTAGTTATGATTTAGTAAATAGTAAAGTTCAGTAAACAGACTTATTTTAAATCAGATATTCACTTATTTGTCAGACATTGCTCATCCAAAATAATCTGATGATAAACACGACAGACATCCACAGCTATGCTGTGTCCTTTAAACAAATCCTGTCTGAATAGGCCTTTTGACAATCTGACTCCTGAACAATCTGTTTCAATAAGGTATTTCTAAAATCTCCCTTCTTTCAGTGTTTCATATTTCCAGGGCAAATATTTATCTCTGTCTCTGGCATTGCATTTATTGCATTTATAATACCTGACTAGTCCGATGGGTTGGTATTTGTAGAATATGCTGTAGCTCGCCCACTGTTCATACAAGATCTGCAAAGACAGAAGTAAAATTACACACATCAATTCAACATCCAATCATATAACACGGCTGAGATTTACAGTGAGTGCACTTAGAGGTTTAATGGAAATGGCAAAATACCTGATTATTCCATTGAACACTGATGATAAGTACAAATGAATCATCTCAACCATCATGTTAGTAATTTCAAATGTAATGACTTTGGTTCGGTGCTCTTGGGGATGTAATGTACTACACTTATATGAGTAAGTGAAGGCAGATTTACAACATAGCTGCACAGAGATCTCCAGTCACCAGAACGCACTTAAGTCAAACCAAAAAGGTGTTTTGTCCGAGAAAGCAAAGGAGGGAAGGCCAAAACATTATGAAATATGACATCAAATAATGCACAACCCTCTTATAAAAACATTAAACCAGTAGATAAATCTGAGAAGCAGACAAGGTCTATTTCTGTTTCCTTTGAGCTTGTTGCATTCACATTAGAGCTATAAGAACACCATAATCATGTTTTCAACATATCCGCAAATCAGCTCAAATAATTAAACAGTACACCTCCTTACCTGTAACCATCAGTGTATTAGATGATTCATTTTGCAGAGGATTTGTCTAATAGTCCAATAAATTATGGCTGAACAACAGTAACAAATACAATATTTGATAACATATTTTAAAAAACGTATGATATTAATATGGACTTTATTTCAATTCTATCGTGATAAGAATTCCTGAATGGATGGACTAAGAAACACAGCTACCTGCCGTTTTTTTCACAGAGCCCCAAACAGCTATTTTTACAGCAGCTGATCAATGTTTATGTATCTTTAAAAAAAAAAAAAAAATGCAAGAATGAATCATTTAAATCAATGTTTGTGTCTCTTCACAACACTTGGATTAAATTGCTTCATGTATACGGATTACTCACAATAAACGAAGTGAATCCATTTTTTGTAATCCTTATTTGCTATATGCAAATTTGTTACAGAAGTGAACTTTCACAAGACATTGTGACTCTGATGTATGCAGCTGAAATAGTATGCAATTTAATAAATAAGACAGTTTTATGTGTGATCATACAAGCTCAGCAAAATCACACTTGACCTCAAAATTTGGTCCAAGGTCCCTTGAGGGTTGTTATGAAAAAAATTCAACATATTCTCAATTTTAATTCTTGAAAATTACCATTATTCATTGTTTTGAGAATGGCTACACTGCCCACTACGACTCAGCAGTAAGCCAGCAGGAGCGCTGCTCACAGATGGCTGAAGTGGGAAATGATCCTGTTGCCTTGGTGACCTGACAATTATTCTGAGCTTGCTGCAGGCAATTCCAGAGTCTCACCAGGTCTCCTCTACACAAGCTAGGATTTTACAACCCATTAATAGGGTTTAATTATATCTTAAGTGGTCAACATGAGATGCAGTTGGCAGATTCTTAAGAATATGCCATTAAAGTGTCCAAACAGGTAAAACGGGCTTCGAGAAATATTCAGTTCAATTTAAACACATTGATAAAAAATGTCTAATAGAGCAGATGAAGAGAGGATTTAATGATAACAACTCTTCTCTACAGACGGTGAAGTGAAGAACACAGACTGGAATGAAAGAATAGATCACTTTATATAGCCTATTGATTGTTCTCATCTGAGTGCTGGGAACCTTGCTGCAGGCACCCTTCAGTCTTGCAAATCTCTGAATTATGCCTTTATTATCTCACCCTAGGTACAACGGCAGCAGGTTTTTGTGTATTGTCCAAAAATAGCGGTCACCATAATCTTTATCTAAAGAAAATTATTTTGGATTAACCTGTTATAAATCTTCATTTGTGTTTTTGTAAAGTGTCCTGCATCCCCTACATACACCGAATATTTTATTTCTGGTAATATGTGACCCTGGACCACAAAACTAGTCGTATAATGCACAAATAAATAATGCGATATTAGTATTATTTTATTGTATGTTGTATAATACATGTATTGAACGAATACGCTTTTCATTGTTTCTTAGGGTAGGACAATATTTGGCCGAGATACAACTATTTGAAATTATTTAGAGAAAATCATCTTTAAAGTTGTCCAAATGAAGTCTTTAGCAATGCATATTACTAATCAAAAATTAAGTTTTAATATATTTACGGTAGGACATTTACTAAATATCTTTATGGAACAAGATCTTTACTTGATATCCTTTTGAAATCAATCATTTTTATCCATAAAATGTATTTTTGCCTGTTGCTGCAAATATACCCCAAGAACTTCAGACTGGTTTTGTGGTCCAGGGTCACATATTTAATTGCATCAGTACCACTACATACAAAATGATGCACAGTATCACATATATATAATTTATATTAGCAACTGAAAAGTCAGTTACAGTAAGTAATAAAACTATATTATAAAACTGACATTAAAATGTATATTATTCATATTACTCATACTCGGTTGCAAAAATCCCTGAGATTAAAATATGTGAAGTCCAAGATATAAGTATGTATTGCAAAGTATGTCTTTTACCTTTCTGTCATTGGTTTCAGCATTTACACCATCAATATCGCCCTGTGTGTAGAAATATTAAATTAACTCACACAAGAAACAAAACAATCAGTTGGAGAAATCTAGAAAGAGAACCAAATGAAAAGCGTTGCTCACATCATGCAATGGGTAGGCCTCTGTGTAGACACCGCTGCCCAGCAGACTCCTGATTCCTGGAGACAACAAACCAATCGAGTTGAGTGCTCATTTTTGTGCTGTTGAACACAAAAAGGCTTTTCACACTTGAAATAGTTAACCCTGGGTCATATAACAACCCTGGGTTATCTTAATTCTTGTTTCACATTGCTCAATTAATACTGGGTATTTATAAGATTAAGTTTCACACTGTGCTTTCTTTTTTGCAGTGGCAGAGGCATTGATTGGACAAAGACAAGACGCGATGGCTCCTCGTGCAGTCCATACAATCCATTTTTTTCCTGAAGGGACTTTTCGGTGCACTGTAAAGGTTAGAGTAATGCAGTCTCTTCTTTACTCCTATGCAGTTTCACGTCACTATTAGTGTCACCATTGATTGCTTTGGAGCTTTTATGACTATGTCTTAATCTTATGAACATGGGCTGTTCTTTGCTTAGTATCTAGGAATAGCATTCTATCCCTGATGTTTGCTTATTATTTGTATACATTTAAAGTTGCATGGGTGACGATACGGTGTACATGTTACACAACTGACTGTAGACTGACTGTGCTTAAACTGCAAGACAGCAACCTTGCATTAGTTTTGTCAAGCAAAAATCAGAAGATTAGACTTACCCATGATGTACTTAGCCCTTGTGCATTTTGTCCGTTTCAAAATCTCATATACCTGTTGATGATTATAAACAGGTTTATAAAGATGATTTTAAATATGATTACTGATTGATAATACCACACTAAAAACGTAACATTTAACTGCAGACAACAGAGGTTCTTAAAAGCAAAGGATACCTTTAAAGAGACCTAAAATAGCAAGAATATATAAATAACCCCTGCTGAGAAAATCAATCTGAGGTCGGAAAGCATTGGAAGAGGCAGCTGACAGATCAAGTGACTGAAATTATTGTCTACAAAAGAACAACTTTGACGTCACTGACATTTTGGTGTGGAGACACGCAGGCCCTTTGGTAATCAAATCAGGGGATAAATGACACTGGGTCTTAAATTGTCCCTGACTAGGCAGGCAACACAGTTTTCTAAAGAGACTGGTACTTACTATTGAGCTCCTGGTTTTGCTGTCGAAGAAGGAATTTCTGTCTGATAAATCAAAGCTGTGAAAAGAAACTTATGGTTATTTCACTGACTGTTTTGTGCCTCCCTATTCAATTTTACAGGCAATAACATTCGAAGGGGCAGTAAAAACCAAAAGCAGCATTTACAGTACACACCCTTTTAGAGGATTTCTAGTGAACATTCTTTATATTTCATTACTTTAACTTGAGCTTAAATCTGACCATTCATAAAAAAATCACATACTGTTTTCTGTTATGACCATGCTAAAATGCCTATGAGGTCAGCATTCATCTTAAACATGGGCTTAGTGTGGCAACGAATGACTATGGACTTACAGGTGCTGCTTTTCTCGCGAGAACGGGTAGGAGAGGTGTTTCTCATTTTCTGTCTGGTTTTCCCCAACGTTAGGTTGCAAGGGTGCAGTGACTTTCTGCATAAACATGTTGACCTTCTCCACAATGCTGCTTCCCTGACTGACTACATATTTCTGAAAATGACAAGATAGCACAGCAGAGCACGTCATGTTTGTGTAGATCACAAAAATTATCTTGACGCATCACTTGATAAGAAAATGTACCTTCGTTGTTGGCATTTTGAGTTTCATGAACTCAGCTTCTCGACAAAGAACTTCCCAAGGCGCATGAATCTTCAAGAATCCTACACCTGGTAGTTTAGTCTGGAAAAAAAAAATAGATAAAGAAATATGTTGTCAGCAATATGTTATGCTGATGTGTTTTCAGCATTAAAATCACTGTGAGAGATCATTTTAGAGCACATACTGTACCACAGGCCTTTTGCTTTATTAAGAAAACGTGAGTGGTGTTTGCACTGGCAAATCTTGCGTGGTTGCTTACTGGCCCACCCCCAAGTCTCTATGGTATTCTGGCACCTACATATGGGTCGGTCCATCCCGAGTCCATCTAAATCTATGGAATGTTTTGCTTGCGCGCAGAGGTGGGCAATATGGCAAAAATATCATATCTCGATTCTTTCTGGAAAATCACAATTCAGTATTTTAACGCGATATGTTGTACAGTTTTGCAAGTGCAGCCAAGCTTATTCCCCGATTTCAAAATAATAAAAAAATGGCTGATATTTAGGCAAGTGGGCAAAGATTAGTAACATTAAAAGAAATAGTTCCCCTAATTCTCTTATCATTTATTCACTCTCCAGTTGTTTTAAACCTGAATATGTTTCCTTCTTCTGTTGAACATAAATGTTATTTTAATATATGTGGGTTACCATAACATTTTAATAGTTCATGATCAGAAGGCGTGTTTCAATATTCACACTGAAAAAACAGCACACCTCTTTTCAACAAGATACACAATTTGTACAGATATCATTCATTGATGTTTATCGAATGGTGTGGGAATTATTCAGTTAATATAAAAACATTGGGTTCAATGTTTGTTCAAATCCCTAACTCTAGTATGAGAGATATAAATAGTGATGCATTGATAAGCACTACTATCAATATCGCTCATACAAAGCATACTGAAAGATACATGCAAACCATTGACAAACTATCCAAGAAATGGACAAGGTCTCTTTTTAAGTGTTTTTAACGCACTAGGTTTTTTTCCTCATAAAGGACCTTTTAAGAGAAATTCACAGAAATGAAGAAAAAAAATCTAAGCTGTGAAGAGAAGGACTTCTCTCTTGGTTTTCTGAAGCTGAAAAGAGGGTTATGTAAGATTTGCTTCAAATGACCCACTCTTGTTATAACTCGCATCCCACACACAAGGTCTGACCCAGTCTGTTCAATCCCAGCCACTGCTTTCAGCGAATAACAACACAAACAGGTATTTCTGTGCTAGGTCTACGTTATATACAAGTATTTTAAAGTATAATTCATGATTCAAACAGAGCAAGTTTGCCTTATCAGTATTTCATTATGCTTTCATTTACATTGGCCTTGCCCAGCTCAAAAGTTATGGGGAAAAACATAGTCACTCATTTCATACAGGAAAAACATTGTTTTTGGCACAAAATTTGGTCCGAGGTGAAATAATATGATTCTTTAAAGCAATGACAAGTAGCTAAAATGTCACGATAAGACCCCGTGTGACATGAAATAACAAACAATAATCAGAACATTAAAGTGAACCCAAATGATTTACATTCAGGAAGCAATTCTCCATACTTTTTCAAAGAGCTGCAAATCTTAGTCCTTTAGACTAAAACTTCAGTTTATTATCCTCTGCACGATAAACACTTCACTTCGTTGATGATTAGTCCACTAAGACCTCTTCACCTAATTCTGGATGAGCTGTCTATGAGAACATCCAGCGTAGTGGAGAAAGTTAAATCCCTGTAATCTGCGAACATCAAAGCATATGACATGGGTTTATAGAAGTTAAGCTTAAAAAGACAAGCCGCTAATCATAATAAAACTGCAAATTAGCAGTATAACTCATTAAAGAAACTTTTTATGATCGCCCACAGTCAAATTAATTCATTCTTACAATTAGCAATTAAAGCCTTGGCGGGACGGGGAGACAATTTAGGGAAATAATTGAACGTATCCTAAGGGTGACAACTCTTTAACGTCAATAATGTGTAATAAAATGCTCACTGTTTCACTGTTTCTAGTCTCTCAAAAGAAAACTTGAAAAAAGTTAAACATTTGAAAATATTATCACTGGGAAATGTCACTGAGAAGATAGCTGACAAATAACATAATTAATGTAGTCCTCCACACCACTAAATTCATAAACAGTGGTCATAATACACAAAGGAATTTAGGATCAAAGTAATGTATCAGCCTCAAACATATTCCCATTTCAACAGTCTGGTCTTTGAATTTCTTTTTCACGAGGACTATAGTCTCACGCATCCAGACTGTTAAAAATCTACATGAGGTTTGGTCCAATGCTGACAAAGAGCTGCTAACAAGCCAATTTCTCAGTCGTAAGTTTCATTGCTCGAGTTGATGTGCATGGTTACGTCTCTCAGTGGGTGGACGGTATCATTCACAGTGGCAGAACTCCAGTTGAAATTATAGCCTTGGTGACAGAAACTTACAAAAAGGCACATCACAGTAGGCTCTTTCACACATAATATTTTCTGCTAAATTACTGTTGGAGTTTATGCATGAACAGGGCCTTTTGAGAAATAACAGGATTAGAAGTTGTAAACGTACTGCAACATTTAGCTGGCACTTTGATCCAAAGTGACTTACAATAAAGCAACATACTGTAAACAATTCATTGTTCAACAATCAATAACCATATTTCACAGATAGATTGGGAAACAAGCTAACAGAGAAGTAAAGTAAAACAGAACCAAAGTCGTTTGTATGAGCTGCATAGATGTATGAATTCAATTGTCAAATTTGATTCTGATTCTCAGATTTTCATGAACCCCACGAAAATGCTATCACTGTGAGACTCACCCCTTCCTCTTTCTCCATCTCAAGGCCCATTTCGCGCAGGTTCTCCTCAAACTCCTCCCTGCGGAGGTGCTGGTCGTCATCGTGGTAATCCAGCCTCTGCTCCTGTGCTGCAAGTTCAGGATCCTCAGCTTTTTTTCCCCGTCTGCATCTGCAGCACCAACAGGACTTGGACGACTGTTGGTGGGTGCTCTGGGGCTTCTGGACATGGTAGGTGAGGACATAATCTATCCGCCTTAAACCATCCTGAAAGTACGGCCACAGTTTTGCGTCCTTTGGTCTCTCATTTCCCTGTTTAGGTTTCTGGAGCTGAGGGGAAAAAACAGTTTAAGAGATTTTTATGTATATGTGCAGGTTCTGTTTGAATAAAGAAAAAAATAATTTGCATTAGAAGAGTATTTAAGTATACTTTGTCAAAAATGCAGAGTGCTGAGTAAAATATGGACAAACCCAACAACTGGGTAGTTTTTTACCCAGCATTTTTAAAAATTACATATTTTTTTATTATTAAAAATAAGAAGATTAATATATATATATTAGGGGTGTAACGATACGTAAAAAAAAAAAAAAAGAAAGAGAACAAACTGTGTAAAATGTAATGTTTTCAGTGCTACGCTCAACAAGGCAGCCCAAACGACGGGACAGGGAACCCGCGTCTGTTCCTCCCACACCCAAACAGACGAGAACCAGAAACACACACACACATTACAAACCATCACCCGCGGCATTCAGGTAACGCATTTCAACCCAACATCCAGCTGTTTAACCAGAGCTGCATCTTTCTGCTCTAACACACTAAAATAATGTTTGTATT
>JAUCMU010000125.1:27686183-27742364 GCA_032275025.1 Enteromius treurensis
CTCGTCATTATACATTACCATCACTCTGTTCTTCTATTTGATAATGTTCAGTGCTTTGCTACAATCTGTATTGTTAAGAGCGCTATATAAATAAAAGTGACTTGACTTGAAGTCAAACAAAATTCACACAGACTACTATTTGGTAAAGAATCACATTTAAACAAAAAAAATGATTTCAAAAGTCCATCAGACGCATTAATCAATATTCATACATACATTTACATTAAGTAGACGCTAACTGTGTCTCGAAAAGATGAACAAAGCAACTATAAAGCATGCAATATCAGATTTATTATATATCAGTCAGAGAAACACATTACTTAGACTACCATAGATTGCTTAAAGGGGTCATTTTTTTACAAGCTGATATATATTTTCTAAAGTCTTAATGAAAAGTCTATAGCATACTTTGGGTTAAAATTTCTCAGTAGTCTAAAAAAACACCTTCTTTACCATGTCAAAATCAGCTCTATTTTAATTAAGCCATTCTATTCATGTTGTTTTAATGCTAATGAGCTCTGCTGACCCCGCCCCTTTCTTCCACGGTATGACAAACAGACTTTAAACTTCAGCTGTGAAACTGGCTAACTGCCTACCTACCAAGTGGCTAATTAGGGATGGGTACCGAAACTTCGGAACCTGGTTTGGCCTTGGGACCCACAGTGTCCCATTGCCATTAAGCCACGACCCGCTATATAGTTAGAAAATAAAAGCAAAGCAAATGAATGAACGCAATGAACAAGGCATGACAGGATAGTTCGCTTTTCAGAGGTAAGAGACTTTTAATTCATAACCAGTTATGAAATAACAATAGAATAATATCACTGACAATAAATCTGTCAACATCTCATCTGACCGCAGACACTGAATCGGGACAGTTCCTTTTTACTTATTATACTGGATTTGACAGAAGAACGGCTTTCATGCATGTCCTTTAAAATAAAACCTTGCGTAAGAAAACATTCATAATTATGTATGCTGGCATTCACACACTTATGTTTAAACAAGTTGTAAAGTGAATTTTGCATCCGATGACCCCTTTTAAACGATCCACCGCAAGTCCTGCGTCTCTTGACATCCGTCATGAGCACAATCCATAATCTAAGGGTCAGTGTCTTACGTCCAAACTGGCCTCATAAGTTATTTCCTTGAGGAAACTGTCATGATTTGTTATGGTCAGGTCTCAGTGGAGGGCACACTAACCTTTCTATTGTTTGGGTGAAATTCTAGTCGTTGGTCAAAGGTTATACATTAGCAATGACTCAGTGTAAGGCCCCCGTTGAGAGCGACCTCTGTAGTTGTCACTGTCCTTATGGAGCTGGACCCCCTCGGACCAGCATGCCACCATCTCTGACGCAAAGGACAGCCCACTGGGAAAAGCAGAGAGGGGGATTGTGAAACCCCAGCAGTGCAGGGAACCCATCATGGCTTGGACGTAGCAGGTTCTTCTGTCTCCAGTTGTTAGAAACGGAACGGTTGGGGTGTGCGACTTTGCCGCTGGGAGCCGACCTCATTTGTAGTGCTACAGATGGCCTGCTGTGCAATGCATCATCTTTTACACTTATTTAGCAACAGGTCAGCTCTGCTCAAGTTAACCTGGCTGCTATTGTGGATTATTTCAAACCCAACAATAAACAAATGAGTCAGTGCTAGTGAGTAGAGCAACTTCAGTGTTTTATGACAACTTTTATTGCTTGAAAGTGCACTAAGTAACTTTTTGTGTATATTTTTCTGACAGATACAACAAAGGCCTTGAACTTTACTTTGACACCTATTGGCCTGGAAGTAGCATCAAATAAACACTTTTCGGTCAGCAGTTTTACTGGAAGACCCTAATTATTATGTCACCTATAATTGGTTTATTCTGGAATCAAATAGCATGAACGATGGCGCTTCTGAACCATGTTCACATATGGCTTCCTTTTTGCACGATAAAGCTTTAGTTGGGATCCGTAGACGGCACGGCGGATTATGTTTACCGACAGTGGTTTCTTGAAGTATTCCTGGGCCCATTTATTAACGTCAATGACAGATTCATGCCGATGAGTGATGCAGTGTCAACTAAGATCTTTGGCCTTGTCCTGTACAACGGATTTCTCCAGATTCTATGAATCTTTTGATAATGTTATGCACTGTAGATTTGCAAAGCCTTTGCAATATGATGTTGAGGTTTTTTGAGACCTGTAGCAAGCGTCAAATTTGAAATTAGCTCATTTAATAGTTACATGTGTAAAGTTTAAACATTTATAAAATATTGGCTTATATGATTTGAAAGGTTTTATTTTATTTCAATTTATGTCCCAAAATTTGCAGTTTTTACTTCTGAGCAAGCTGGAAGACATTTCCATTACTTTTTTCAAGGGTTTTCTGAATGGAGTGCAGGTGTAGTACAGACTAGAGACCAATGTACAAACCTTGAGTGCTGACCTCAGCACAGGGCCATGTGTGAACTTCAGCGGAGGGGCGCTGTAGTTTTTATGACATCAGAACGACCTGAAAAACCAGCATGCGGTCTGAAAACAAACAGGAAAAAAAACAGAATCGACCCTTTGGCAACAACATCGAATGTCACACAGCGTGGCAAAAGGAAACATTCTCTTATATAAGACTGTTATATTTAATTCACTTGAGTTCATACGTTATGTTAAAGGAGTTCTGACGCACTTGGCAATCAGAGTGACGTCATTTCTGACAACTGAGTGCTGCTGAAAACCCCTCCAGACGCATGACGCATTATTTCTGAATAAACATCAATTAATCCAAAATGTTGAAATTATAGTAAAAATTTTTATGATAGTAACTCACAAGAAACATTTGCTACTAAAAAGGCATTGTGCCCAACTTCACTTAGCACCAAATACTCATCTATTTTTAGCAGCTGTTTGTCTCTTATTTTACTGGAAATTATTTCTTAGAACAAACAATCCCATGTATTACACTGCTGGTACATTGCATCATTTTTGGGTTCCATTAAAATATACTTGATATATTTAAAAGAAAATGAATAACCTCCATCAATAAAATAAAGCCCCAATTAAAATATCATGAAGTGACAATTACTTTCTCACCTGAAATTAACCACAACATCTGAAGTCCATGTTGTAATATTTCTATATTTTATACAATAATGTATTACAGTCATAGAAATCTTTATTTTAGAACATTCATAGAGAATTTTTTAAGAAGTACACGATGCATAATACAACAGCATTTATAGATTTATATATCAACTGATTCACTCTTTCTTATAATTGAAAGTCGTCAACCACTAGATGTCACTATCTGCCAAAGTTCTCAGCAAAATGATCACTGGACAACCTGTTACAGATGAAACAGGTTCAGAGATCAAATAGTTTCCTAAAGATCAGACCAAAGCGTTAAACAGGAATAAAGCAATAGAGCTTTTCCAAGCAGATATTTTATACCATTCATTATGACCTCTAATAAGGACAAACACTTTAATCATCAATATGTCAAAACTTATTCCAAAAATATAGTGGACCTCTGACCAAACGAGAATACATCTTGACATCAAAGCCGGCTTATTGTCTACAACAAGGCTCCTTGACAGAATTTGAAGAATACTTGGACATTGTCAGTGTTAATCAAGGACACGCTCAAACTAGAAAATAATTAAAATACACTTACTTAATAGGGTAAATAACATAAAACAAAAATGATAACATTATATAAATGTATTATGAATAAGTGAGTTAACCTATGGCCCACTTTATAAGGATTTGCGGAAATTAAAAATCATTATTACCTCAGAGCCTTAGCAGATAGTTATTCATGTGATTTTAATGGACAACTGTTTGAAAAAGTGCATAAACAGATGAATCAGAATATGAGAGAGACATTCATGAGGTGGACGACTGTTCTGTGGTCACTCCAAATTCCATTCTGACAGCAAGAGCTCTTTAAGAACTCTGAAGTGCTCATTCAGCATAGACCTCCAGCAATGTGGGTTTGGGCAAAAGGTTTTCTTTTGCTTTCTTTTTCTCTTTTTAAAGGCAAGCGGTTCACAGCAGTTATTCTAGACAAATTATCGACACTGAGAAACCCTTCGACTCAGATGTCCTCTAAAGGGGAACTTTTAACCCTTTGTGAGGCTCTGTACTACTACCCCGTCCCACCCTCTAGAAAGGTTCACAATGGGACGTCCCACCAGATTCTGCATCTATTTTGGAGTGCAAACAGCTACAGTTACACAGACTTGGAGTAACACAGAGCAGCAGCATTAATGCTGTGTTGCATCGTTTTTGCTTGATACTGTTTGGTGTGGTTTGATTCAAAGTGAATGATCTTGTTATCTACCTGTTACCCTGTGCTCTCCATGTCTGTCTGCCTGTCTCTCCCTCTCTCTCCCTGCTCTGAATGGGTCTTGGGAGGTGGGCTGAGTGATTGGGGGAGTTTGTAGGCTGACTGAATCTGCTTTTCAGCCACTGTCTCTCTGCCTCTACCCAGCTGTGCACGTTAGTGTTCAGGGATTTAGGATATTTTTTCCCCACTGTGGCCAGGCCTCCCTCCTGGTGGCAGAGCGCTAACTCCCAGACTAAAAGAGAATATGACCCCCTGCCTCCCACCAATAGTCCCCTAGTCGACTGCTGGGAGGCGATATGCTGCATGGTGGTCTTGCCCAACAGACCCTCCACTGCTTTCTCAGGTAATACCAACAAAAGGTCCTTAAAATGAGTTCAGGCCCTCTTTTTCAAATAGGAGCAATGCTTATACTCTGTAGGGGAACAACAATGTTTCTTATATGTTCGGATTGGAATAATAAGGTCGTAAAACAAGCAGGCTTAAATAGACTGGCAAAGCCCTTTTATCTTTGAATAAATGACGAATAACAAATTCATAAAATTGATTTAATTCGTAATTCACAGCTGGAGGCTATTTGCCGTCGTCTCAACCTTATAACGACAATCTCTGTATGCTTTTCACTTGACAAGCACAAACACGGGGATATACTCTTAATTCCGCTGAGTAAACATTTTTACAGCACTAAGCAAATCTGGATTTTCCCATTACTTTGACAAAAGGCCACTCACCTCATCCCCTCGTTCTTGTTGCTTTTTGTCCCAGAAAATCCCAAATCAAATGACAAAGCCTGTTCTAAACAAAGAGATTATCACACACCTAATCCCGACTGCAGACCCAGGAGACATACACTATGCCTCGTTGAGGCCATGACACAGTAAAGAAGCCCATGTCCATGTTCTCAAGCAGGACAGATTTTAGGGGATCAGTGGGAAATTTAAATGAACTGGTCTGAACTGATCCTATAAGGATTCCAGACTCATAATCAAGGTGTTGGCTTGGCTGCTTTGTTTTATTTTATTCATTGTAGCATAAAAATGAACCAGTAATAAGATATTGCACAAGATATTTGCTGTGAGCTGGTCATTAGTTACAGTGTTTTCTAAGGCAACTAGCACTGTTGCCATTGCTCACACTTAATACCCTAAATATGAAACTTTGGTTTGGAACACAGCTCACAGACATGATTGATACATGTGGCTTGTGGAGGAGAGGTGCGCTGTTGCATTTTAAAATGCTATTCACATAGAAGGCAACATCACTGTCAAAATACCTGTAGATTTACAATGGAGTAAAAACTTGAGCCATGTATAGTGGCCAGAATATCAGTCGAAAGGGCAAAATTATGTATGTTTGCAGCTTTTTATGCATAACACATTATCCTACATTTTTTCATCAGCAGAGCAAACTGGGTGTGTAGCCAAATTGTCTACATTCAGAATAGAATGATGGCCTGCACCATCCTGGAGAATTTAGCTCCAACTTTTTCTAACAAACTGGAATTATCTAGTAATCTTGAAGACTTTAATTTATTCAGATGCGTTCGATTGGGGTTGGAACTAAACTATATAGAACACTTTCGAGCTTTGTGGTAACATTTCCAGCTGGGCTGCTGCTTATAAAAACTTAGGGAACAAATGGAAAATATAATGTGGACAATGCTGGGACAAATGTGGAGTAAGGAGGCCAGAAGCTCTCCGTCTTTGTACAACTGAGGTTTGTATAAAGATGACAGAACTCTGTGCTGCTGTAACCTGCAGGTCTGGTGATCACATACCTGATCACAAATCAGTCACATTGTGAATGCGTTGAAAGCATCCATACTAGCTCATGATCAATGGATCACACTCATAAAGGCTAAAAACTGCACTCCAGGGTTCAACCATGTAGCTATGCCCTAGTCGCCACCCAGAACACAAGTGGAATTTCTTGCTATACACCTGGATCATTTCCTCTTAAGAGTGCAGCCTTTTAATCTTGCCACTGCAGGCTAAGGATAAGATCCCCAGGGGTATAATAAGTATTTTTAGACCTGCCATCGTCGATGCACAAACACCATGTCCTTCTGACAGGGCCTACGAGGCCTCCGTCAAATATTTTTTGCAGTAAGGGGCCTGCCTACATGCTCATGATCCGTCTCATGCACAGCAGATGGATTTGCAAGATTAAGAGGAACCTTTAAGCAGCAGATAGACTCTACGTCGGCTGTACTGACACAAGTGTGAGATTCACAGTCTCTAGAAGAAGTGAAACAGTAGAAGGAGCCCACTGTTAATGAGAAGCATAAAATGATGGGGAATTTCACAAGCACTCATGGCCCTAATATATTATATTCCTTCGCTGATTGAAATGTTGGTCGTTACAGCAGTCAGACATTTCAACGCTGGGCCACATCAGTGGAATATTTACAGTGTTTATATTTAGAGACTGAAGTTCAATAGGAAAAGCGCAGTCCACCTCTTGCTCGAGCTAACAGTGTATCACCATGTCTGAGTGGCTGCCGGTGGCCCTCTGATCATTGTAACAACTAGTGGACATGCACTTTCCACCTTTCGGAGAACATATGCTGATCTGACGTGGTCATCCGAGACAGGTTTTATCAACAGTGACTTGTTTTGAGCACTGATGTGGATGGGATAAAGTTCCCAAGAAGTAAATTTCCCTTCCGCAAACATACAGCAACCCAACAGCTTACTTATCTGTGAGTGACAACAATGCATGGCGCTCTGATATAATTTGAGCTGTGCTGAAGGATTGGATTGCGTTCATTAGATACAGTTATCTTCCCACTTTCAAAGCGGCGGTCTCCCTAACCCGGCGACGCGGATAAAGGTGGCACCGTTGGCTCTGCGGCCGCCAGCGCAAACCGGCAGGTCGTGACCTTGACAAGATCCAATGAGAGATCCCCGAGTGGCGATCGCGGCCGGTTTCCTGAGCAGAAATGGCTTCTTCTCCCCTTCCCCCATCAATCTCCACTTCCAACAGAACCTCAACAAAGACGACACAATTGGGAAACAAGAATGCTGAGGGTCAAAAAGAGAAAGAGAAGGAGAAGGAAGCGGAGAGTGGGGAGGGAGGTCGAGACAAATCACATTTGATCCAAAGATAGTCAATGGCTCTTTAACTGGGAGCATGCTTTGGGAAGTATATGGACTGTGACTTTCAGGGCCTGTTTGCACAAAAGTGATGCGCCTTTGAAAGGGCCCCTGAATTGACAGCTTTTTCTTGCTCTGTGTGGTGTGGGCCAGGGCCCCAAGACACTCATATCACTGGGCCGTGACGGCAAGGAGAGGAGTTACACTTTGAAAACACACGGGGTTCCATCGGTCCTAGCTTTTGTTCCCCCGGCTCGCAGGCCACTGTTCCTGCTCGTCGCAAGAAGACAATGAGAGGGCAGCCACTGGATTGGTCGCTCCCGAATCGAATAGCAAACGGCTGCCGATGCAGAACTAATCTGTGAAGAGGTCTTTCCTGTGTGATAACCACCCCCTACCCTTCGGCTGCCCTCCACCACCTCCTCGAACCAGCAGCGCAATCTTTGATGGCAGATCACACAAAAAAGTCCAACCAGCTTTAAGGAATGCTCCACTTTTTTTCCCTGGCAGTTGCGAGGCTCCCATTCGTTCTTGTTCCTACTTATTTGATGTGGCAGCAATTAGTGAAAGACTTTTGTGCCTGGAGAAGATGGAGCAGACCACTTCAATGATCACGTTTATGCTCTGAATAGAAAACAAAAAAGCCAAGGGGACAGATAACATGTTCACATCAAACGGCCACACCGGTTGCACTTGTTACTGTTATGGCTCGTTCTCTCTTTTATGGCGAGCCGAGCGAAGTGTTACTTTTCCCATGAGAAAGCTCGCTGGGGGCTGAGTGACATCATAGGGTGCCCCTTTTGCACCCACCTCTACAGGCGCTGAGCGCGCTCCCATTGATGTGAGCACCTTGCATTCCGTCGGCGCCTGACCCCTTTGATTGCTCCTGCTTTAATGGCCCCATTGAAAGATAATAACAATTAGAGAGTCCTTTCTGAGATGGCCTGTTTATTCTTAATGACAACATTTTTTAATCAGAAGAGGCAGGAGTTGGCCACCTCTGCTCCAGCCCAAAGCCGCCCACACAGATTGGTGGCTCTCGCCCCAAATAAAGGTTGACTGGGATTAGATTCGTCTGCAAAGCCTCCATTAAGGGTTTGTTTATTCCAGCGCGTCGCAACCAAGTATTTTTCACACCGCTTTGCGACTGTAAAACGTAATTTTTTGCGGGGCTGATAATCGGCCTCTTCTTTTCAATGCATTCCAATAAATTTTTCACTATCGTGGCGATGACTGTACTCTAACCGTAATTATGATTCGCCATCGTGCTCCCTGCAACATTTCAATGCGCATAGTTGAAAAGCAAATCAAGTCACTGCGTCTGATACTGCTCTCTCATAAAATGTCTGCTTACAATTAGGAAAATGCAGTTAAAGCAACATTATTTCACTTACAAGAACCCGGATTAATGATGGGGGGATTTGTCTCATATAGACGCAAATGCTTGCCTGGGTCGTCACAAGCACAGCTTGCGCCCTCATGTTCTTATATATGAACACAAATCTACAACGTTAAATAGTGACCTTGTTAAATCTGCTTAAATAACTCTGACTCCAATTAGGCCTCCAGAATGAAAGAGACAACTCAATTGGAGAGGGATCAAGGCAGGCCCCTTAATCACATAATGAAAGATTCAAGTGGCTTTGGTGAGCTCACAATACACAAAACACATAGCTCTGGCTTTGTTTTAGCTGTTAAATGTGTGTATTCCTTAACCACGCTGTGTTGCACTAATTGCAAGCCTGACTTGTTTATTGTGCACGCATAATGCAATTGCCGTTGATTGAGCATTTGAGGGGTGGCTAGAGTAATGCGATAATAATACGCTACGGGCATCATAAAGCATTTTTATGATTAAGCGGGATCTAGCTCAAACGTCTGTGGCTTTCATTGAAATGTTGGCGCTGCTAAAATAATTACTGGCAGAGAACGGCCTTTTACATGTTTTAGGTGTCACTTTATAGAAGTTTGCCAGGTTATATCAGCTATTCTTCATATTTTGAAATATTTTTTTATTAATTTGTTGTAAATGGGCGGTTACAGTTAAGCGCATCCAGTTATATCTAATCAAGAAAGTTAGGAATAAATTACAATATCAGTATGAAAGAAGAACCGCTTTTTATAGGGTGTGAATGATTTAATAACCCCAAATCCTCTTTGTAGAGACAAGGTGAGGAATTTAGTGCTCACCCTGTAGATTTGACAGCGTTGTCCACACATCTGTCCCATAAAGAGAGGACAACAATTCTTCAAATGCTGCAAGGAAATGACAAGTCAGTGAAAAGTCTTCCAGGGTGATCAATAAAAAGTGTTCAGCATTGTTGTCCATTCTGGACAGGAGACGTATTGGGAACCTTCTGAGGTCAGGCCCTCAGGGGCTACT
Organism: Enteromius treurensis; assembly: GCA_032275025.1. Taxonomy (NCBI): domain Eukaryota; kingdom Metazoa; phylum Chordata; class Actinopteri; order Cypriniformes; family Cyprinidae; genus Enteromius; species Enteromius treurensis. Next base: position 27,695,982 of record JAUCMU010000125.1, read on the forward strand.
CCTTTCTTTGATTGACTGACTGAAGTTTTCAGTAGAGTCTCTCATTCTCTCTCTCATCAGGCTTTAACGCAGCAGTTTGCCCCCTCTTTACCAGCTGGATCCACATTGCTAGTGCTGGACCTATATACTGTCTGGCACCGCAGGCCTGCTTCATCCTCTCTCTGTCTCTGTCTTTCTCTTTCTCCATCTGGGTGACTCACAAGGGGGAGATGTGCAGCATGCATGACAAAAGACCCCAGGCTTATTCCTGCTGTTTCTGCAGTAAATACATTTAAAACTGCTCTTGACTGACATGAGAAAGTTTAAGGCAAATGTTGCTCAGCAGATTCCACAGCTTGGCCTGACAGACCAGACCAAGACATTATAGTATGCGGGTCATTTTTGTAAACAGAGCAATTTGTTTGTTACAGTATGGTGCTAATAATAATAACAACATAAAATGTGCAACAAACTTTAAATTTTAATTCTAGTTCTGTAATTAAGTTAGATTGAATTTTATGCTAGGGATAGTAAAATATATATATAATATATAATAATATATATATATATATTTAGAATGGAATAGTCAATCAGTCATTGAAAAACTACTATTACATATTACAGAAAAATGGAAATCAATACGCACCACTGACTGTTTGATTCCCCGATATTATATATTATAATAAGTATCTTATTTTATGCTCTGAACCAAATTAAATTCATACAAGCTTGGTCCAACATGATGATGAGTAAATGATTTTGAAAGTTTTGCATGCGTAAGTGTAAAATGTATGGGTGTCCTTTAATGACTATGGATGATATGGCTCTGATTCTTTGGGTCTGAGTTGTGAAAATATGATTTAGTCACCTTAATTTATACAATACAATACAGAGGGTTCCAAGGCAGCATAACACTGTTAAACAGGAAAAAATATGTCTCAGTAATGCAAACAGAATTAATTTCTGCCATAAAACAGCTCTGGAGAAAACAGCAATGTATCGTCCAGTTCAGCTCAGTTCTCATTCCATAGTGTCTGTGCAATCAAATCAAAAATATTGTAAAATATCACGTGTCGACAACAAAGAAAGCCAAAAGGCAACAATGGCAAGGAACCCAAAATCCACTGGTGACAGAAATGGTTAGAAAATAAAACCTTTAGACACCCTGGCCAGATGAAACCAGTTTCGAAGTAAAAAGTTTCTTTGTGAAAGCCCCCACACCCCACCAGATGCATAAATAATGTCACATATAATGCAAGAGACATATAATATTAAATATTTAATAAAAAATAATAGTTTACACTCGTATGCATACAGTTTCCAAAACAACCAACTTTAAAAAAAACAACAACCTTACAACCTGTTTCATCCAAATGCTGGCACACAACAGGGTACACTATTTCGAGTGGCTGTCTGGTGTACTTTGGTGTCAAGTTCAGATTAAAGGAAGGCAAAGAAGATGAGAAAGCTTTGAAGAGCAGGTGTTATAAAGGCCATCTGATGTGCCACCTTAGCTCCATATACTATAGTATGAAACTTAACAGCTGCACATACACACGCATACATCTATCACTTCTTTATTAAGCTAATCCCCTATTTACTACTTAGCATGTTTTTAATAGATTTTTGCTTTGCAGTTTAATTTTTTATCCATTCATTCTCATATCACATAATTCAACATAGTTATTACTGAAATGAGTAAATAGTGTAGTAATTATGAATGCATCCACATCAATCAAGCTGCTCCTTGTTTGCTGTAGGACAGGAAGAAGACTCCACTGATATCGCTGTGCTTAAAGGGTGAGTGGAGAACAAACTACCAGCATGCGGTTGTTGTGAAAACATTAGCTTTTTATTAATTACCATCTATTGTGTGTGTAAAGCACCCTCAAAGAGTTTCCGGGGGAAAAGAAGCTCTCAATCCAACGGGTAGCAGCAAAGATCTGTGTCAACTTCGTAAAACAATATACTGATGTATCCGTGAGGAACAAGTGCACTCAGAATGAAACGGCCCACTTCACACGTGCAGCGGGTGAACTGGTGGCCGCTGCCATCAAAGAGCACACAATATATACTATCAGCTGTCTGATCAGCTGCTACATCACTCGTTCATTCTTCCTCTCTTCCTCCATCTCTTTCTTTTGCTTCGTTGCTCCTCTTAACCCTCATGTTGTCTTTGGGGTCTGACCCCAAACTATATTTTACAGCACAAAAGATACACTTAAGATTGAAGAGGCATGTTGACACAGGTGGATTATAAACAGATTTTTATGAAAAGCCCACCATTTTTCAGTATTCATTCTATTTTAAATTACAAAATGAAATATAAATTCTACTGGAATTCTTCAGATCACTTCCGAAATTGCATTCATATCCAATTGTTTCAGTAGCTTTAAGACCCTTTCACCGCTTCAAAGAGCGCCTGGGACTGACGGCTCTCCTAAGGGCACGTTGGTCTTTTCTTTTTGCCCCCAGCCAATGAGAAAGTTGAAAAAAATGGCATTGGGTTGCAAGGTGGTCACATTTGAACTCCTTTGATGAATGGAAGGTATAGGGCTACCTTTGAATGCAGATAAAAGGTTGGGGGAGCCAAGAGATATCTGGCAAGGTGCCAGAGGAGGGGGACACACTTGATTCTCCGCTGGCAGCAGTGCATGAAAATGGGAAGCTATGTGAAGAATCCCCCACTTTGTTGTCTTCCTCTCTCTTCCATTGGCGGAATGAGAGAGGGAGCAAGGGCTTTCTTTCCACGGGCTGACACAGTCACTCTCCCATGCCATTGCCGGGTGTGAGGCATCTTGTAGGACAAGACTGATGACACAGGGAGGGGCGGCAGGGGTGAGGGGTTGGGAGGTGGGGCAGCACTGTGTCCATTCACTTCAGAGGCCTTGTTAATGCGATCTGCTGATCGATTAGTGGAACAAGAGGAGGAACACACTGGCTCCGCTGGCAAAGGCCATTCAGCCAACCACCCACTCTCTTTCTCTCTTACACTGATGCGCACACACACCTCACCCACATGAGGTCAACCCTCTCAAATCATGAACACCAGATCTAAAGCTGGACTCAATTACCAGAGCAGGTTTCCTGCTTTATACAGCTTGACTCAGAAGAAAATGGCCAATTACTGCTCGAGGGGGCAGCGACTGTTGCTCGCATTGTACGCAGTGGAATGCGTGAGATATTGGTGGCATTGTAAGTTCACCAGGCTGTGAGAGAATGTGTGCAATATTCAGGTGTGAGATGACCTAAATAAAGCTGAAAGACCACCAGCATATCAGGAAGTCTGGGAAAGCTGATGACTTTTTCCTGTATTATTCCTAAAGCCTGCGGAGCAGAGCTCATGCCATCTGCTCTTAATGTGATCAGATATTAACTTCAAATGCTTTAATCAAGAGAAAGAGGGTCATATTTTCCACTCCCGTTTCATGTCATGTCTTTTACGTCTAAGAGTTCTGTTCATATTTAGCCCACTACATATGTCTGACTAAAGGTGCAGTATACTAAAAAAAGAATTCTGCACTTCTGCCGTATCCCACAATGCAATTGCTTTTCCATTTCCAGTGTGATGGATTAGAAATGAGTCAATTTACAGCCATAGTTTTTACCACAACACGATCAGGCTGTTACAGGTTGAGAAAAGTTGAAAATGCAACCCCATGTATGCATGTCTGCTACTGTTTTTTTGCTACATGATGCTTACTGTTTTACTTGCTAGATAGCAAACACTGCTTGTTAAATGTAAGCTACTGTTCAATTCTGAACACAGCCTCATTATAAGTGTGTGCTCTCAAGTTTAGCTGGTTAGCATTGCTTTGTGCTCACTCATGGCTAAAACTGTAACTGTATGACATCGAACACAAGCTGCAACACGATATAGTGCAGCACCCCTGCAAATGGCCTCCCTCTGCTGCAGAGAGAAGAGCTCCAGACCCAATCCCATGTCTGCACAGTATGTGCTACATACTGCCTTTTATTTATTTACATAGTATGTTGAGCAGTATGCAACCGTAAACATTTCAAGCTGTACTATGTTACATTGTTCTCTCATGAATTTTTTATGTGTCATGTTTAAACTAGACAGTGTATGTAGCATACAAAACAATCATGTAAAAAAAAAAAATGTGTGAGAATGGCTTAACTTTCGCTTGTGCCAATACCATTGCGAGCAGCATGCCAACATACAGCGGACATTTTTAAGCTACGGGCGTCCTGAGTCCCGATTTGATGACCTTTCCAAATCCCGCCTCCCCTGCCTCTCTGTCCCAATTCACTTCCTCTCAGTTCTGATCTGTCTAATCATAATAAAGTGAGGCAAAATTGAATCTTAAACAATAGAATGTCTCAAAGTCTGCATGAAATCAAAATTCACTATATTCAATTTGTTAGAGCACATTGTTATTTTTTGTGGTGAACAATTCTATTTTTTTTAGATTGAGCGTAATATTAATTTCTCAATTGTTCACATATATCATCATTTTCACAACATATAAAAGAATACAACTAATGCGTAAAGATTTATTTTTTAATATTAATGAAAAATAAATCATAAAAACATTTGCTGCTTATAGAGATTTAATGATTTATGCAATAGATCTATTGCAATACACACAGGGAAATGCAATAAAAAAAAAAAACATCTACATTCAATCGATTTGCAGTAGAAAAAAACAAGGCATATGCTTTTTTTTCCTCAGTCAATATTCTGTTTACTCTCAGAAGTACATCACAATACGGAAGTAAAATTGCTTTAACTTTTGTTAGCTCAATCATATAAAGTCCATAAATAAGTATGACTTATAGTTCACTTATCCTGAAATAGACATTAAGTGCATTGCACTTTTGGATACAGTATTTTCTGTAGGTGCATCCTATTTTGAATATGTCTGCATGATTTTGTCATTCTGTAGAAAAAGTAGTGAATGTTGGGAAATGGGGTGCTTTTTCAAGCAGTGACTTTGCATGCAGGGATTACACACAAAGGTAACTCATAAAACTGATTTTAAACAGATTTCTGAGGCAGCATAATGGTTTAATTATCTACACCAAATTAGAGAGAGCATACATCTATGTTGCCTTTAAAAATCAATCAGATGAAAGCATCTCATGAGACAGGAAGTAAAGCTAACTTCCTACCTTGGAATGCATCTTCCGAAGCATTATTCAGCTTTCAGACACAGCCTGGTAATCCTGAAGACCATGATTAACTTTGTGTGTTTGATTAGGGCTGAAAGCCTTGAAAACCCCTGATGTTTAACGCCCGATTGTTCCATTTTACATCTTCTTACCCAGGTATATATCTGATATCTGCATTTACACTATACACTTGGTGAAACAACCCTTTAATCCTTGTTCCTGGAGGTCCATAAACCTTCAGAATTTGGCTCCAAACTACTCCAATACACTTGCCTGGAATTCTAGCAGCCCGAAAGGCTTTGATTAGCATATTTGTGTGTACTTGATTAATGTTGCAGTTAAAATCCCTGCTGGTCTATGGACCTCATTGCAGACTGCTAGTATAGTACATAATTTGGGAGATAATCAGCTTTTATTGATGTATACAGCATGTTCAACCAAATGTAGGACGTCATCCCAGTATTCCATGACAGAATATTTGCATAGGATAGATACTCCAGAACGTGTATGAGTAGTATGGTCACGCAATTACCAACATGATATTTCTCTGTCCTTCTATTGTATGTATAGCAGTGAGAAAGTCTATCTGGTCGCTATTTGTGAGAAAACATGTTTTGCAAATCAAAGCCCAGCCCACTGGTCTAACAGATGTCAATGGTTTAGCCATCAGACTTGTTTGCGTGCAACATTTCCAGCAGCATTTCTGTAGATAACCATGGGTCGAGTTCCCTGCAAAATTACACCCTCTGATGGAACATATTGACAACAAGAATGTGGCATCGCATACATGGGAAAAGTGACTAAGCAATAATTGCACTCTTGTGTAAGAGAACCTTACAACTGTCCTCCCCTTTAGCGCCTGTTATATTTGGGACTTTTCCCCTTGATTTAATTGCATGTGAAGTTGCCAGGCACATTTCTAGATTGTGGTGAGTGGCCAAAAGAACGTGGCTGTTTTCAAATTGTCGAGTAGTTTCTTTGGTTTTGGCAGAGAACCAGCTCAAATGTGGCGTAGCGCAGATCTAAGAAGCCAGGACTAAATCCACTTGCCTCTGGCAACATAATACATTGTTTTCAGAGCAGTGAGACAGAAAACGCAAAAGATGACAAGGAATGAAATAAGCCCTAGAAAATCCTTTACGAATCTTAGCTGGGCTGCTTTGCTCAGAGTAAAATTTTATTCCTCAAAGATTTCCCCTCGTTCAGTGCAAGAGCCTTAAAGTGCCCCTATTATGCCTTTTTTTTTTTAAATATGATCTTTCATGCAGTGTGCCATGTTGCTGTATGTGAACATAAACTATCTGCAAGGTTGTGACGCCGACAGTGCACCATAAATCAATCGAGTCGGCTCACATTCGCCTAAACGAGTCATCAGCAATTCGATTTTTTTTCTCTGTTACGGCCACACGTCACAAAGTAACATATTTGCATAATCTCCGCCCACATTCTACTTCGCGAACAACTTGCCCGCCCACAAACAGTACAATTTCCATGCGGATTACATCATGTCAAGAACACGCTGTACCCTCCGCTGTCATTCAGTTATGGCAATGGGCGTTTCATTTTACTACACACACTGCAGCGGTAGACCAATCATAAAGGACTGCGCCATCTGGAAAGGCGGGGTTTAGACCGACTGATTCTTCGAACTGCTTCACGCGAGTCGTTTACGGATCATTTAGAAATGGGGTCAAATTGAATTTATTTTTGGAGAAAACTAAAGTGTTTTTTGACCTTGCATACACGTAAACAAGTTTTAAGAGACTTATAAAGCAATATTAGCAACCTTTAAAATGGCATGATAGGGGCACTTTAAAGGGAGTCATCAGCAACTGACCAACTTTGTTTCTCCAAAAATTCTTGAAGGAGAAGAAAGAATGAAAAAGCAGGAGACTTTGGTAATTGCCTAGTTTTGTTTTCCATTTCTGCTCTCCATTTCATCTCATTAGGAGTAACAATTAAGGCTTCAGGGCAATATGTTTGTCATTTTTCCTTCATGTTTTAAGCGACCAGCCATGTACATTTGTGTCGCTTAGTGCCCCACTGCTATGTTTAACTACAGACCTGTGAAGAGACGGCACCCATTAAGACCTATGAATACAGACCTCAAGCTTAAAGAAAACTGAATGAAAGAGGATACCAAAGGATCATTCAATCCACTGGGGCCCTAGAGAACACAAGAGGCTTGTCTTGTCTCCTCATGTCATTTCTTAGGCCTTGAATCAAGCGAGTGATGTGCAGGCCCCAGATCTGACACCGTAAACCAAACTCTTTCACCCTGATTAACAATGTGTTCAACAAATCACAACATTATTAAGGGCTTATGTCTAAATTATCCCACTGAAAGATCCCGTAGCCTTGTGGACTGAGGTCAAGTGATCTGAATACCTGCTAACAGGCCACACTTTCCACTAGGGACGGAATGGCTGTCTTATCTAGAGGCTTCTGTCGGCGGTCTTATCCTCACCTAAATAAAGAGAAGGGGGGTGAACAATGACAGAGGGGTTAAGAGCATGACACGCAGAGGTGTCTTTCTCCTCTTTCTACCGGCTAAGATAACGCTGCCTCTCGGTGATGGAGCGTTCCCGACCTCGGCTGCTTTTGTCCTTTTGTGTCTTTGTGTCCACTTATCTTGAGACATTTATCCATAGATGCTCCAAAGATCCTTGATCCCTCCCCCGCTTCCCCTCAGCTTTTAAAGACCCATGAGGCTTTTATTTTAGCAGGGTAAACAAATAAGTACACCTTCAGAAGAGTTTCAGACCGAGACAAAATGGTTTAAAGAAGAGATTGTTTTTATGGTCTAACACATCCCCACAATGCCCTTGTGTTGTCTTGACGGGTCCTGTTAGAGAAAACATTACGCTAGAGTTCCGTTCAACTCAATGTCCAGCTTCTTACTCAAAAAAGTGCATCAAAGCAATATTTGAAGTTCCTGCTTGGAAATACGCAGTTGTTCATGGAAATGACGATCAATGCAGTTATTGATGGGATTACTTTTGAGCAAATAAAATGAATTAGTGAATCCAACAGTAAAACCTGAATCATGGTAAATTATCTTTCTATTTGATAATCACACAGCTGAAAAACAGATGCTAACAATTTTATTTCTTTATCCATAACATTCTGAATGTTTTATGGGGGAAAATCTGCAATGGGACTATCCCACATCCAGCTTTGGCTAAATGTGACTCAGCCTTGAGAAAGGTCACAAAATTTAAGCCTGTAATTTTGACAGAGACAAGATATTTTCTGTTTTTATTTCTTTGGCAAACAACAAATATTCTATCTCAAGATCAAAAATGTGAATTTGGTTTGCAGTGGTCGGACAGTGAGTCATGCCATCATGCAAGTGCGTCCCAGATTTGAAATGCAAAAAAAGTTTGAAATGTTTATCTTTATCTAAGCATGAGTTGAGCGCTTAATTCAACTAAAAAGTCTGTCATCATCTACCACCCACATGATATTTTGCCCATGTAACAACATGTAAACGCTAACCTTTTCCCTGTAATAAAAATGCATGGTAATCACTGGCTGTTCAGTAATTGCATAGTTTATTAAAAAACGCTCTGTCTAAGATCAGGATTTGAGCCCTAATCCCATTTCATGTTAATCTGAAAAGTTTCCCCCGTCTTCCACATGTATAGAACTCCTAAGCAGTTAAAAGTATTTTTTTCTTTTCTTTGGTCATGTCTTATCTTACCTAGCACTCCAAAAAAAGGTGCATGACGCCATTGCCCCTGAGGCAGCTAATGTCTGTGTCACCACTTCAGCTAAGAGGAATGAAAATAACGGCACAGAAGCAAAGGAACAGTATGCAGACAGTAAACAGCATACCCTAACCACACTGATGGGATTCTGAGAGTGGGTGGGATGGAGGGTACCAGACAGGAATGTACTGCTGCTGGGGCCTTAGAGAGATGTGGGACGTTGTGTTGTTGACTGTCCCTGGAATCGAACAGTGGAACCGATGGAATCTCCACCAAGCTACCTCACTTGGAGTCTCAGCAGGGGGATGGGAGTGGGACGCGATTTAATTGTCTGAGAAACAGCTATCACTTGTAGGCTGGCCAAATCCAGTCTGGAGATGTGGGTTGATTTCTTCTGCATTACAAAGTGGCTTGACGTGGTAAGGGACACATCGAGGACAAGCCCTGTCTGCAAGGCAGGGCAGCCCCACCTCATCAAAACTCGCAAAGGAAAGCCAGTCCTACATGTCGGGCAATAGAAAGTATAAAGCACCAAAATAAAGGTAACCCCCTATCTTCTACAACTGGAAAATTGGTTGGAAAGATAAAAAAAAGTAGTACACAGTTAGAAAATTCAGGTCCAGACGCTTTTTGCCAATGACTCACGAGATGCACAGTGAGACTGTGACGTCTGCATTCATTTACATGTCTATTTAGGTCTTCTACACACCTTTTATTCTCGGTGGGTGCCCTTTGGAGTAATAGCTTGTTTAAGCGGCAGTAAAACAACCAAATTACATCAAGGACACAAGAATATGGGAGGCAAAATAAAGAGTCACCCAAATGAATGCCCACAGTCTCATTGACACATTGGAAATACACGCAGTCTCATTCTTTTAGCTGCTTCTGCGTGTCTTGTAGTTGCGCCTTGTGCAAACCGTCTGTGGAATCCATGGCATCATGAAGGCAAACACTGAATAGTATCTCTGTTTTTGGAAAGGGTTGTTGTGAACTGTGGTTTCCTAGTAAAAGCACCCATTTGGCATAAATAGCATTGGTAAATGTTTCTATTGAGTGCGGTCGAGAGAAGTTTTTTGTGCCGAACTGTTTGAGCAAGAAAGCTCAAAGGGGGATTGACGATAGAGTTACTGAACAAATCTGGCCCCTAAAAAACCTAGGAGTAGTCTACTGAACTGAAGCTAGGTGGCACAGTACATTAGCGGATATAACCTTGGGTTTACTGGGAAATGAAACACTTGACCCATGGCTTGTTAGCACAGTGCTTTCCCAAATGGGCTACAGGAAAGAAAACATATTGTATCTAAACTCGTTGTAAAAATGATGTTAAGAGCCTTTTCAATAAGCTGGCTTCACATATTTTAGTTTTTGCACATCAAATAAAGTAACTATTTAGAAACCAAAACTATGCAACTGACGTGGTTTTGGTTTCCATTTGCAACTGCTTTTTTGAAACCAATATAACTGTGCAAAAGCTATGTACAGCTGATGTTTAGGCACATAAATCTGTCAGTAGCTCTCACGACAGCTTGTTTGCATAGTGTTAGAAGCACTGGTAGAACTGGTATTGTCACAACAGGGCATGCATGTTGCCGCTCCAGAAAACGTTTTGTGGTATCTGAACAGCGTAAAGCCCTCCTCTAAGATGTACTTCTGGGTAAAGCATTTATAAAATCCGCCGGCAGTCTTTAAAATATGACAGACTCTCTACCATCTCCAAATCTTCCTCTAGAGGGCCAAGCTGGTCTTCATTAGGGTTTTCAAAAGACTCTTACAATAGAGGATAATGAGCTCCTATAGGCAATATCTTTATAGCCATGTCTGTCCATCTCCCATGGTGTTACATGGGCCCCACGTGAGTCAAAAAACTCAGGGAGATCAATGTCTTTAACACTCCTGGTCTCAGTGCTTAATATTAAGTGCTTCATCCCAGCCGTGTGGCAGTCCTGAACCACCTCTTATGTTCAACCATACTTCTAAATAGTAACACCTGCTGAAAGCCACAAAGCTGCAGCCCAGGGACAACACACAAACAAAAGGGACAAAATGAAGGAGAGGCCGTCTCCTGGAGATGAAAGACAACAGCAAGGAGGGCCTTTCTTCTTTTGATGAAAACAAGAATCATGCGATGGAGACTAAAGAGCCTGCCATGTCATGGCTTCGTTCAAAAGCCACACCTGCTGTTTGCAGTGGCTGTCTCTCCACTCCCGCCGCACAGAGACGAAACAACTCTGCCAGAAAAAAAGTTCAGAACTTCAAACAGTCGGCTGGTTTCTGCTCATGCCGCCACACCCGGCTTAAAAAAACACTGTTTTTGATGCCTATATGTAGTGCTGTTACAAGTAAAGACAGGTTATCAATGAACCCCAAAGCCTTACTGAACCTGGAGATGACATTGCTGATGAAATAAAATGTATTGTTGTTTATTAAATTCATTCAGAGGGGCTTTGTCATATGCTTATGTGATAAAACGATCATTTACGTATCAGTTTGAGCATGTTTCTTAAGATTACAGGTGCATTTTTAGCAAATATCAGTTCCTGCTAAATATTAAGTTACACAGACTGCAAAAGTATGATTACTGGCCTTATTAAGACACCTGGTTAACTTTTTTTTGATGAACCCAAAAACCCCAATAAGCCCTTACAGAATAAGTGGAATAATATTTAAATTTTAAAATAAAAGATACATTCCTTATTTACTGACCCTTCATGTCACACCAACCCTGTACGACTATATTCCTTGGAAAACATTGCATTCCTGAAGAACATCCTCGCCATTATATATGTTCACGTTAATAACAATCGGTGAGGATCATGATCCATAGAAAACGTCATAGAAGTATCATAAAAATTGCTGTGCATTACATTTAATGTGCTGATAGAATAGTTTGATATCTTTGTGTGAGGAAAAGACTGATATTTAAGTCTTATAAATTAGTGTTATACAATTAATAATGTCTGAAAAATTAACTCATTTCGAGTTTTCCTACAAAAAAAAAAACAACAACACTATGCCAAAATATCATAATATTAAGATGTAAATTTTTTCTTTGTTTTTAAGAATATGGACAATCAGATGAATATGTTAAGTGAATAAGAATGATTTATTTAAGTGTATAGGTTTTAATTTGGGTACGTTTTTTTTTTTTTTGACAAATACACTTACACCGACTGAAAATGCATGCTTTGCGTTCCTTGCTTTTAGTCATTTATCTTGCTATGAGCTGCAGCATGTAAATGGGATTACAATAGAGGTAACCATGTGGGCACGGGGTTAAGGGCCAGCTACCCGCCATACCATACCAAGTGGTATATTTAGCCTCCCATGTCCTTGCCCCCTTTGCTATGTCCCTTCACTGGCTGCAGCTAACAAAGAAGCCTATTCACTTTGATACACAGACACACGGATCTGTCCAATGAAAGCCACAAAGCCACAGTAGCCTCACAAAAAATGTTTTGATGGAGGCATTTTTGATGTCGATGTTAAAAATCAAAGATATAAGTCATAGCCTTGCACTTGCTGGTGCATTATGATGTATTCAGAGCTGTAGACATAAGGAACGCGTGCTCCGGTCGTGTTCTGACCACATCAAGCACAGTTCATTTCAACAGTCAACAGACGCACAATGGAGGCAGACATCATCAAACAACAAGAGGCTGATTAACCGCTACAGAATCAAACGCAGAGGCACAGGTGAGACACTTTACATAACAATCAAAAAACCTGTGACACATGTCGGGGGGGGGGTTAACGCATCTTCCAGGCAAAATGGTATTGAAACATTTTCCTGGTTCAGAAATTCCAGGATGAATGTTGAGAAGGAAAGTCGGGTGAGATGTTTCAACTTCTTCCTAGATTGGAAGTGGGTCAAATACTAACAAAAATTAAGGCCAGCGGCACATCAGATACTAGCAATAATAGAACAAAATCTTGCGGCTCACACAAAGTTCGTAAGTCTCCCAGGAATGCGATACTATGGAAACCACTCAGCTCCTTTGTCACTAAATGACGTGAGACCAGATGTACAACACATTTCGGCATGTCTCCACTACAAAGGACTGTTAGACAACACACCTTCAAATACTGATGTGTTAGACCCGTTGAGTTATTTGGACCCTGTGAGCTCTAGTATGTAATGTTATGATGGTCACAGGCTAGCACGCAGTAATTAACTGAAGCAGATGAAACTGGGATCTCCTTGAGGTTTCTGGAGGAGTTCTGCTTGCCTTTGGGTGAGGAAAATTTAAGTAGCTGAAGACACTTTGAAACTGAAGTCAGTCTGGGATTGCAACTAGACAACAGGCACTTAGCAGCTATTTAAACCCTTTACTAGTTGCTAAACTCACCCATGTTCCTCAGCTGGTCAACCGACTGCAACCGATTTGCGCATCATGGGATCATCTGTTCCTTCCTGAACACCCAAGAAAGATTTACATTTCAGTTCTGAGTTTTAAAATTCTCACTTCTCCCATTCGGTTGGCGTGCTTTGATTCTTTCTCTGCCTCATTCTGTACTCTCCTGCATAGCTTTCAGTTTTTGTTCTGTTTCAACCATGTCAGCCATTGATGTCCCACCCAAACTTTTTTTTCTCTTTCCCCTTTTGATTCCTTTTTCATCCAGCACTACCTGCATGGAGCTGTGTAAAGAGAAGGGACAGAGGGAGGGGACACAGCGCTGACACATAAAACCCGCATTTCTCAGTTTTCAAATGTCTCATTGAGGCTCTCAAAGGCTTTGATATTTTAAGTAGGTATCACAACAAAGGGGCAACAAATGGCTGGAAAGGTAATGCAGAATATTAAGGCAGCTAATGGCCCTGGCCCTCTGGAGCAGAGCTGGCCCAAAAGGAAAACCCTGTCCCACGAGTCCTATTCGGTTTCTGAGGGGCGGACCCACCTGCCTGGCTTCTCCCTGCTACTGCCCTCTGCATGACAATCATTTGGACATTCTGGTCCGTTTACCATAGGACCACGAGACAACAAACTACACCAATCCAGCCTGTGCCATACTTTTAGTTTATGAAGCCCTGACACGCTCTCTTCGCTCTAGTTATGACAGCCTTTTATTTGAAACATGTCCCTCAGGTCTGCAGTATTATTATTGTACCAGATGGAACAGGTTTGATTTAATTCAGGTTATCAAATTACATTCTCTACTATGAGAAGATGACTTTATTATCTTTATTATCAGGAGATACAACCTGATCACACAGTTGTGCGAAGCAAACAAACTCATCTTACAATTGAGGATAAACAAACATCAGTAGAATATTTTTATTTAAAGGGTTAGTTCACCCCATTAATTACTATCATTAATTACTCACCCTTATTTGGTTCCAAACCCATAAGACCTTCTTTGTTTTTCGGGACACAAATTTTGATATTTTTGATGAAATCAGAGAGCCATCTGACCCTCTATAGACAGCAATCTGAAATGAAATGATCCCAGAAACGTAGTAAAAACATCGGTAAAGCAGTCCATGTGACATCAGTGGCTCAACTTCAGTTTACAGTATTATTTGCACAACAAAAACAAAAATAACATAATTTCCTCAATCATTCTTCTCCCCAGAGTTATTTTAGAGAGTATCACAATGTATACGCACGCTTTACTCTAAGTGTAAACAACGCTTAATACGTTCATGCCACACTGATTGCGTCAAACATGGCGGAAGGTATGACTCAGGGAGAAGAAGGGTTGAGTAAATTATGTTATTTTCGTCTGAAATAACCATTTAATGCCATGTCGGCATATTGGGTTATTTTTAATAATTTGAAAAATACAAATACAAATGCAATAAAAATTTGCAAACAAACATCTGATTACCTCACCATCAAAGTCTCCAGCAAGATATAAAAGCATTTTGGGTGTTCCTATGGTATTCTGGGTGGTATCTTGCTATCCCAAGTCAAATAAGCCCACCTCGAGGTCTCACCTTCAGCATATGTCTGGAGAATGTTGGTCCCTTTTATTGTCCACCATGTCAAAGGTTTAGTATCTAAAGTTAGGTGTTTATTCAAATCCTTGAGTATGAGTCATAGTGATTATGATAAACACGACTAGTTACACAAGAGTGATCTTTGTCGCTTGAAATGTCCTGTCGTTGTAACTTAAGAGACTTTGCGATTGCATACATAACACAAAAACTCTATACTTAACCCTTTAAGTAGATCACCCAAAAATGAAAATTTTAACATCATGTTGTTTAGACTCACAAGAAGTTGGTAAATCCTCAAAACACAAATTAGAATATTCTTGTTTTTCTTTTCTTTAGTATGTTATGTAGCTGTTTGTGTGTGTAGGCCTATAAGATCTGCAGAGTTACAAAGTCTCCTACAAAAGAGAAGGCTGATCCAAACCGGGCTAAAATGCCCCATTAAAACATGCCCCCACATGTCTTCATCACGATGTGGAAATATTTGCATAATGCCGCCCAAACAAAAAGAAAAAAAAGGTGTGATTTTAGTAACCGGAGCCGTGTTGATGCAGCCATGTCGGGGAGAGTGTGTGGTTTTGTACGAAAGCTAAACCAGAAAGTAGATGCAGTTAGGAATCATTACGTACAACAGAACAGCACAACCCAGATGTTTGAATTTCCTCTTTCGGGCTTGATCTGATGGTACAACTAAAGACATTATTAACTTTTCTTTCTATTTACTTTGAAAGCTAAAGCTCAAGATTATAGTAAGGGGCATTACATTTCCGACGTTGCTTATTGAGTTCAGCCAATCACAATACACTGTGTCAGCTGGCCAATCAGAGCAAACTGTGCTTGTGGGAAGGAGGGGCTTTGTAGAAAATAATACATTTGAGAGAGGCGGGGCATAGAGGAACTACAAAAATTATACAGTATTTGAAAAAGAATGTGTTTTTTGGATTTATATTACCTCTTTAAGAAGATGCTGGTTGATCAAGGTAGCCATGCTAGGCGAGCTAGCTGAAAACCCACTACTGTCACTAGCATCTCAAAAAAATATGCCAGATCCTGGTATGTTCTGCTGTTTTAGCAAGGTTAGCATTTTGTTTTTTACTCCAAATGTAGCACATGTGCCACGTCTGGTTCTGCAGCTCCTACAGATCTCATTGTAACCTCATTATGATAGTTACTAGCTAAATGCCACCAGTTCCCGGAGACACTAATCAGCACAAGACAAACATGGATGGTGGCTCCTGCCGGCATGCACCCCTTCATGGAGGTGTAGACGCTGCTCCAAACTCAGTTTGATATGGGAATAGAGTCTTCAAACAGGATGTCCTGGACTTTATTGGGGTATGCTAAGCATTACAGCATCACACTTCCTCACTGGGAGTTTGAAAAACGGATTAGTAGCATATGGCTCATTGAACAAGAGCTCTGCTTTTCATTAGCTAACCCCACCACCCAGCATCATCCAGCCCAGCAACTCAACTCATTTCTGCCTGTGAGAAAAAAAAAGCATTCCACATATGTGTGTGTGTGTGTGTGTGTGCGAGAGAGAGAGGGTCTGTTTTGGTGATGTGGGGGTAGAGTCATAGGAGGGAAATCTGGTTTTAGTTTATATTTTGTGTGATGTATGTGTGATTTTGACGCCCAGAAGGTCCCATTGTTGATGTATGGGAATATTAAATACAATAAAATGGCATCAGGTTTTTCTTTGGGCCACTTTACACACTGATACCATTGTGACGCAAAATGTCTTGTGGAAAACAAGTGTTTTCTCCGAGGACAAAGCATGTGAAAACGTTTCAACAAATATGGCCCTGAAGACTCTTTTGATGTCTAAGGTTGAGGAAAACTGACGCTGTTTGTATAAAGGACACACTCAAAGATGTACCCAAAAGAATATAGAAAAGCACACATTTGCGTAGGGCTAGTGGGATAAGCTACAAGGCTAACAAGTTGTTGTGGTTTTGGCAAAGAAAGAAAAATAGAGCATTGTGCTGAAAGTAAGAGGCAGTCTCAAACCATACAAAGGCTGCGTCCCAGACTCTATTTTTGGGGTGAACCAACAACACTTAACCCTTCACCTTTGCTGATGTCGACAACGGTTCCCTGCCTCCTCTCAGTCTTGGTGTCACGCAAAGCGGAAAAGAGCAATAAGTAACGCCTCCTCCAACATGTCCGGCTCTACGTCTCTCTCTCTCTCGTGTCAAACTCTGCCATGACTGCACTGTCACATTTAATTACTCAAACATCCAGACACCGCTCCACAAGGCATATGGGGGAATTACCCACCGCTTGGTGTCAAATAATTAATGAGATCTGGTGTTGGAAAACATTAGCATTCCTGTGGCTAACACTGCACAGAGTTCAATACCATTTCCAAAGCCATCGTAAAAGCTGATCTTTCAACCTTTAATGCTTCGAATTTGATTCGAATTAAACCTACCCTCCACATTATTTAACTTCAACCATAAAAGAAGCTAAAAACGACTAGCTTTTGCAGTCGTCTAATTCAAAATGGCTGGATTGTAAGTTAGCACACACAAACGCATACTCTAGGGTTACCACCCAGCATGTCAAAGGTATCAGGGGATTTTAAGCCCCCCCTCCTTGCCTCGAAACCAGAGAGCAAGGCTACTGGCCTCTAGCTTTACAGTCTACAGCTCTATAACACCTGTTCTTAGTCCAACTGACAAACAATTGTGTCATTATTCACTGCCCCAAAAGACAGCTTGACTGCATCCCCGCCACAGCCAGCTCCCATGCCCTCAGCACCATTTAGGCCACAGAGAGGTGACTCCGGCTGAGTTTACCAGCTCTGTTTGTTTATTTAGTCAGCTTTAAAGTGTCTAGTTTTGCGGAATATTTAATCTTTAATCTATTTAATCTTGCTAAAAGTTTGCACGTTTAGAAACATTTTTGCATTCACATTTGGCCAATTTATCATCATGTTAGATATATTATTGTCCTCAACCCTTACTGTTCCACTCAAGATTACCGGAACGAGTGTATAAGTCTATAAATAAACAAGAAAATATATATATATATGTTTTTTAAATGACAAACTATTTTAGGAAACAATTTTTTCTCAAATAGCTTATTGATGGGGCAATGCCCTAGAGCACCCAGGGGTTAAGTGCTGTGTCCAAGGGCATAATGGTGATCGGGCAGAAGGGGTAAGGGGTACGGCATAGGTTGTCCCTGCCTGGGTTCATGGCCTCCTACCTGAATGTTACAAGAATTGTTTCTTCACTATAAGGCCGCTATCACATTTAACAGAAACTTATTTTTAGGTCATTAAGAACAGGATATTATTTTGCCAATAAATTAGCGAGTTATTGTGGCAGCATTAGCCATTCTTATAGGTTTGACAAGTGGCTGGGTCTCCTACAAGAGTTCTAGGTCAAGTCTTTGTTAAAAAGTGAATTCAACGTTAATCCTAATCCCCCTCTTCAAAGCCTGTACGGAGACAAAACCTCTGCTCTGCTGTTGCCCCTCACCATGTGTCTGCATAGAGTGCATTTAGCATTGCAACAAGTGATTAATGGTTCACAGGGTCTAGTGGCTTTTATATAAAATGCATAAATGTATGCAGAATATTTATGTAAAAGCTGATTTCTTATACTGTACTTCGAGATTCAGGCCCCATGCAACAACTATTTCAAATCTGTAAAGTCCAGTTGAGACACAAACCTGAGCATGCAGTGATTGTTGTCTAGAAAAAAAGACCACAAAATTGCACTCTTTAAAATAAAGGTTGTTTATTGGTTCCATTAAGAACCTTTATCATCCATGGAACCTTTTAATTGTACAAAAGGTTCTGTAAAGTGGGAAAAAGTGCATTAGATGATACAAAACGTACCCTGTTTTTAAAGACCTGCTCCTTGGGGTACCCAAAATGGTTCTTCCAGGCATCACAATGAAAACCCCCTTTCGAAATTGTGAATGACTTCAAATTTGTATTAATTTAAGTCAATGGTTCTCAACTGGCTATGCTTTAGAACCTAGATTTTTACAAAGGATACAAACTTGAAAACTAACAGGACCAAAACTTTAACCAAATTTAATGTAGCCTGAGTTGTAATTTCGTGTATATTACTGGTCTCCAAAGATGAGGGCCTATTGCACAATGCTAATGCTGATGGATGAATGTCAAAATACCATAGAGAGAGGTCTATCCTGTTTAAAAATGCAGTTGGTTTGAGCTGGTCTAAGCTGGCAAATGAGCTCATGAACAACTAGAACCAGCTGCCTGTGTGTTAAGCCTATTTATGTGGCTTCTCTAGCTATACACAATCATACATTTGCATTTTGCAGTTTTCATCCACAATTCTTTATAACCCTATGAAAAGACCATGTAGCCCACTTTTGAGTCATGATCTACCTGTTCCACTGGTTTAGCTGTCTTTAGCTTGTGCTTTGACAATGTATACCGCAGTCTATTTGTAAAACACGTTTAGGCCTTATGGATCAAAGCCTGCTACAACTATTTACCAGTGTCAGATACTGGAGTTTGAACGCTATGACCGGAAGAGGCCACAGAATGGGCCACTGCAAGGTCACAAGTCACTGCACTCAGACCTGCCAGACTCTTGCAGTCAAGACGCCTAACGACACTATATGATCGGAAAACAAGGTAGCTTTTACCTAACAGCTCATTGTTGAGTTGAAATATACAACATACTACAGCTACTCGGAATAAAAGAGTTTTTTAAATATTTTTTTTTAGCAAATAAGCATATATTGAGAAAGAGGCGGATAGAGAGTTTACACCCCCCACATCTGCTGAACGTAAAGCAGTATATCCAGTTTCATGGTCATTACTGAGAGCCACATTCAGCCTGATTTGCACTGCAGTGTTTCATGATGTCACAATGGATAGAAGAAGAGTGAACAGTCTCATTCCCTGTTGAGGTTTAGAGGTTGTGTAAAACTGTGATTTGTCACTCATGTGTGGACAGATCCTGGAAACAGATGTGCAAAATCCAACCACCAGTCAATCATTCTTACCACCTCAATCCCCAACAAACACATTCATCTGAATTTGACCTCTTGACAACATGCTACAGTGGCCCAGATTCACTCTGCCCTCTGTCTGAACCAAAGGACCTTGCCTTTAATATCACTACACACTGTCTATAGAACAGGCATATAGTATTCAGCTTTACATTGTACAAGCACTTTTCTGTGACAATTAAGAATACAATAGCATCAGGTTACAAAAATATCTTACTCTGCAAGTAAACATTGACACTGATACTTGATTTGGCACTCATTTTGGAAAAAACAAATATTATTCAAATATAAGTTTACCCTTTCAGTTAATGAAAAACTACCTTTATAATGAATACCATTATCATTATTTTTATGCATACACACACACACACACACACACACACATATACACTACTGTTCAAAAAATTTGTGGTCAGTAAGATATTTAATGGTTTTTAAAGATGTTTCTGATGCTCATCAAGGCTGCATTTACTAGATTAAAAATCCAGGAAAAAAATGTAATATTGTGAAATATTATTTCAATTTAAAATAACTAATTTATTCCTGTGATACAAAGCATAATTACTCTAGTTTTTTTCAGTGTCACTTTCAGACCTTTCATAAATCATTCTAATATGCTGATTTATTACTAGTATTGTCAATGTTGGAAACAGTTGTGCAGCCAAATATATTTTTTGGAACTTGTGAATTTTATCTTTTTGTTTCAGGATTCTTTGATGAATAACAAGTAAAAAAACAACATTCTATTCTACTTTTTTGTTTAGTTAATAGATTCTTGGTTAATAAAAGTGTTCATTTCTTTCAAAGAAAGAATAAAAATGTACTGATCCCAACCTTTTGAACAGTAGTGCAAAAGTAAACTACAGTAATAAATGCTTCTCTTTGTAATATTTTAATGATCAAAGAATCCTAAACACTCAACTGATTCCAAAAAATCAGCATATTAGAATGATTTCTGAAAGGATCATGTGACACTGAAGACTGGAGTAATGATGCTTTGTATCACAGGAATAAATTACATTTTAATATATATTCACACACAAAAGCGTTATTTAAAATTGAAATAATATTTCACAATATTACAGTTTGTTTCTAGATTTTTATTCTAATATAAAAAGCCTTGATGAGCATTTTTAGAGTGATATTTAATATCTCACTGACCCCAAATTTTTGAACGGTAGTGTAAATGTATGTGTGTAGTATGTGTGTGTGTATATATATATATATACACACTACCGTTCAAAATGTTGATTATTATAAGTAAAAACAACATCATAATAATGATTATTATAAGTAAAACAACATCCATAAAAACACTTTTTACTGTACCTAAAATACATTTAAAAATAATGATTAGGATGTGGTTTTACTTTGTCATGTGTGGTTACACCACATGACATTATTTCAAGTCATTACACTTAATTTCTTTCTGAAAAGTTAAAGAACGTTATTTGAATATAATATTTTATGTTTGTATGAATTTGGCAAACATCTTAATTTAATTTTAAAATCATGAACACTATTATATTATTGGCCCATAAGTGAATTACACAGCACATAGTAGAATATTCCATTCATAATTGTGGGAAAAGCAGTCTGTCAGACCACATTACACCTGGTATTAACATCTGTTTCGGGTGATCCAATTGCAAGTGGTCAGCCGAGACAACCTGTCATTTACACCTGGTATCAACAAGCATCTTAAATGCATCTCCTGTGACCACTTGTGATCAGACTTCGTTGAGGGGAGGCTGTTTGATTCCATAACAACATCTTACCCCATTAGTGTGTCGCTGAAAGTTAATGTCAGGCATGCCAAAAATCCTCTGTGAAGTGTTGTGCATGTTAAGCCAC
Source organism: Enteromius treurensis (assembly GCA_032275025.1). Taxonomy (NCBI): domain Eukaryota; kingdom Metazoa; phylum Chordata; class Actinopteri; order Cypriniformes; family Cyprinidae; genus Enteromius; species Enteromius treurensis. The sequence continues at coordinate 27,717,600 of JAUCMU010000125.1, forward strand.
AACTAACAAGGAGCATAAACATCACGGAGCCTTGCTGACCATTGAAAGACATGAGCAAACAATACCATGGTGTCAAGTGCTTTCACGACAGGATTCTGTCAGCACTCCAATTTTGCATGCATGGGGACACGCTCATGCTTTCCGATTAACCACAAGAAGTTCGATTGAGTACAGAGAAACCCATTTAACTATGCTTAGTGGTTGTTACTCCCTAGAAGATCTAATGGGACTGGCAACCATTATGAAAGCATGGGTTGATCCTGGCTGTGACAGGCATGCGGTGACTGCACGTGGCCCTCTTTGGGTCACTGTGGGCTCCATCATCGCCCTTGTGAGACTGCTCACTTATGTTAGCACAGGCAGAATGGTAAGTCTAGGGATTGAAAAACATATCTATTTCTATCCCACCATACCAGCGTATTTGTCAGTTTGATAATACGTCTATATGCATTTGAAGTTAAATATAAACCAATCCTGAATAAAGTGAAGAAGCAAATAAAAATGAAAGGTAAGACTTTATTCTAAGGTGTCATTGTTACACGTTACAAGGATATACTATTACAACTTACTATTATAATATTCCTGTTTCTCATGTTCATACTATGTACTTGTTATAGTAATTACAATAACTATGTAATAACTATGTAATAACTCTACATATAACCCAAACCTATGTAGATACCTTGTATTACAGCATTTTCTTAGGTAAGTACACTGTATGTAAACTGTTAGTACATGTAAGTACACATACTGTACAATAAAGTGCAACCTCAAACCCAAATCCTAACAATAACCATTTAGTAAATATATAATTACACTGTAACAAGGACACCTTGAAATAAAGTGTAAGCAATTTAAAATTCTGACATGATTTACTCACCTCCATGACTTTCTTCTATGAAAAACAAGTAATATTTTCAACAAACTTGGGGTCCAAACAAAACTGAGGTCCGATATACTTTCATTGGCTATATGTTTACATGCACCCATTAGTAATCAGACTGATGGCTCTTTGTGTAAACACTTCGACTGATTTTATAATAAGGCATCTGTTTACATATGTTTTACTTTTTACAAACTTGAATATATTTATTTACACCTTACAGACTAGTGGAGGAGACTTTATATTCCCTAAGTATTAACTAAAAAATACAATTTAGCTATGTAGCTCTGCAATTCCAACACAGTCTCATGACCAATTTGTACATATTCGTACGAGGTGCCAAATTCGTGCTAATTCATAGGAACTCATTTGTACGATTTTGAACGATTTGTCTAAATCCCTGTCACAGGTAGGTTTAGGGGCGGGGTTAGATGTAGGTCATTTGTACAAATTAATACAAATTGGCAAAAATACGTATGATTTAAAAGAAATCATATGATTTCGTACGAGACAGGTCGTACTAATTTGTACAAATTAGCCACCTCGTAAAATATGTACGAATTGCTGTGAGATCAGGTTGTCAATTCTGAAGTTTTGACTACATAAATATATAATTTAAAAAATGTGAATTGCATTGCCAATTTTAGAGCTCATATAAACATGAACTTTAAAAAATCTTACATCAAACCAGATTCATTCAGACTGACAAAAATTTGCACATGTAAACATACCAATTGAAGAAAGAAGAAAAAAACTAAATCGCACAGGCATTTTTCCAAACTATCATCTTTTGTGTTCCACAGAATAAAGAAAGTCATACAGGTTTGGAACAGGTTTGAGTAAATGCTGACCCGAATTTTCATGTTTGGTTGAACTATCCCTTTAACGTATATGTGTTAAGAGTTTTATGTGTGTGTGTGTGTGTGCGCACAAGTATATTTAAGGAGGTATAGAGAAGAACAAAAGGTGTGTGAAAGTAAAAGCTCACAGAGGGTCCATATAAATGTTGCCATGAAGTTTTGAAAAGGAGAAATGGGAACAATGCAGTTTGCAGCAAACACTCCTCTGCCATCCATCTTTTACACAATCAACATGGCCCTTTCACATGCACTGGCCCCTGCTGGGGACCCCATCCCCTCTGTCAATGGCCTTATATTTAAGGGAAATTAGGTGACATTGAGTTTCAAATGAGTCATCGACAGCTGCTTCGTCACTGTCGGTCTAAGCAGTGTGCTGTTCAGCGGTGGTGTGACATTGTTTTCCTGCCCCACTGGAGAGAGGGACAGAAAGAGCAGGAAGGGACGGTACTGTACCTGAGAGCGTAACGCAATAACAGTGCACGAAATCGATCAGTTTTGCCACATATAAAGATGAAATCACTTCGCATGCGCTTGTCGAAACAGGCATTTATAGCGAATGTAAAACGTGTTGATTGTTTTCATCACTCAGCGCGCTCTCCCCCTCGCACCCTGAGCACTCAGTGTGACAACCATTGATGCCTTATACAGTTACAGGCCACCACAATCATTTTACTGTTGGAAGGTGCAGAGAAATCCACTGTCCTCCCAAAAGGTATTTGAGACCTGCAGCTAAGAATCAAAGGGCTGCAGAGGTATAAGGAAGACCTATCTGGTTTCAAGACGAATTGTGGGAGAGGAATAGAGAGAGAGAGAGAGAAAGAGAGAGAGAGTGTGAGAGAGGAATTAAAACAGAGAGAGCGCGAGAGAAGTGCTGCTGGCAAATCACTTTGAGCCGTCATTGAGATTTATGAAAAGTGTGTGTCATCAGCTAGATGATCTGTCTCTTGGGAACTGGAATCAGTATTAAGGGTGTTGCATTAAAATCAGTTCAAAGCAAATAAAAGTGTCCCTTGGCATGTTCGACCCTGACAGATAAATTGGGCGTGTCTTGACCACAGAAATCAATCCAACACTTCTGACATCTCGCATGGCTATGAAATGGAAAAGGTGCAATGAAGCGTTACGGCCAGCATTTATATAATCGTCCCGTAAATCTCCCCTTCCAATGTTCTGCTGAAAAGCCGATGGCTGACGAGGTGGTGATGTGGGGTTCTGTTAAGGGCTCTGTGGCAAAAAGAATAAGACAAATTCACATCAGTGAGCAGAAATGGTTAACACGCTCATGAAAATGCTTTGTATTAATAGGGTATTTAAAGGGGTTAACATTTTTTCCCCCCAAACCAACCTGAGGTAATGAGGTATGAGAATAAAGTGGTTGCCAATTTGTTTGCAGTGCGTTGGGACTGTACGGGAGTTCTTTCTGAGCCCCTGACAAGCAGGTGAGATCAAAGTAAACCCGGACAAAAGGGGCTCAACAGTGATTTGTCAGGGGACGAGAGGCATTCCCGTCTGGCTCTAGCCAGGCCCTCAGATCACTGGCGCAAAAAAAAAAAACATGCCATGAGAAAAAGTACAGCAGAAAAGGTTCAGAGGTCAGCTTGAGTTGGTCGGGATTGTGGTACCTCCTTTTCTGCAAAGAAGCCGGAAAAAAAAAGACGAGTGACTATTAAGCTTTGCTAAATGTTGTGGATGCGGAATCTTGCATGCTCCTAAAAATTCATCAGTTATTCACTGACTTTATGCAGTGACAAAAACTTTTCAGTTTCAAAAACAACAACTACAAAAATATAAAATGTATGTTCTTTAGTTGGTCTTTTTCATTATATATATATATATATATATATAGAGAGAGAGAGAGAGAGAGAGAGAGAGAGAGAGAGATTAAACTAACAGTGGTTGATGTTATGTGATATTTAAAGCACCAGTACATTGTTAAAAAAAAAAGAAAAAAGTTTAGAACATAGTTTTTTTTGTTAAGTTCTAAAGCCCTTTTTGTTTTGCTTAGAAACTTTATACACTCTAAAAATCTTTATTCATATGTGGTAACATGCAAATTAAGTTTATTCAATTCTAATTATTGTTTCACATCACAGAATCAACCAGATTACAAATAACAACAAGATTAACATATAAAAACCATATGTCATTGTTAATATGACTATTTGCTTTTTATATACTATTAAATGCCATTAAATAAAGAAATATTAAGATTCAATTTAATGTTATTAAAGATAAGAGCAAATACTTGCTTGACCATTTTAACTGTATTTTATCTGTTTAAATGTTTAAACAACTGACTTGCAATCATAAATGAGACTGGTTAGTATATTGCATATTGTATACTGAAGATAAAACAGGTTATATATTATAACATATTACTCACGTGATCTGTAAAAATCTGAAGCAGAAAGGAAGTGCATAACAACAAGGTGTATTTTCCTATATTTCATTATATAACGATAATGTATTTCATTAGCAGTGACTTCTGTCGTTATATGCTGTATCTAAAACTTTTAAGTAATATCCCCATGTCTGCATGCTACAAATTCATGACATAAATTTTATTTATACCATAAATTAATGTGGAGTACAAAGAGTGCCGGCAGCTCTTCCAGGGTGGGCTGAAACACTAATAGAAAACACAGGCATTTTAAAATGTTATGCATGAATTCACTGTAGTAATAGAAATACCATTTTATGACACACCCTCATTGCATTTTAAACATCTGATTTTTAAAATGGTAAATGCCCCCAATTCTTACCCATGCAGTTTTTTTTTTTTTTTGTGGGCTACTACAGGTATTACATTTTTGAGCATTTAGATGATAAGCCTGTGTACATAGGATATTAATACCATATTATATTTCTACTACCCATTCTGATACTAGTTCCTTCGTTTAACATCTCATTATTTACACACAAAATCATGATAGCTTGTTTTTAATTGGCTAGCGCAACATGCAATTATCCAACAGTTCCCAATTGCCCTTTGTTTGATTAAAAAAGCAAAGGGTCGCGAAGAAGTTAAAGTGATAAATGATGGCGTGATGAAGAAAACGACTTTAACATGATACGATTTAACCGTTCGGCTTCAAAATAATCGGCAACATCCTGAGTGCACTCCCCCTCCTCTCTCTCTCTCTCTTCTACTGATTATTACTGCTGGGCTTTGTGGGCGGCTGTGGGCCGTAATTAAAATACTTCCAGAAAGAAACAGCCGACCACATCAGAAATGCAACCCTCTGTCAGGATCAAACCACATCAAGAGCGTCTCTCTCAGAGATGGTCACCAGAGCGGCTCGTGATGTACATCAGCAGGCTCTTATACTCTCCGTCTAGTCTGACGCACACCGGGTCTGCAGCGGCTAATAAGTTTATTAGGGGCAGCTACCCGTTTTAAAACAGTGACAAAAAGTCCTGGACGCCAAGTCATGTATAGAGAGAGAAGATGAATGAAGGGTGCCTTCCCACGAGGTTTTCTATAGCATGCGCTGGTGTTACGCCAAAGGGCAGGGAGATTTGTAGATGATGGTGCTAATTACGAGAATGGTAACCATAATGCGACCAAGATGGAAGCAATTTAGGCAGAAGTCATTTGCTTGTTACTCTTCCACCCACTAGCTGCACACACCAGGAGCTCGAGTGTATGTGGCTGTAGGGCTTTGAGTCGCACTTGCAGTCTGGTTCCTGAGAGAGGATGCAGTTTTAGTACGGCCTGCAAGGTTTAGATAAAAAGAAATGGTGGTGAAATGTGTTAGAGGGGGAGTGGAATATGTAGCTTATTTTCTTCTTTCTCCAAAATCAAGATAGAAACTTCGGGGATTTTTTTCCCCTCTTCTTCTCAAAGCACAGGGAAATGTAGCTGCATGTTACGGAATACGATGAATGGGAAAACGGGTCTTGATCGTTTTATTCCGAGCATCAACTGCTCTCAAAACCTGTGCTTCGTAGCCTATAAAATATTTGGAATCAATGACTGAAATGTAGCTACTGCGGAATGATAATGGGCTGTCTGGAAGCTTCGCGCATCGCTGTAATATAGCGCGTTAAATGTAAGGGGGTGAATTATGATTTGCTTCATATATTCAAAAATATAACAAAATCGCTGTTAATAACTGTGCGCATAATAAGCAAACGGACCGCGTAAAACGATTTATTTTTCTAATAAATGCATAACCCATGTCTCATCATGTACTTTTCCCGTTGCAAGTGACTTTTTTTTCTAGCCGACTGTCCAGACTGTTTTGTCTTGTCAGTCACTGTTTTATATTATGAGTCAGAAACATTCCATAGCTACATAAATGTGGATGATTGAAAGCCACGTGCGTATGTCTATGAATGTTAACATCACTGTCGGAAAGTGCCAACAGGCATGAAAAGAGAATCAATAGCGGCTCTCCCAGGCCAGTGTTCATGCTTAAATATAATTTTCGGATCTTTCAAAAGAAGCAAACTCTGCCCTTGGATGTCTCTCTCTTTGTGATGCGGTTTTCCGCTGTAAGCCACCGTGTGTAGTGCTGTGTAATTTTATCCACGCTGCAACCTCTTGGTTCACACAAGACTGATACCTTGCCTCCCCTTTTCCTTTGTATCAATTGGTCGGGGTTCGGGCTATTGTTGCAGGAGGGCTCTTTTATTTCTGTGCACACTGTCGATCAGCGAAATCTCACGATAGGCTTCCTGTGAAACCGACTGGCTCTTTTCTCCTCCTCGGTCAGATACAGTCTTCTTGGAGAGCAGAGTGGAACCCATGAGCACCAACGAGCAACGAGGCGAACCCATGCTGTTGCCACCAAGCCGGCTCTAACAGATGACCGCGATATTTTAGAGACGGGACGGAAGGATACAGCACGTTTTGATTTGTAATGTTCAGTTGACTGGATCACTGACAAATGATACTTCTTTGATGGGACCCCGTGTGCCAACTCTTTCTATTCCAGCGAGATTTTGCCGACATCCCGCCATGCCACAATGGTTATAATTCTGCTCTTGGTGTTACTGAGCTCCTTGGATCCGAGTTTACAGGAATCTCTGGCTCCGAGGCTGACCAGGACCCCAAGGGCGCCTTGTGCCAGGGGCCAGGCGTGTGACCCAAGGCAGCGGCGAGATGCTGGTGGACGCGGTGGGGTTTACGAGCACCTCGGAGGAGCGCCAAGACGCAGGAAACTTTACTGCGCCACAAAATATCATTTGCAAATTCACCCGAACGGGAAAATAGACGGGTCTCTTGATGAAAACAACCCTTTCAGTGAGTAAACCGCTCTCGCCTTTTTTATCTGCAGATGTCATTTTCTGCGCGGTATGAGACTTGCGTAATTGTGGAAATCCTACATTATGCGCTGACAGTATTCGGGAGGCGGCTTGCGCATTAAATAATTAACATCGAACAATAATTCACCCTGTCTTGCTTATGTTAAGATGATGAATATAAAACATTTAAATCGGAGTTCTTATCGCAGTAAAATGAAGAATAAGGCAACGATGATAGAACTTTTGCGAACTGCACAACTTGTAACTAAATGCTAAAAAACGTGTTCTTGAAAATAAGGCGACGATTTAGAAAACACTACTGCATTATTTTGGACCGAGGTACATTTCAAATGATCCTGCTTTTATTGTATAGCTTACATCGAAATTATAATTCCCTGTCAAATTGCATAGCCTACATTACAATCTTAAATCGCCGTTCTTTAAATTGCAATATTCATTTATCTGTCTTAGTTTTTCCAATTAGTCAAATCCGAGTGCCCATGGATAATTACCATATGAAAACAGGATTCAACAGACAGTTTAGCATAATGACTTAGACAACGGATGTGTTTATCCAACGTAAAAGGATGATTATTCGAAACAGAAGAATGAGGAGAGCCATTAATCAGTGCAAAAAAGGATGAATAAACATCCTCTTTAAGAGGCGTTTAGTGTCTGTATATCTAACCTGACAGCGTATGCTGTGTAGACTGTGACTTAATCAACGAAAAACTTATGTAGAAATAAAATAAAACAGCATATAACACAATATCTACCATTAATCATGCTGAACAACACACATTACATTGCGAAATGACTTATTGCACGTGGCTGAGATTGTAAGTTTAAACCAAGTGGTTTAATTAGCCTAAGTTAAAGACATAAATCAATTATTTTATGTATAGAAAATTATTTTACAGCTATTAATTAATTTGACAGTAACTGAACGTAACTATTTAGGCTAATGCATATTCTAACAGTTACGTCCATAATCATTCATTAATAATACAACTAATCGTGAAGTGAATAAAATTACGCTTTCTAAATCATGACAGGTTTGTGAAACGACCTCGACTGACCTTGTATTGAATCCCACGCATTTTGATGCTATTTTAAAAGCTATTGTAAATGACTTGCCCCGTTTCTAGCACGCTTACTAACTGGCCCGCTCTTTTTCTAGGTATACTCGAGATCACAGCCGTGGATGTCGGTGTTGTGGCGATAAAAGGCCTGTTTTCGGGAAGATACCTGGCTATGAATGAAAAAGGACGTCTGTATGCTTCAGTAAGTGTTATGTCACGTCGGAAAATCAAGTAGCTGATATTCGCTAGCTGTGGGATCAGATAACAAGAAGGGCTATTTGAGGCTATCGCCACATGGTGGTGTTTTTCATGCGGAACGAGTATGCCCACATGCTGCTAGATTACTGAGAGTTTGATTACTGAGTTTTGTTTCCCTCACTGGGGACCTTGTCACTGAAATTTCTGGTCAGTGGAGAGCAATAACCGCAAACTTTTGATTGGAGAATGTGTGTGTTTGAGATGCTGGGAATTCAGTTGTGCAGATATTGGATCGGTTGACCTTTCAACAAATTGGAAACAACATCTTGTTAAATAAATATCTAGTAGTCCAGTAAAGTCATATTTTTTTTTAACCCTTTTAGGAAGTCTTCAACCGAGAGTGTGAGTTTCTGGAGCGCATTCACGAGCTAGGCTACAACACTTATGCATCACGGCACCATGCTACAACTCAGCCTCCACCAACAGGGTCTGGGGCAGGGGGCGGCAAGCGGCGTGCCAGTTCTAAGAAGCAGTGGTACGTGTCCATCAACGGGAAGGGCCGGCCCAGGAGGGGCTTTAAGACACGGAGCACGGACAAAGCTTCCCTCTTCCTGCCCCGTGTTCTGGGCAACAAGGACCATGAGATGGTGCGCAAGCTCAGAGAGAGCCAGCGGCATCAGGCCGGGTCTCACAGAGCCCCTGTGGGTCGGGCAGAACGCAGAAGACGACGACACAGGGGCTCCAAGGGCCACAGCAGAAGGGCTGATATTTAACACAGATCCAAAGCCACTGAGAGTCCAGTAGACCAAAGGAGTCACATGGAACAATTTTCTCAAGAAAGGATGATTGAAAAAAAAAAAATAAAAAAAACCTTTGGGGAATTGTGTGTCAAGAAGGGCAGAGAATGAAGAGAAACATCCTTTTGCTTTGTTTTTGTATCCGAAACACAAAGACAGTCCAGATAGGTTCATGTGACCAAATTTAACACTACTGAGAGTTTTGTCTTTTGCATAGTTTTTTTCATGTTCACACTTTTTAAAAGTCTTTTCTGCTAACCCAGGTGAAAAAGTACACTTCCATAAGATACGAGTGCTCTAATTTTGTACTTAATACGCTAAAAATGATTCTTAAGAACATCTAAGTGACTAAATGTGCTTTTAAAATACTGTCTCTGTATTTTAGTACATTTTAGTTCATGTTCATAGTGTCTCACAGTTTAGTGCACTTAGATATTCTTAAGATTATCTTAAGAAGTACTAAAGAATCATTTTTAGTATATCAAGTACAAAATTATGCTAAAATAGAGCACTTTAAGTATGGAAGGTGTACTTTTTTTCAATAGGGAAAGACGTGTAATTATTGTACATAACTGTACAGTCATTTACTTTTTTAAGCGAGCAAGATAACATAGAGTAAATGTTTGTAATCATAAATTAGGATGTTGTACAAGTGCTTGACAATGCCAATGATGTGTTATGTATCGGACTACGGCTTTTATAGGTGGTGTACAGACAAGCACTTTTTCCTTATTGAAGTATAAAGTAGAAAACAAAGATCCATACACATAAAACAGATGCTTTTAAACTTACATGTGATAGGCTACTGTTCTTAAAACTGCAATCAGGAGTACTTTGTATAATACTAATGTAATACATATTTATTTTGTTTATATGTTTCTAAGTTATTGATGACATAGTTTCTACACTTCCAAATATCAAAGAGTTTCTTCAGAAGAGATTAATAGTTGCATTGTTAGAATAACACTGTTATCTTTGAACAATCCCATAAGAGTAGACTCTTCAGTTTCCTATTTTTAATACAAAATTGAGTCTAAATATATGTAATGACATCAGCTCTGAAGTATAGTTTTAATAAATGTCATATGTATTGAACACTGTAAGCTGAGTAATGCATTAAAACGGCATTGTTTGACACTGAAAGCTAAACATCTGGAGGAACGTCACCAATAAATTATATGAAAATATATACATATATGTATATATTTTGTTTTACTGCTAAGCATATGATACAGTGGCATGAAAGCCTAGAGTGAATGATTAATGATGTTTTACTTCGTTCCCACTTTGCATGCATTCTCCGTTTTTTATAGAACCTACATAATAGATATTAGGTGGAGCTTAATTAAAACTTTGACAACTAAATTAATGGCAATGTCTGCAGATATATTCACTGCAACTGTGATAGTGATCGCATAGGTTTTGAAGTCTCTCAGCGGTCCAGCAAAAAGGGACTCCCTCTTGGGACCATCCCCCCTTTCTCCTTAACTGCCTCAAGTGACATCATCTAGAAGAAAAGAAAATAATAAAAAAATCGATGGGAGGAAAGCAAAACATAACCACTTTGTAAAATAGCCTATACTCATATAAATAACGATTACTTTTTATTATTTATTTTAAAACAAACTTGCTTTAACAAGCGGTGTTTCGCGTGAAGAGCGGCTACTTGCAAGAACAGATATCTTTGCTTTTGAAATCTATAGGAGAAAAAAAAGACGTGTTATTCTATACTTCGAAGCTTCCTGCCGGTCACAATGGCATATCTCTGGGGGAACCTGGGAAGCCGTGTCGCTTGAGACATTCTTCTTCCTTTTTCTAAACGACGAGAGCCTGTGATCTGAGAAACAAGGCAATCCCCGATGAAAAAAATATGTCTTAGAAAGTGTAACGTGTTGTATAGTTTGTTATGAATACCAAACTCTAATATTACTTAACAGGAATGCCGGACTCTAGATAAATGGCACTGTTTGAATGAACCTTTGTCTTGTCACCCTGATAGCTTATTTTTCACAAACCCATTCATATGTACATAAATACATGGGAGGCGAGATCAAAGCTTTCCGCGACGTCAAATATTATATTCTATAATCACCATATTAATCAGAAACCGAGGATTGTGTTCTTCCCTCTGGACAATGAAAAAAAAAATACAAATAAGTGGTTTGCCCTCAAAATTATGGATAACATGATTCAGATTTACGATCTATTCTTTTAAAACTAAGGTATACATCCAAAAACAGTCTAATATCTGAAGTTTGAAATCAAAACATCCATTATAGCCAACTCTGTTTTACATTAAATAGCACTATTGCAGTTTCTATTTTCTAACACTAATCTGATGTTACCCGATCTCATGACAGTGCCAATAAATAGTGCGTCAAATGAAAACGAAAATGTGTGGTATAGAAACTCAAAATGGACTTTGGCGTGTATATGCTACGTTATGTGTAGAATAAGTGTTGTGTGGATAGATGCACGCGAAAACTGCGTATCATTTGCACGCCAACAAATTTAGTATCAAATGCACGCGAAAACTGCGTGTTTTATGTACACCAAACATGTGCGTCTCCTATATGCATCAAAGTCAATTTTTGAGTTCTCGTTTTAAATTAACTGTTAATACGCATTTTCATGAGACCGGGCTGTCGGATCACGGTTTACAGCCAACTCAAGAATACAGAAAAACAAAGAAAAATATGACACTAGGCTATATATAAATATAAGTCTGAGGACCAGAAGACCTTAAGATAAAAAACAGGTTACAAACCTATTTAAAGCCTATTTAAAAATCGCTCTGAACATGTGTGCAAAGTTTTTCATGCTCTTTGGTCGTAGCTCTAAATACCTATTCAGGCACACGACGCCCCTATTAGTTCAGTGGCATATAACAAGTAAACAGAGACCCAGGGGTTAAGGTTCAGCGTCCCGATAGAGCGACTTCTGATGACCTGCCTTCAACAATGACGCGTCTGCCGCCATGTCGAGGGCATATAAGCGCTCATTAACCCTGCTGCCAAAAAAAAAAACATAAGGCCATAAGATCGGGCTGTCGGGTCATGTTGAGATTACACCTCACGTGTAATTTCGAATGAGAACAGAAAGTGCTACGAAAAGAAAGAAAGAATGAATAAATACACAAATAAATACATTTTATTTCCAAAATGACTGTTTTTAAATCTATTGATAATTAAATTACCCAACGAGTGCTTTCTCAGAAATTACTTAAAGCCGTGCACATAGTGAAAACCGCTCCAATTAAAATCACTGTGATTCAGTCTCATTCTTCTCCGGCCCGAGGGCCCCAAAGGGCTGCTCCTCGTGCCCATCTAATTGGTATCGTCAGGAATTCCTCAAGCATTGACCCAGCGGAGCCTGAGGGGTCTTTGTTCGTACAGACAGGCCTCCTACTGGCCATCTTTGTGGACCCTGTAGAGTTGCTGACCTCTGCACTAACATCACACCATATTGCTTCCAGCTTGACTGTTTTTTAAGTGATACATTTATTAATGCTGATAGCTTATCAGATAAAATGACACATAATCGACTGAGTGTCAAGCTGTAAAACGCTTCATATTTTGGACTAGGATATCCTTCTGAAGTATTACTACAAATACCATAATGAGACGAAGAATGCCTTGTGCAAAGTAATGATTGAGATCATAAGCACACATTTGAAAATAAATTCCACTAACACAAAGAAAACTTTCCTGGCTTCACTCAATAAAGCTATTTGTAAACTTTACTGTAGCCTATAGGCCTAATTGTCCGGCAAAATAAATCCTATTTGAATTAGTCACACTAACACGATGCCGGGACGCTTAATGCACTCCAACATCTCAGCAGGGTAAGTTAGCAAATTCTTCTCTACACTGTATTTCCAAATGTGTCCTACAGAGGGAAGCACCGACTTCTGTCCAGTTTCTGTGAAATCACAGAACTTTATCTTAACTTAAAGGTTTGTTAGTGGAATAAATGTCGAATTTGATGGGCGAGTTGTCGCTTCTGTGTTTCTATCAATAAGTTATTTGAGGTGTGCTGCAATTAAAGAGCGGTAAACGGTATTACATTGACAAGAGATATTAGAGGAGTTGCAGGCCCTCTATACAATTGCTCAGCAAACCCAGCACACTTTAATAATATCAATGTATTACTACGAAAACTTACAACTCACATAATTGTGCCTGATTTATCAAATCCTAGAGCACTGCAACTCAGCACAAGTCAGTTTCTCACGACCTGTCATTACATATTCACGCCACTATTTATTAACAAAAATATTTAAAAGGGATATTAAATTTTAAAAATATATATTTAAAAGGGGTATAAACAAACTAGTCTAATTTCTACACATTTGAGAGGCGGATCAGAGGCGGTTGAGCGCGACTGCAGCACCATGGAGAGCGGCTGAGGGCCCTGTTATTATTACATTCACTTCATTCCGCTGCTTGTATTCAGGAAGTTGGTGCGGCTTTAAGAAACTAGACTAGTTAAAACGTGTAACATTGGTTTGTTGCAATTTCTATATCAACTGCAAACACTCGGTTTAAAATGTAACAATGACTTCCATTTAGCACATATAAGGCGTTCATTATCGGTCAGCTACAGACTAAATTATGAAAGCATGGTGTGTGGTTCTAAATATAACCTCTGGTAACCGTTCGAGTTTTTGTCATGATAATTCAGCAGTGGCTATAAAGCATCACACGCCTTTTCGATTTGGGTATCCAAATGGGTTAAAAAACAAGTCTGTTTGATCAGCGTCTGTGCAGCCAACATGTATATAAAACCAGCCACACATGCTTAGATCAAATGAACCGCTTGACAAACGACCCATTCCTGTGTGCAGAAGACCCCCATCAGCAAGCAACACTTAGTGAACCGTCAGAGCTCGGATGGGTGGGATCGCCTAGATACAGGTTAAGCAATTTGGGTAACAGGCACTGTGTCTAGAAGGTATTCAACTCTCCTTTTTGAAGTTAAGAGATGAGAGTGCTCTGTCTGGAGGAAACGTTGTCATGCGAAACAAAGGCGGGGTAAGCAAGAGTTATAGAGAGGGAACATTTTTGTTTGTGTGCCATGATGATTTGTATAAGCAAATCAGTCCCAGATATCGGCCCGTATACTTTTAAATCAACAGGACTGCCTTTTTTAATTAATTGATTTTTGGACATTTTATTACTTCCTCAAAATACACATTCATTTGGGTGGATAACAAATCACACTTTTATTATGATATATTTCTTTCATTATAGTTTGTTTCCAATATTGTTAATTTTATGCCGAAATAATGTGCATCAAAGTACATTGAACAAGTGTAAAATGTATAAAAACAAACATAAATTAATTAAATTAATTAAAAATAAATAATATGAAAATAAAATAGTTACATTTAAGTAAAAATTATCTATACGTAGAGAGCCCCTAAAATGCATTTAGGCATTATTATAAAGCTAAATAACAATATATCTTCAAATAAATGATTTTACTTCGAACCAATTTTTTTGAGAATACATGACGTTACCGCGAGTCCTAACACAGTAACACCACGTCTTAAATTTTAAACATTGCATTTTTTAATTATTTACCTAAACTAATTTTTGTTTTGCTATTTTGTCATTTACCGCGAACATATTCACCAAGTGTGGTGAAAGTACCCAAATACTTTTGTACGCCAGTGAAACAGGCAAATTTACTAACTGTCATTGAAGAAGAACTTGTTTGTTTATAATCAACAAAACATAAAAGAGTCATTCTCCTATAAACGGACGTGTAATTAAACCCTCTGCGTAATTTGCTCCAATATAGTAAATACACCCTCGAGTATTCATTCAGCCTGAGCAGTCGGTGCGTTAAAGAGGTGTTCATTCTGGGTGGAATTATTTTCACGTACTATCCTTACGAAAGCCTCTATCAATAGTAACGCAAATTACAATCTTTTGAGGTTTCAAGTAGGTGTCTTACTTTTATGTTGATAAGTGTTTTGACCATCCCCCATGGGCTTTCCGTTTTACGTCGCATCCTCTACACTAGCAGCAGGGAGCGCGCATTACCCGGGGCCGCTGAGAGAGCTTGACTCACAGTGTGATGTTTCCAGCGGTTTACACGTTCTCCCCCACAATGCTCTGACGCACAACATTCGCAACTAGACACTCGTAAGAGGTCAGCTGCAGAATTGTCATGCTGAATTATCTAGCGGTCTTTACGCTGTCAGAGGGATGTGCTCCTTTACAGACTCCTTTACAGAAATTATGTTTGCACATCGACGTGTGTTTGTCATTTTCATAAGAATTTATGTCATTACGCATCCCATTTCCTTATTTTATTTTTTATTCAGAGTATTGTTCTTTGGCGGAACAGGGCCGTTTTTTCTCGAATTTGTGTTTGCAATTCGTTCGAATTCGACTTTTCCTGTTATTGTTCAGCTATAGAACGTCCTGCCTGACGCTGCAGTCTGTTAACGTTATAGTTTCCGATACGTCCTCCCATACATAAATTATTTTATTTCTGTCCGATTATAAAGGAAGCCTACGCAAAGACTCAACTAGCCTATATATAAAGCGAATTGTTGAGGGGTTTTGCAAAGAGCACAGCCGACACTAAACTTAATTTTGCGTATTTATAATTAAAAAACTACAAAAAGCTATGGCACTTTCCACCTGCCGCCAAATAGACATTTGCGAAAAGAAATCTAGTTGCTGAACGCGTGTAACCATAGCAACGGATCATTATCGCAAGCTACATTCTGCAAAAAAGTAGTAGGCTACCATCATTTGTCGCTTTATTACACACTCTTATATTATTGCATGTAGTTAAAAATACCTATATATTACAGGTGCGTCTAAGCAATAATGCGCGAGATGACCAATAACAAGCTTCTAAGAATGCCTTGCTTTTAAAGTCATTCGGATTTGAAACTGATACAGACATTATTCCTATAGAAAACGGCAATGCACTGTCAAAGTTAACGAATGCGGTTTTATTGTAAGGGATCGGTTATGACGTCCACCTCTCTCACTAGCACGCGCGCTCACACACGCGCGCTGTAGTCTCACTGCCCACGGCATGGACGTGCGCACATTATAAGGAATCAGTGTGCTCAGAGTGGCGCAGAAGGCTGCTCCGTCATGCACTAGGTAGTGTGTGATGTAATTTCGCTGCAGATATAAATATCGTCGGCAAGGGAAAAGTAGCATGGCTGAGCGAGGCTAGAATTGACGGGTCAAGATTTTCCAACTTTTGTGTGAAAACAAAACCGCTTGAACACCAGTCTTGAGTGTGTAGTGTCTTGAGAGGAAACCCACTGAGCGCGACTTCATGCCGCTCACTAGGGTTGTCCGTAGCTCTGCCCGTGAGTAAGCCGTTTTGTGCGTCTTTTTGGCTGCCGACACAAATTCAGAGAAAAACGGTAGTTTGGTGTCTTCAACTCTTTCAGACGCTCACGTACCGCTCAGAAGGATGAGTGTCCATTCTGCCCTATTACCAATACTGGTCTTAGGACTCATGACAAGTTCAGTGCGCTGCGCTCCGCTGCCCGGTGGGCAGAACGGGCCCGTGGAGCGACGCTGGGAGACCCTCTATTCGCGTTCTCTTGCCAGAATCCCCGGGGAAAAAAGAGATATCAGCCGGGACAGTGATTATCTCACGGGCATTAAAAGACTGCGACGTCTCTACTGCAATGTTGGAATTGGGTTTCATCTTCAAGTATTACCGGACGGTAGAATTACCGGCGTGCACAACGAAAACCGTTACAGTAAGTTTCATCTGTTATTTGTACTTATGCATGCTGAATCGGCTGTTGGATCTGACACTGTCACCCAAATGAAACTGATTTACGAAAAAGAATTAGCTTACAGAATTAAGACAAGTAAATAAACACTTTAAGAGTAACGCGCAGTGGCTGTTATTCAGTAAACATAAGCGTAATAAAACTAAGTTACATGAATTTGATAACATCAACAAAGCCTGTTGTAGCGCTTCCATTTACATTTCCCGAATCAAGTCAGGTGTGGTAGTGCACCAGCATCTGGCATCCTGCGTTACGCACGCAACAGGTCTCTGTAACCAGAGCAGGACAGGAACCGGGCCAAAATCCCAAGCCTAAAGTTAGGAGCCAGATAAACCCATCCTCTACGGTAGATAACCCTTCACTCTTAAAAATAAAGAAATAAAGGTTCTGTAGTGATTCTTTGACTTTTTTCTCATGAATAACCATTTTGGCTGTATAGCCGGTTCTTGAATTGCTGTTTGCTTCTAAAGAGCTACAGATTAAAGTGTTTTGGATTTTTTTTTTTTTTTTACTTCAGGCTAAAAAAACATTTCTGAGATCATTATTTTAATAATTTCAACTTCTTGTCAATTCAAAGTAGATGAAATAAACAACAGGCGTTCTAAACATCTGTGTTGACGCACTTCATATGTTTCTATAAACAAACTCAAGAAGTATTGGTTATGTTTGTCAACATCAGCTTAATCACAGCATAAACAAACACTAGTTATTTTATCATTAAATGAGAAGCATTGTTACAAAGTTTATTACCAAGTCTTCCTTAGACCCTTCTAAAGTGGTCAAGGATCTGATAATAACAATGCTCTTTTTTCTGACACGTGTCAATCAAAGCTTCAACGAAATAAAACACTAATAATAACTTATTGGGGAAAGACGTGGTTTAAAATAAAGCGGAAATAATTTAAATATACATCTTAGTGGTTTTACAGAGAAAGAATAGATGTGACATTACGTTTGGGAAATTTGAAGAGGCGGAAAGTGTCATTTCCTTCGAAAAGGATGCTCTGGCAACTTAAACGTAAACACGTACAATTTTTAGAAAGGCAGTCGTGGTTGGGAGTTGCCAGACAGGGCTAAAGATATAAACCAAACAAGGTCATTTATTTTCTTTGTTGTGTGTTTAAGGTCTTCTTGAGATATCTCCGGTAGAGAGGGGAGTTGTGACACTGTTTGGCGTCCGGAGCGGGCTATTCGTGGCCATGAACAGCAAAGGAAAGCTTTTCGGATCCGTGAGTATGAAATGATTTACAGCGGGTTTCCGCCCGTGAATGTTCTTATCAGAGCTCGATGACATATCACCCTGTACTTGAGATGTATCCCCTCACCACCGACCTCCCCCTCCCCGTCCCACAGTCTCCGACAGCGTTACATTGTTGAACTCGTTTGTGGCGTGCTTCTAGTGACTACTGGTGTTTTCATTGTGGGACGGACAAACCCAGGAACGGTAGCGCAGTAGATCATTCGGACTACGCATTCCATTCTTAGCATTGCCAGCCAACACATGTACCTACTGTCCTTCCCAGTCAGAGTAAAGATGAACTGGCCAAAGAGGACCACCCAAACATCATACTGCCACCCTCTCCGATTTCTTCAAGCATAGACTGACCAAGACCCCCAAAACACCAACCCAAAATGACCCAGAATTCGCGTAATTTGATGAAAGATGTCATTTTTAAACCAGTCAGGCCAAGCCAAGGATCTATTAACTTTGGTGGTCCCTTTAAAACCAATCATGAAGACTGTCTCTTTGCTGTAGAAACAGTTTGTTCTGTTTGATCCATAAAATTTCTCTTTGCAAAAAAGAACGTCGCTATAATATTTAATCAAAATGCCGATTATATATATGTTATGACTCATGAGACGGTCTAATGAAATGTCAATGAAATTAATGATTCCTATGTCCTTTTTTATTTATTATAGACGCAGTTCACAGATGAATGCAAGTTCAAAGAAAAGCTCCTTGCAAATAATTACAATGCGTACGAATCGCTGGCACATCCCGGGATGTACATCGGACTAAGCAAGACTGGCAAAACAAAAAAAGGAAATCGAGTTTCGACATCCATGACGGTGACACATTTCTTGCCTAGAATTTGAGCTAATTTGGAAGGGCGCAAGGTGGAGGAACGAAGATGCACTTTCTACAGAAGTTACATGTGAGGTTAAGTGTATCGTGTCATGTATGTAAATATTAGACTATTTATATCTGTTGATTTTATATTCATCTCAACGTCCTCTTTCCGAGGTGGAAGACAACAATTAATTTATTTGTTATTTGTTAATTTATCCTCATTGCTGCTACCACGTGTTCATATACAAGTGAAATTCCTACAATGTACTTTTTTTTGCACTGTTTGTGTTTTTCTAAAGCAACGGTTTTGGAGAGGTAGTCAGCGTAGACGGCATATTTATTTTCTCGCGAGTGAAAATAAGGTTTCTGTTCTTCAGAATAAATGGTGTACCGTCATTGGAAAGGTTTTGGAAAGACTCATTGCAATTTTGCGTCCGCGGAACGATCAACACTGAGTGAAACACTATCCGTCGCAGCGCACGTCCTGATTTTGCCAAGTACCATGTGTCCCTACGTCAACATGCTTTGTTCACCCTGGGACAACATTTTAATGCAAATATATAGTCTTGGTCATATCTCTACACCTAAACCTACCCTTACCCATATGTAATGCCTACAATCATATTTAATGATAGATGACTGACACTGATGTGCAAGCACCAAACGCTGATTGTTAGCCTAAACTTCACAAAAACTGTAAACCGTTTCTTCAAATCTGATTGGTTAATCAAAATGTTGTCCCAGGGTCAAAAAAGATGTTGACCCAGGAACATCTTGCACTTGGCAAAATCAGGTTTGCGCCATTGGAGCCCTGCGTAAAAAATAAATATGGCGTCTGCGCTGAATAAGGTCCATTTGTCCTTCGTTGGAAAGAATATGAAAGTCTTAGGTCAAGCCTCCTATCGTTAAGGTATATCAACCCCCATAGTATTAGCACTGGAGCAATTGTCCAATGTCTGAGCTCCTTTGTGCGGAGCTCGGATCTAACTGAAGCAGTATCGGCTTACTCTAGCTTACTGAAGTTCTACCCCTTCAAATCTGTTTTTAGCTCTGCCGGGGGGTTGAACTTTGAACTTATCCGCAGTCAATCTTTGTCACATCTTTGAGGCTCTGGGTAGAGCGAAGTAGCTTCTTTAACATACAGACATGAATTGAAGAATTTAAAGGCATTGCCATGCAGATACTGTACCTTGAGCCCCTTTAAAGAGACACACTGTACAAAGCCAAGTTCAAGTCAGTCTTTGCTGGGATTCTGGCGGGAAATCAGTCATGTTAAAGATCAGTATTTTTCTATGGTGGTAACACAGAAACAGTGTTGAGAAGAAATGACAGTGTTGTGTGTAAGTGAACGAAGAGTTAAGGTAAAAGCAACTTCCACAGTGAGTTACGAGGAGGCCCACCTTTTTTTCATTTTGGTTTGTCTTTTTCTACCTCATGCAGTTTCCAACTGACAGTTTCCTACTTTGAAAATCAGCTGACATAGAATGTTTAATTCTAAGTTGCTCTGCTGAGGCTACTGCTACTCTGTGAAGTTCTGGCGGCCATTGCGTCCTAGTTGCGCCTTGTCACGTTTGAGCTATCTTTACCCTGTGATTTACTTTTAGAAAGGATAATCATGTTGGAAATATTTGCAGACAGCTGTTAGACCATACTATATGCTCAACCAGTAACCCTATATTTTTCTTTATATATTTTGTAAATGCAATATGGTGCAAAACTGAGAAGCTGCTTTTAACATGGTATGATTTTAGTAAAATAAATAGTAAGATATGATGCAGGGATAAACAAGCTTTCCATTCGAGAGATTATCTTTAAAAAGCATTCCTTATTTTCATCCATATGGCCTGCAGGTACACTTAATTGAAAGAAACTATAAATGTACCTGAGGGTAAACTAAACTAATAAATAGATGGGCTTCAAGAAGCATTAAAGAAAGCATCAAGGGACAGTTTTGAAACAAAACCTACCGATTGGCCTCAAAAGCAAGAACATCTCAAAGCCGTGGTATTTCAGTTGTTACATGTCCAAATTTGCCCCTTGTTTCTTACCATGCCCTGCCTGGATGTGCACATCAATTAGATGAGCTACCTGAGCTAATGCTGGAGGAGGGAGAGTTGTCCGTGTTTCTCTTTTACTCAGCTGTGCCAAACCTCTTTCCAAATGGACATGATTTGCATCAGTGTGGATGTTGTTTCCAAAGACCGAATGGCCACTGAAGGCAAATTGTTCCTCTGACCCTTATTACAATGTAGAACTGACACAAAGCATTGGCCTTGATTTGTTTAACCAAAAAATACAATATCAACAGGCATGACCTAGTAGCCTGAGATTAGTGAAAACAGAATATCCCTGTCTTTCAATACGTTTTTTTTTATGTGTTTTTGAACAGGGATATATGTGGTGTATTAACATAAAAACATTTTCTGTCAGTTCCTATAAAGTTGTGTTTGCATCCAAGCCAGAGCTCTGTGTCCTGTAGTAGTGCGCTCTGAGTCCTGTTTTACCAAATATTGTCTGTAGTTTTATACAGGTCTTGTTAAATATTGTGATGTATGTGCTGTGCACATGATGATACCCTAACTTAAATGGAAGTTAATAAATACGTAAATCAAACTGGTCTGAGTGTTTTTAATTCTTCCTACAAAAGCACACGAAGGTTCAATGAAACCGACAGCTGTGGTTGCGCAAAACACGTAAAACTAGAATATCTCCCAACATAACTATAGAAAGGGGCCTTTCCCTGGTGAAGCTAAAAATACGCTCACAGACTTGTGTCACTAGACTATGTGGACCCGCCTGGAGTGCTGCGCCTGATACTTGTACAAGGACAGCACTGCCAAGAGACTCTGCTGCTGTTATTTAAAATTGTCAAGGCCCAGTTTACAGATTGGGTGGTTTTGCCATCAACAAAGCCAAGCGGTCACTACTGGGAGTGGAAACCTTTCTTTCAACTTCTGTCAACGTTTCCAAAGGTTGAGAGGAGGACTCCACTGCAGCCCTTCCAGGCATGCGTTTCCACTGAAAGGGGACCTCGCTTAAAGTGGTGTTGGCCCTTCCTTTTTCTGCGGATATGTCAGACTGGCCTTTGTGAGGCCGCGATTGGCTTTAACTCTAGATCAACTGCCAATGCTATTGTCTTTCTTCAGTACAATCCACAAACCGACATTTTATGCAAAGAGAGTTATGCATTTCCATGTTGTATGGCAAGTAAGTGTAGGATAACAAAAGGAGACATGAATGACAAAGGACAATCCGCAAACACCCAAACATCCATTTAGTTGTCTTTTTTCTCTAACAATAAACATTGGTCAATCACTTATTTATTTACTTATCTGTTTGTTTGTTCTTCATTTTATTTTGAAGAGTTAAAAGATACGTTTGTTCACACTGCACTGAAAATAAAAATTAAAAATCAATAAATGTTTAAATTTAACTTTAAAAATGTTATCTGGTGTAAAAACCCAGTAAAAAACAAACAAACAAAAAGCATTAACATAACTTTCCTACACCTTGAATGAATGTACATATTGATTGTTATTTTCAAAAAGATCTATTTTTAGAGTATTTAAGTATTTGAGTATTTTTATATAATAATAATAATTTTTATATAAAAATATAATAAATTATTAATTTATAAATATCCTACATTTTTGGGAAGTGGAACCACATGAGATTTTATACAAATTTTATATAAATTAACTGTGACTTGTCATAAAAAGTCAGACTATCTTATTTTATTATATACTTTTCTGAAAGTTGGCTGCACTACATAACTTTGATATTGTGGACAAAAACTTTATTTAATGAAACATATATAAACATATATATATATATATATATATATAGTTTCATTAAACAAGAGAGAGAGCGAGAGAGCGAGAGAGAGAGAGAGAGAGAGAGAGAGAGAGAGAGGATTTCATTAAACAAGGTGTATATACTAGGGCCATCAAACAATTAATTGTGATTAATCACATGGAGAATAAAAAAATATGTGTTTTTACTGTGTGGATTTATTATTTATATATAAAGACACACACATGCAGTATATATTTTTAAGTATTTACAAGTATTTACTTGCCCATATTTATATTCATATAATTTATGTTATAAATAGATATATTTAATATATAAGCATAATCAAATTTTTTTTTAAATGTATACATGCATGTGTGTGCATTAATACATACATAATAAATATCCACAGCACACATAAATATTTGTAAACCAAAACCTTTATTTTGGTAGTTATGAATCGCGATTAATTTGACATATATATAGTTATTTTCTTATTATTAATTTAGCTAATTTAAATCAGAAATGAAAGGCATGTTCATAATAGAAGAGGTATTTTCAGGTCATCGTACATATAAATTGCATGTGTAATGCCCTTTGGAATAAATTTGACGTCATGCCATTGATCTTTACTTTACAATACGCACTCTGCACCCAGTATATTCAAATAAACCTATCACTTTAAAGCAGGACAGGCGAAGTGAGACAGGTGTGGTCACTTAATACACATGTATTCCTGGCTATGAGCTGGGGCTAAATGGAGCCCTATCATTGCCCAGAAGAATGACAACTTTTTGCTCCAATAAACTTAGTCTGCCATGTATGAGGGTTGTAAAGGCCCTCCTAAAAATAGTTTCTCTTCACCGCCTATCTGCGTCAGTTTCATTGTCTGTCAACCAAATAAACATCCATCCACCTCTCAAGTGCTTCTTCTCCATTAAGTTGTTTGACCCAAAACTGTCTATATATCATAACAGGCCTTTCAAGTTCTTAAGAGCACAAAGACTTCACAAGAAGGGCAAATGGCCTAACAGCTCACAACAATGTGTTCGCTAACAGAAAGTATATTGAGAGTAATTCACTTGCTGATGCTCTGGCAGCCAGGTGGAGGCTTTAAGCTGAAGGGAGGAGAAGGAAGCAGAGGAGGAAGGTGGAACGAGACACTTTGGCTGCCTTGGCATTGTCTGTGGTCATGCGCATGGCCCATCCTTCTGTGAGAACAGAGAGGCTGTGACACATGTAGCACTTCAAGTCAAAACCACTTGCGATACAAATAACATTACATGACCTCAGGCAATACATGTCTAACAATACAGTAAATCACAGACAAATACACTCCCATTCACAAGTTTGGGTTTGGTAAGGTGGTTTTTGAAATTTTAGTGTATTTGAACACAGGATTTTAACTTATGATTATATGTTTAGTAAAAAGTACATTGTGAAATATTTTTAGCAATTTAAAATAACTGTTTTCTATTTTAGTGTTATTTATTTCTGTATTTTCAGCCGTCATTATACCTGACATGATCATTCAGAAATCATGATTTGGTGCTTAAGAAACATTTCTTACTTATCAGTGTGGAAAACCGTTGTGCTTCTTAATATTTTGTGTAAACTGACATATATATATATTGATTTTGTGATAAATAGAAAGTTCAAACAAACAACATTTATTTAAATGATAAAGATATCACTTATAGACATAGACAGGCATACAGACAGACAGATGGATAGTTAGATAGATAGACAGACAGACAGACAGACCTGATCTCACAGAATTGCGTGTAATAACCACGGACTCTTAACACATAATTCCGTGTTAGTATCACATAATCATCGAAAATTTTGTGATGGGCTCACAGAAAAGATTACAATGCAAGTCAGTGACAGGCATCAGTCTGTCAAATATTGGGTAACGATATTGCCATTATTGCATATGTATCAGGGTGTGATTTTTCACTGTAAACGGTCACAACAGTTTTATTTATATTACTTTATTTATACATTTATGAGCACGTAACCCAACACCTGCCCCTAAACCTACCA
>JAUCMU010000125.1:27742464-27761441 GCA_032275025.1 Enteromius treurensis
GATAAACTGTACATGTGGCATGACGTGCAAACAACAAGAGAGGGAGACATACTCACCGAGATTGATGGGTTATTCACCTGCCACTGTTGTTTGATAAACTTGTGAAAAACGGAGCGGCGGAGCGAATGAGAAGTGAGACAATAATTTAAATGGAGGGGGAGAAAGCAATTAAATAAAAGAAGACGATGCTAAAAAAACAGTAATAATATCCGCGAGTGTAGCACGAGAGGCGGGAAACACAAGCTAACCGGCAGATAAATGCTAATTTTAGAATGAACAATTTGCCAATTCCTATGAATTTGTACAAATTACCTACACCTAACCCCGCTCCTAAATCTACCCATCACTGGAGTTTAGACAAATTGTACAAAATCATAGTGAGGTCGTATGAATTTTAATGAATTTGCCACCTTGAAAACGTATGAAATGGTCGTGAGACTATGTTGGACTTGTCTGTCTGTAGTATGGGCTGCCATCATGGTATGTGCAGGATGGATCTTTAATGGAGCAAGAAAAAATACCAACACTCTAAGAAAAAAAGAAAGAAAACATAGACTGTTTGAGGTTCTGGATGTGCCAACTGGAAGAATAACAGTCAACAATATTTCCATGGCAACCATATTCAGAACTCACTGTTCCCTGCGATGCAGCAGGATTGTAGAACACTGGCCCCAGTCACATCAGTTTAAAGATGGAGATGCACTGGCAGCACTTATCCTGACCCATCGTGATAAGGCCTTCGAATGCTACACTTGACACTTTGATTGCCACTGCAGTTGTGTCTGACTTTATTGATATTAATGTGGCAATACTTGAGATCCTTATATATATATATGTGTGTGTAAAAAAAGTGGGGAAATGTATATCTGTACCTTATTTACAAATTACAATTGCATTTTAAATGACTCTGAAATGCAACAATTGTATTGCAATGGAAAATATAAAAGTTACTGGCCACCCCAATTTATTTCCATTAAAGTCCTAGCATTACATTTGCTCCTATTTTTAAAATGAACAGTTCGTATATGTAAACTGCTTTATGTATTGTATGTATTCCATGAAGTAAGAGTCAAAGATTTAAAGAGAGGCTTCAGTTTTAAAATGTTCATGTTTTCAGATTAAAATGTTTTCAGATTAATTTGTCCTTTATTGACCATTTAATAAGGAGCCCAGAATCACTAGCAAAAAAAAAAAATAAATAAAAAATGTGTGTGCACTCCTCAAAGATAAGTGATTATGGGATGTGTTATTGACAGGGTGAAGGTCTTTGAGAGGTCCTGTTTGCCCAACCCTCAACTGAGCCTGATGAAACATCCAGTAAAAATGGGAAATTCATTTCATAAATCTTACAGTACTTTAGTCCTGACTTTAAAGGTGACAGGAAAATGACAGCACATGCTTCTCAAACAGGAACAACAATATGGTGAAGTGGAGGCCACAAATAGTCCTTGTGAAACTAGACGGATATAATTCTCTCAGCTATATTTTATCAGCAACATTAGCCCTATGGATACATACTGTATGGTGAGCATTTATTTTCCTTGTGAAAGTGGCCTTGTTCAATGCACTGGGTTCATTTTTCACTGACAAACATTGTGTGCTGCCTGGAGGAAATTGTACAATTCACAGAATCAACACACAGCTACATACAGGAGTGAATAATGGTCTGCGCACTGCTTCACAGACTCCTCCAGGTATCAGCAGACATATTAAGCAGCGATGAGGCCTGGGAAATAAAGAGAGTTTGCCAGTTTCCAATGGTAATACGGGGTTGTGTACTTAAATGGCAGACAACAAATGCCTTGTGATAAGAGGTGATAAAGGACAGCAGGCCAGGTTTTATTGCGTGTTACTACATGGTTTGTATTTAAAACATATGAACCATTAGGCACTCTGATTGTCCTTGAAAAGTTAAGCTAAACATGTTAAGTCAAAGGAGTATGTGACTTTTATTTTTCAGCACATTCATGTACAGTAAATGTATTATGAGAGATTAAAAATAATGTAATGTAAAAATAAATGTAATATAAACGGATTTCCTCCAAAGTTATATCCATCAGAATCTAAAAATGTTCCATGAGGAATGTCAAAAATATAAAAAGATTAATAAAATGTTTCCAGTAATTTGGATAAACCACTATAACTATACTCTTATTTTAGACGGGCTGTCAGTAAACACTCCAGAGAGAGCATTGTGTCAATTGGATTGGCAGCTGCCACATATGCTCTGAGCTGCCATGTCCTTACATACTTTGTTGGCAGAATGTGTGTGTGATGCCTTTTTCTCTGTTCTCAACAGCATTTAACTTTTTAATCACATTGAGAGTGTGAACCGTGAAATGAATCCCATCTGTCCAAATGGCACTGGCTTTCACAAAAATACATTCCTCCCTGTGGAAATAAATTTTCATAGGATTAGGTTTGTGGCAATGTTTTCTGTGGACTATTTACCATATGTGATACAAATCAAAAGGCGTGTATAAATGACAGAACACAAAAATAATCCTGTTTTGAAGTTTCCAGGGAAAGAAAAAAAATGTTTTGGTAAAACTGATAGGAAGCCGATTATAGATAAAATGTCACTGCAGTAATACATTAATGTTTTCAATAAATTTCTACCAATGCATTTTGAACACGATAATGTTATGTATATATATATATATCATTATCTTGCAATATTTTTTTGTGTCCTTGCAGACAGCAATATGTTCTATAACACAAACAAAAAGCAAATAAACATTAGTTACAAAGATGGTCAGGTTCCAGGTATTAAACTTCTAGCCACAGTTTTATGTTTTGATATTCTCTCTTAGTTATCTGTCTTTTCTATCTTATCTTTCGGACAAGGCACTACAAAGAATAGCATATTTAAGATTGTCAAAGATATATGAACCAGATACACCGGACAGGGTTGTAGCTGGGAATGTTGTCCTATCCTGCTGAAACAGTATCATTAGTATCATCTGATTGTTCCTTCAGGTACACATAGGACAGAACAAAATTACATAATTTATGACATATACTGTAAATCATACTATGAAGTGTGTGATAGTTCATACCTGAAATGCACGATAATCATCAAGTGATATGTAATCACATACATTTTGTCAATAAATCCAGTTCTGTAATCATCGGTAAATGGCATCACGTGCTTGATTTCCGATTGAGATGCATGTACTAAACAGAGCCTTTGTTTACTGACAAGCTGTGCAAATCCACACTGATAATGAACTCAGATATGTGCAGCCCGTCAGTGAACCATGGCTCTGTTTAGTAAATGCGGCTCAATTGGAAATCACACACATAATATAATTTACAGCTGATTACAGAACCAGTTTTACTGACAAAATTACATACGGGCCAATGATTATTGTGCATCGCTAGTTCATACTATGAAGATATAGGTTAGATACAAATAATAGTTTTATAAGCAAATGCAATGGGTTGGGATCATTTGAAGCTGAGTTAGAGCTTCATGTGTAAATTGGTCAGAATACACTGCCTAGGCCTAGTTGTCTACGATCTGTCTTGGTCACTGGATGACATTGAACGCCTGCATGAGCTTTGGTGGCAGATGGCATGTCTGATATGGGCGTCCTGCCAGACCGCTTTGCTGTGACACATCCTCAACAGCTGGAACATCAGGATATTCTTCTGACCATGTGTTGATAGCCTAGAATGATTGTAAGAATGACGGTAAAGCTAATGAGGAAGTGGATTTTACTGATACCCCATCAATGGTATGAAGTGCTAATTCTAACACTCAACAACATTTTGCAAATTATGTCTGTGAATGCCAGAATGATGAGATTCATGTAACTGAACCAGGTGTGTTAAAAACGGATGACTATGTGAGAAGGTCAGTGCAGTGTAGAAGGCAGCAAGAACTGCTCCTGAACAGGATCTTTAGTACACAAACCTTGAAATCGGAGTGCATTTAAATTGATGCAGCTGAACCGTATAGGTGGAGATTGATTTGTTTGAGCTCAGTGATGTGAACACAAATGTAGAATTACAGCTTATATGTGTGCATTGCGTACTGTAACACAACACTACACAATATTTAAAACAATAAATAGTCTCTCAGGGCATTTTCAGACTGGGATTAGATTCTTACAATATTCTTTAAGGTTTGGATCACTTTCACAATGCAACATTTTAATGTTTATGTAAGTCTCATGTGAGTAAAACTGTCCTCTAATTGGAGAGAGCAACTGTTTATGTTGTGGGATTGCGCTCGTAACACCGCCCATCATGATGGATAGACAAATAAGCTATGTGGGCTTTATCTGTAGCCCTTGGTGCACACACACTTACACACACGAACGTAGCCTTCAGTCCGTCTTTGAGCAAGAATCAAGATTACATCGAGACAGCATTCTTGCATTGCACCTGTTTGGGAAAGCAATGAGAAAACATTTTAAGATGAAGAGGTACTCTTTGGTTTTCAACTGTGATACTAATGTGCTCACACACAGAATCAGACACTGCTGCTTTTCACACATTTTCCACTATGAATTATGATACAGTTTGGTTAGTTGGTCCGTTGGGTCAAATTGCTTTCTTACCACAACTAAACTGCTCTAGAGATTTTTAGTTGGGTCGAGACAACCTCATTTAGGTGATTTATGACTGGTTATTTTGGTGCAGATCAATTGCCATTTTCATATATGCCTAAATAATAAGAGAAAATGTGCCAGGTTCTGAAACAAGTGCTCCAAATGACCCAGGTGTGACACAGTAGTTTATTGAAAATGATCTATACTGTTCTGTTTGAAATAAACAGTCAACTTATTCTAAAACCAGGTCTGAATCTTAAAGCAGAACATGGAGAAGAAAAATCCAATAGGCCTGCCATGTGTTCAGCCTCTGGGTAAGTGGATGTCTGTGTCTGTGTCAATCTGTACAAGATCCTGCTGATGGATTCACTCACCACTCATGTTTAAAAACTGAAACAGGTTGAATGCTCTATAAAGGTTTGGTGTAAATTTTACCCAATCAGTTCAGTTTATTTTATCACTTAGAAAATTTAGTTTAGAGAGGTTTCGCACATCACATTACCACGGTCTCACAAAAAAAGAATAATAATAATAATAATAATACATTTTTAAAAAGAATAATGAACAAGACTTCAGCTGTATTTTAAAGTGACTAAGCCAATGCAGGCCTTATTCTAATGTCCTCTTAATGTAATCTTGATTAACTTGGCCACCTACATGCAAGTCCCTATCAGCTTGCCTTCACTCATTTTAGAAGACTTTTTAGTGACTGTCTGCTGCATTTTGCATGCTAGTTAGATAATTAATACTGCCTTTCCAAAATCTGATGTACAAGTTTCATGTGAAATTTTTAAGAACTGAGTTTGATGTATTTACTCTGGCATTCAAATGCAAGGTGGATGTCTTTCATCAATCCTTAAAGAAAAGTGTGTTTTGAAAACTGGTGAAAGTTCAGTTAGCTTCTTCAGTTTTAGTTGCAAGTGAGACTACTTTAGCAAAGATGTGAGGGGAGAAGCCATACAATTAAAATTTCATGTTAACCTACTGAAGTTGGTCACAAAATTAAAAAGCTTAGGATTCCCGCCAGATGACATTACATTTTCAATCATAAATACTTCTCTTAAAATCCAAAAATCTACACATTTTATGTTAGTATTTTGAATTGAAAGTGTATTCAACAAATGTTGTCCTCCGTGAGGATGTTTAGTTGGGTTTTTTTTCAAAACTAGTGCTATTGTTTTTTGGGGGGTTTTTTGTTGTTGTTGTTGTAATAATTCATATGACGCTTGCAATACAGCAACCTTAAGCTTGTGAAAGGCAACGTATCAATAAAACTTCTTCAGCAGTTCCATTCATAGTTCTGTCACAATATGTGTCTTTTCAGAAAGGCGCAATATACCCAACTGTCACTTAGATGTACTCGAGTCAATTCACTTTTATTTGTAAATCACTTACCATAATATATAATGTTTGAAAACAGCTTTGAAGAAAATGGTACCCTACAAGTTTCTTTAGTGAGCAAGCCAGAGGTGACAGTTAGAAAAAAGGTGGGAAAATCTCTGTGTAGAAATATATGAGAGATAAATTATTGAGCGCAGTGAGACTCTGCAGGTGAACCATCCTTTCTGGTAAAAGACATTTACGTAAAATATGCACAAATATTATGTAGCTATACAATACTTGTTATGGTTTTAGTAAACGATTAAATGATCTAATCTATTAGTAAAATAAGCATTGGGTTGCAAAGGCAATGACTAAAGCATAAATCATTATCCAGAAGCGGGAACATTTATCAGTCCATACAGCATCACTGTGTTCATAATAGCCGCTGGTTTTCCCTCTTTTTATGTAATAGGGGAAGATAGCAGTTTTTAAAGCCACTTTGTTAAAACTTTGGTGATCAATAAAAAGCAGGCCTTATTCTAATGTCTTCTTAATGTAATCCTCCACAGTCGGTGACTCAGGGATAGACACTGGCTAGATCCATTCTCTCGGGAAGTCACACCATGGAGATAATCGATCACACAGTCCCAGAGTCTATGTTGAGGCACACAGGGGGCCTTAACTTTACTGCATGTTGTTGCTATACCCAGTAGGAATATTTGTTTGACTAGACATCAAAGGAATTTTCAATTTGAGTAGCTTGGTTAAGGATTATTCAGCACTGAGAAAAAACACTGCTTAGCCCAGGACTAATTCTTCAGCTCATCAGGAGATAGTGGGATTAGGATGGGATAGCCAAAGGAAACACAAAACATTAAGAACTGAGGTTTACGAAAGACGTCCAAAGTCCAATCTTTAATTTTATTTGGACTATCAGTACCCTGACTTTTAAGTGAAGGAGTTAATTGCATGGAAAAGCATTTTGAATCTTTTTTTTTTTACAAGGAATAGATACAGTATA
Source organism: Enteromius treurensis (assembly GCA_032275025.1). Taxonomy (NCBI): domain Eukaryota; kingdom Metazoa; phylum Chordata; class Actinopteri; order Cypriniformes; family Cyprinidae; genus Enteromius; species Enteromius treurensis. The sequence continues at coordinate 27,749,368 of JAUCMU010000125.1, forward strand.
TTATATTTTATACTGATTCTGAGTATTCAATAAACAAAGAAACAAGCTGTTTTGTACAGGAGCTAGGATTTGCTTATTGGTTGTTTATTGCTTATTCATGTTGGATTTGTCTTTGGGTTTTTTTTTTTGTTTGTTTGTTTGTTTGTTTTTTCTACCAATGAGGATGCAGTAGATCTAATCTCTTTTTCACTTCTGACCTCTCCCAAAGATGTCAACGCGTTAACGGAGCAGGATAATTTCAGCGATTAAAACCTTGTATTTTATTCTCTTCTTCACATAAACACACCGTATGGTTCAGAAGGACTTGAAATGCAACAACTTGATTGTAAAGCTTTTTTTTTATGGTCAGTTTTTGCAGTAAATACCTGTGACTGTGCTTATATTGTCTGTGTGTGTTTTATATTGTTCAGAAGTGGGTAGGTTTAGGGTAAAGGTGGGGCTAGGCTAGGTGCTATGAATGTATAAATTTTATATCAAATGAATCCGGGTTATCCGTGAGTGGATCACGGCTGATGCCGGTCACTGAATCACATTGTAATCTTTTACTTCAGCCCATCACAGAATTTCCAATGATAAAGTGATACTAACACGGAATTTCGCATCAAGAGTTTGTGGTTATTTCACAAAATTCTGTGACATCAGGTTGGACAGACAGACAGATAGACAGATAAACAGATAGATAGACAGTCAGACAGATAGACAGACAGACAGACAGACAGACAGACAGACAGATAAACAGATAGATAGACAGACAGACAGACAGATAGATAGATAGACAGACAGGCAGATAAACAGATAGATAGACAGTCAGACAGATAGATAGACAGACAGACAGATAAACAGATTTTTTTTCTTTATTTTTTGCATTTATTAATTCATTCATTCACTTATTTAAATTATTTTTTATTTTTTATTTGGATTTCTGCTAGTAAGTCATAGGTAGCCTATATTTACTGAATGAAAAAAAAATATATAAATGTAAATATTTTGTAACATTTTATGAAAGACGGAAAGACATATAGATAGATAGACATATAGATAGATAGATGGATAGATGGATAGATACATATCGGAACATGATCTTTACTATCCTTATAATTTTTGGCATAAAAGAATTATCAATATTTAAGCCATACAAATACACCCACTCAGACTGGTTTTGTGCTCCAGGGTCACATATTTACTGTCACTTTTACAATGTTTAATGTACTCTTGCTAAATAAAAATATTTAGTAAAAAGTGTACTGTTTTTCATTGGTACATAGACAAATGATAAAACATACACTTTTATTGCACTGTAAAGTCACTTCTAAAAAAAGGCATTTGCCAAGTGCATAAACAGAATATACAAAATAGCTAAACAGCTGGAGGATGGGCTGGGAGAAGCAAATAAGTGATGAAGCAAATCAGATGAATTCAAATTTCCACACCTGGTCGGAGCCACAAGCAACCACATGAATGCATCTGCTCCAACCTTCACTGACTCCGAATCCGTAGACTCCACAATCACTGTTATACCAACACACACCTGCTATCAAACATGCCTAAACTGACGCTTCCCAAAAGACAACCCACAGGAATACATCGCTAAAAAAAAATAAAACAGATATCTTTCCATTGACAATTTATAATTATAAAAATAAATACTGCGTTATTGTTATCAGTGCATTTTTCTGCGCATGTAAATATCAGCACTTGCGGTTTGTTTTTGCATGTCGCTGCAGAGGGAGAGTACAGGCACTCGGATGCCTGAGGCAGTCTGCCTGAGAGTTGTATTTAGATAGGGTGTTTGTGCCTTGTGCCCTCTTTGTAGGGCCAGCTGTAAGTTGTCTGTTTGGGATACTCCAGATGTTTGCCCATAAAGACAAGGCACTTCAAACAGCTGCGAACAACATCCTAACCCCTTGCACTTCCACCATGTTTAGAGGTGTATGTTGGGGCTTTAGCCGAGGGGAAATGACTCTGACTCTTACCCTGTAATCATGGGGCCGGCTGGCCAGCATGTCGAAGGGGGAGGAGGGGACCTGCCAGTCACTTTCTATTCCGCATCTTCTAGCACTGAGGGGAAGCCCTGAAACTCCATGAAACCTCCAGACTCTCACCTTTCCCAAGGGAACTTGAACTTGAATGAAGTTGCTCACGTCTGGGAATATACAGGCTTTATATGAGAGCTCAGCAATGAAGGCCCCTTGCTCAAACTAAGCAGTGTGCGGGGCATCTTGTTTTTCATCTCACTTTATATTAGGTGGCCTTAAGCCCGTTTCCGACACTGAATGAAAAAAAGGTATTGCGACTTATTATCTCATAATTCTGACTTATTTTCACAATGAGAATAGCCAGTTATCAAGTCAGAACTGCGAGATATAAAGTCAGAATTGTCAGAATTGCTAGTTATCAAATCAGAACTGCTAGTTATAAAGTCAGAACTGCGAATTATCAAGTCAGAACTGCGAGTTATAAAGTCAGAATTGCGAATTATCAAGTCAGAACTGCGAGTTATAAAGTCAGAATTGCGAGATATCAAGTCAGAACTGCGAGATATCAAGTCAGAGCTGCGAGTTATAAAGTCAGAATTGCGAATTATCAAGTCAGAACTGCGAGTTATAAAGTCAGAATTGCGAGATATAAAGTCAGAATTGCTAGTTATCAAATCAGAACTGCTAGTTGTAAAGTCAGAACTGTGAGTTATAAAGTCAGAACTGCGAATTATCAAGTCAGAACTGCGAATTATCAAGTCAGAACTGCGAGTTATAAAATCAGAATTGCGAGATATCAAGTCAGAACTGCGAAATATAAAGTCAGAATTGCGAGATATCAAGTCAGAACTGCGAGATATAAAGTCAGAATTGCAAGTTATCAAGTCAGAACTGCGAGTTATAAAGTCAGAATTGCAAGATATCAAGTCAGAACTGGGAGTTATAAAGTGAGAATTACAAGATATCAAGTCAGAATTGCGAGATATAAAGTCAGAATTGTCAGAATTGCTAGTTATCAAATCAGAACTGCTAGTTGTAAAGTCAGAACTGCGAGTTATGAAGTCAGAACTGCAAATTATCGAGTCAGAACTGCGAGTTATAAAGTCAGAATTGCGAGATATCAACTCAGAACTGCCAGTTATCAAGTCAGAACTGCGAGTTATAAAGTCAAAATTGCGGGATATAAAGTCACAACTGCAAGTTATTAAGTCAAAATTGCAAGATATCAAGTCAGAATTGCGAATTATCAAGCCAGGACTGCGAGTTATAATGTCAGAATTGCAAGATATCAAGTCAGAACTGCGAGTTATAAAGTCAGAATTGTCAGAATTGCAAGTTATCAAGCCAGAACTGCGAGTTATAAAGTCAGAATTTCGAGATATCAAGTCAGATTTGCGAGTTATTAAGCCAGAACTGCGAGTTATAAAGTCAGAATTGCAAGATATCAATTCAGAATTGCGAGATATCAAGTCAGAATTGCGAGTTATCAAGCCAGAACTGCGAGTTATAAAGTCAGAATTGCAAGATATCAAGTCAGAATTGCGAGTTATCAAGTCAGAATTGCGAGTTATCAAGTCAGAACTGCGAGTTATCAAGTCAGATTTGCGAGTTATCAAGTCAGAGTTGCAAGATATCAAGTCAGAATTGCGAGTTATCAAGTCAGAACTGCAAGACATAAAGTCAGATTTGCGAGATATAAAGTCAGAATTATCAGAATTGCAAGTTATCAAGTCAGAATTGCGAGTTTTCAAGCCAGAACTGCGAGTTATCAAGTCAGAACTGCGAGTTATCAAGTCAGAACTGCGAGTTATCAAGTCAGAATTGTCAGAATTGCGAGTTATCAAGTCAGATTTGCGAGATATCAAATCAGAATTGCGAGATATATAGTCAGAACTGCGAGCTATCAAGTCAGAATTGCGAGATATAAAGTCAGAACTGCGAGTTATCAAGTCAGAATTGCGAGTTATCAAGTCAGAACTGCAAGTTATAAAGTCAGAATTGCGAGTTATCAAGTCAAAATTGCGCGTTATCAAGTCAGAACTGCGAGTTATAAAGTCAGAACTGCGAGATATAAAGTCAGAACTGCGAGCTATCAAGTCAGAATTGTAAATTATCAAGTCAGAACTGCGAGTTATCAAGTCAGAATTGCGAGTTATCAAGTCAGAACTGAGAGTTATAAAGTCAGAATTGCGAGTTATGAAGTCAAAATTGCGCGTTATCAAGTCAGAACTGCGAGTTATAAAGTCAGAACTGCGAGATATCAAGTCAGAACTGCGAGATATAAAGTCAGAACTGCGAGTTATCAAGTCAGAATTGCGAGATATAAAGTCAGAACTGCGAGATATAAAGTCAGAACTGCGAGATATAAAGTCAGAATTGCGAGATATAAAGTCAGAACTGCGAGTTATCAAGTCAGAATTGCGAGATATAAAGGCAGAATTGCGAGATATAAAGGCAGAACTGCGAGTTATAAAGTCAGAATTGCGAGTTATCAAGTCAAAATTGCGAGTTATCAAGTCAGAATTGCGAAATATAAAGGCAGAACTGCGAGTTATAAAATCAGAATTGCGAGTTATCAAGTCAGAATTGCGAGATATTAAGTCAGAATTGACTTTATAACTTGCAATTGTGATTTTATAATTTTTTTTGAAAAAAATTAAGCAAATCTGAGGAAAAAAAGTCATAACTGGGAGATAAAAAGTCACAATAACCTTTTTTATTTTTTTTATTCAGTGGCTGAAACAGTTTTCTATACTTAACTACTATGTACTTACATCAAAAAATAAGTGCAAATAATTGTGTTTATATTGTACTGAAAAACATGTTTGCTGCTGTTGAGATTTGGGTAAGGTTAGGTACACGTTTGGTGGTATGGGTAGGTTAGAGGATGAGGATGGATCAACAGTGTAATAATAAAAGTAATTACAGAAATTAATTACAGATGTAACTAGATATAGGTATTTTTTTCAAAAGCAGAATGTCAAAACATGTATATCTACACAATAGGTGCATTAATTGATTAATTTAAAAAGTAAGTACATAGTAGTTGAGGCCACCTAATATAAAGTGGCACCCAAGAATTTGTTGGATGTGTTTTGTTAGAGAGTCAAAAAGTTTAAGTTTACATGATTAGTTCCTCACAGAAGCATATTGGTTAAATCAACAACACGTGGATTTTTTAAATTTGAAAAAAAAATTTAAGACAATAATATCATGATTCATTACAGCTCAGTTTTTCCACAAAACACCACACTTGAAATGTTGAAAACACTTTTTACTCCAAAACGGCTAGTAAATTTCCTATAATTACAAAGAAATAGAAAACAATACATTGAATTAAAGGGACATTTCTGTCATCTGTCATCATCTACTCTGCACTTGTTCTGCACTTATTTCTCCTGTAGAGCACAAATGGATTATTTTAAAGAACATAGCTAACCAAACAGTCCCCTTTTGACTCCCTTAGTGTTTTTTTCCCAATACTCTGGAAGTTAAGAGGGACTAGCAGCTGTTTAGTTACATACATTCTTCAAAATATGGTCATGTTTAGCAGATGAAAGAAACTGGAGTACAACTCGAGTAAAGAGTAAATGATAACAGAATTTTTATTTTTTTGTGTAAACTATCCATTTAAATGTGATATTTTTGAAAAAGTTAAAATAGTTTTTCTTGTAAAACATACTTTGATATATTTGCTTTATTTACAACTTCTACAAAATCTATGTGTGTGTTTTTAGTGTATGAACTATTATTTGCAGCTAAGATAAACTAAAAAAAAGAAAAAAAAAGAAAAAAAGTAGAGCTCCCTGATCTTTACAGCTTTAAAGGGCCAGACCTTTGTACAGAACAAGAGCAGAAGATTTCACATGGCTTTAATTAAAGTAACACCAACAAAGTGGATCATGTTGGCACAACATGGAAAAAGAGAGACCTAGTCAAAACACACTTTGAGGGCTTCAAAGCGAATAGTGACTACCTGCATGCAGCACAGACATACAAATACTTCAGAGGTTTAATCAAGCCTTTGTTTCCCCAACATAAACAAAACCACCTCAACCAACCCTGTGTACATAAAGAACTCAGGCGTGCAATCTAACACTGCAATTAATTGCAAAACATCCTCTGGATTTTTAAGGAAACTAAGGATAGACATACAAAAGTCTGCATGAACCAGTATTATTGATATGGCTTTGCATGCCTGTTTTGCATAGTGCACTTGAAGCAAAGCTTTGAGGTTTCCACAAGAGGGCAACACATGAGTAAAGTGTGTGCGGTCACAGCAGCTTCTTACTACAGTACACCGAAACTGTCATGGGACATATATTAAACAACTATGCACTGTTCAACTAACAGATATCAGTTTAAAATGGTTTGAAAATTCTAATACTATATTACATATTATAACTCTTACATTCTAGGTGAGCTTTCGCTTCAATAAAGGGGGCATCAGAAATGAAGGAGGTCAAACTGTGCAAACCACTGGCAATATGTATTTTACTCTTATGTGCGTCATAAAGCAGCATTGACCCAAAGTAAACATTACATGTGATTATCCTTGTTTACTTAACAGGGGATCTCCCCACGTAGCTCAGAATGCACAACTCTGCACATTTGCGAATGAAAGACACACAATTAACACGTCCGCAGAATCTCCTTAAGAGTTATCATATTCTATACAATACTTGTAGTCATGATTTAATGTCCCCTGTTTGCTTGTGGAGTAAAGAGGTCATTAAGAGGCAATGAGAAAGTATTACAAAATACATCCCGACAAGGACCTTTGATCTACTGGTTCTGCATTACATAATAAATTCTACATCATTTTCTTGCACATCCCAGTGGGTTTGGTTCAAACTAGCATATTTCGTGAACGAATGTGATTATTAGAAAATACAGACTGACTAATGAATGACCTGGGACTGGTGTGTGAATTAGAGATTTCCTCTATAATCACTGTAGTGTTTTTGTTTGGGGTGCAGGGGCACCAGAATTTTTTTGGAGCAAACTGAATGACAGCATAGGTCAGCATTCAGACTTACATCACTTCCTCTGCACATTTTTGACAAACAGCACAAAGCCAAGCTTTCAAAGTGATGTGACATCATTGAATACTTATAATAGTGAATGCAGAAATGTCACACAGATTATGAGATAATGACGGAAACTCTGAGGGTTACTTGGTTATGTTACAAATGAACTTTTCATGAATTTCTCATTTCTTATGGTTTGCATAACATTAAATTATTTGTTAAGGTTTTGCTTGGTATTACCTGGTTTGAAAATGTCCATTATTTAAATGAGTAAACGTGGGAATGTTTATGTGTGTGGAGTCAAGCCTTAATGAAGTCAGTGCTCAACTATATCGATGGATCTTCTTAACTGACAAATGAATTTAAAAAAGCCCTACACTCTTTGTTATCGAGAATGCTTTTTCATACGTGACGTTTAATTGACGCTTCTTTATAACGAGTCATTCCAGTCCAAAAACCGCATGGAGCAACACAATTGCCAAAGTGCGGCGATTAAAGAGCGCCATCTAGCGATCCCTGCAGGGAAATGGAACTGCAAGAACCCTGCAAAGGCTATAAGATATATATTGTCACATATTTGTAAAGATATATATCGTCACATATCTGACTTATATAGGCTAACTAAGAACATTGAATAGGCTTTTTATGCAGGATCAAGCCCAATGTCTACATTGAAAAACAGAGCAAATGTGTTATTGTAGGTTAAGTCTACTCCAGAGTGCACAGATTCGCATCGTTCCCGAGTTAACTACAGGTGAATATTCATTCAAGAAATGCATACGTCAACGCATATGAAAAAAAAAAAATAATAATAATAAAACACTATAGGCTAAATTCATTAAACGAAATTATTGAGCTTGCATAAGTAATCCTGCGTGCTATTTTGTAACAGCTTTCCCCACAACATGTTATTAGTTCATCAGCAGTGTTATTTATTTAGCCTATTATTTTAGAACGACTAGTTTAAATTATGTTGATAGCTATGAAATCTTTGAAACTTTATTACATGGATTTGGAAGAATGCAACATGATAATATCAAGGTTTATCCCCCCGGACGCACTTCGACTGACGCTGATTCATCAAATTGTCTTTCTGAGATAAAATTGTTAAATTGATCGGAGCATGCGTGGCAAATGCATTGTAATAAAACAATAACAGACAATTCTCTGTCTTCATCCACTGTTGGATGTCCAGCGGGGGTGTGTAACCATGTTCTCAGAACTGCCAAAGATGGGAAATGCTTATCGATTGATCTGATAAGAGGACAATTTAAAGGCCAGTTGCAGAGCTTGCGCCAAAACAGAGCAATACAAAAGGAGATAGAGTGTGCAGGACTCATATCAGAACAAGACAGCCTATAATTACTACAGATAAAAGTTAATAATGCTCCTCTTACTCTTTGTCACTGTTTGTGGAAGCAGTATCGGCGTGCAGAGCCTCCCGTTGCCGGACTCTGGTCCACATTTGGCAAATGACTGGGGAGAAGCAGTCCGGCTCAGACATCTGTATGCAGCCAGACACGGTTTACATCTGCAAGTACACACAGACGGGGAAATAAGCGGATCGCACACGCAAAGCTCGGACAGTAAGTGACAGTCACGTCATGTAGCTAGCTACGCTGATCTCAGCGCTTCACGTATGTGGGTCAGTGGGGAAATCTTTTAAAAGACCAACTAAAACACATGTCTATTTTTTTTTTTAAATGTATTTGTGGAATTTCAAATATCTGTATTAAACATACAGGTACACCACAAAAATGTGAAGTGGTGTAACCATCAAGTAAAAAGCACGTGGTTGCACAAATGAATCATGTTTTTTCTAAGAACTTGGAATGCATGGATTTCGTTTTGAAAAAACGATATTTTTTTACTATATTATAAAAACGATTTGTCTTTTAACTGATTTTATTGCTTTATGAGGCTACGCCACCCTTTTAAATTTTTTTTAGAACGGGTGTACATAAAAAAAAGAAAAAGAAAAAAAAGAATTACATTATTACTATTATTTTGACCTGCTACCTATCTTGCAATCATTATGCATTATATTATTCTGCAACATGCACAAGCCTATGCTTTTTCGGTGCTTCGCAATTTGATGCAAATATTAAGCCTATAGCATTGCGATTGGTTAAATAAAGTTAAATGGAGTTTATGAGCATCTTCTATTTCTATAATCTTATTTATGTCAAAGCCGTAATTGTGAGCCATTTCCGGGCGCATAATGTTTTAAATGAATTCTGGAGCTTTTATTTGAGCTCAAACTAAATGGCAACCTAAAAGCGTGTTTTGTTTCCTAAAGGTTTGGTTGAGATACGACCGGTGGATAGGGGCTGTGTTGCCATTAAAGGTGTTGCAAGCTCCCGATTTCTCTGCATGGACAGGATGGGAAAACTGTATGGATCGGTAGGTTTGACTATCAGATGCAATAGAATCTCTATTTGTATTAACAATTTATTGAGATGCACCGTATGTGTTTAAGTTCTTTGCAGGTGCATTTATATTCCTGCCCATTACTTCAAATATAGTAGAGTTCAAGTAGTCTTACTGCAGAGGTCAACTGAGGCTACAACACTGGACATCATCTAAAACTCCTTTTTTGCGCTGTGACATCTATATTGCAATAATTTAATTCTTAGAGAGTGGAACTTTGGCACTCTGCCACTAATCATAATATAAACTACACACATTCGTCAGAGATAACCTTGTTGTGCTAAGGTCACCTCACAATGTCCTTTATGACTGCGGAAGTGTAGACAAGCCGATTTCGCCACAGACATCTAGCTTTATTGACATTATGTACTGGTCATGGGTTCATTACTCCCATCTGACGTTATAACCAAGAACATTATTTTAGGACAGGAGAAACAACAGTCATCATTATGCATATAACTCCAAAATGAATAAACGTTTGAGTTGGAAATCTGTCCTTCATTTTTAGATACCGAACTGATATTTATATCAGCTTCCAAGCCAATTAAAACAACTGGTCACAAATGATGATTAGTGCAAATTTGACTTCGAGAGTACCCGACTGGCCAATTTGCTTGACTGACCAGAACAGCATATAAAAATTGATTCTTACAAAAATGTCCAAATGTGCTGATTTGAGTGGTATCATTGCAGCAACCTTTGCCCACGGCGGGGTATGTTTGCATAGCTAAAACCTCATTGAAAAGAAACAGCAATAACAACCTTGACCTCTCCATGTGGTGAGCAAACAGCTATCAAAAAACCTAAAACACATGCGGGGCAGGGCAGGTTGATGAGACATCCATTGTGGTTCTTTGCATACATTTGTGTGTTTTCTTACTGATGCTTTTGTTTGCAGCACACTTACACTAAGGAGGACTGCTCTTTTTTGGAACGCATCATGCCAGATGGCTACAACATCTACATCTCAAACAAATATGGAGCCCTAGTGAATTTGGGTGGTGCAAAAAGCAAGTTGAACAGTAACGACGGGAATGCTGCATCCCAGTTCCTGCCCATGGTCAACAAACTTTCTCAGGAACCTACCAACCACCTTTCAGGGGAACAGGGTTTTTCTGTTGACCCTGAACAGGACCATCAGTTGGGGCTTGAAATAGACAGCATGGACCCTTTTGGAAAGATCTCCCAAATTGTGATCCAGAGTCCCAGTTTTAACAAAAGATGAAAGGTGAACAATCACTTGGATGTGGATGTTCTCAGGAAAAGACCTAGTGGTCAAGAAACTAAGAAGAAGACTGTATAAAATCAGTCCTGCTATGAACCAGTATGGTTCAGTAAAAGCAAATTGCACACTGGACAGTCACTGGACAAATGTAGTGTAATAGACTGGAAACAAAAACAAAATCACTCCAAAATGTTGAAGATTGTTGCTTAGATCAACCATAATGGTGCATCAACTGCAGCTTGAATTTATTTATTTTTCCATGTGCCTGTGATGAACTTGCTTTGCAATTATCCTTTACTTTAGAGTTAATACAGTATTCACTAGCCTAATCTGGAATGCACTGTAAGAATACAGTGTTTGTTTACCTTTTTTGTATTTCATGCATTTATTTGTTCCTTCTAAAAGAGGAAATAATGATTACATTAATTTTAACATCTAATAAATTATATGCTCAATGTGGTTAAATAGATTTGTGCCTGTGACCAAAGTCTACAGCAAGTCACAGACTGCTTTTTATCTTTCATTGCCAACACAAAATACCACAAAAAAACAAAACAAAAAAGGACTAGATATATTATTATTGATATTGTTAACTGCATGGTACTTCCACAAAATACTTATGTATTGTAAAGATGCGCGTGCTAGAAAAACAGCAGATTATACAGCGTGTCCTTGCATGATACCCTTGAATAATATTTGCAATATTGACAAAAACGTCTTTGTAAAATTGTGGCTCCCTCTACTGGCACAGTATTTAGTTGCTGTTATATGTTATATACCAGCCTCATTCTAGCGCAACCTTAACATTTCTCTTCTGCAAGCAAGCAAGGCATACATGTAGGTAATAATGAACTGAATTAATAGTTTTAGAACTGAATGTTTTTTTTTTTTTGTACAGTAAATAAATTAAAACATACATAGGCCTATATATATTGTTTTTCTAAAATTAAAGTCAAAGACAAGGGGCAATACGCTACTTGAAAAGCCATGCCAGGTATGTATCCTCATTTTTATTTGAGGAATTAGACATTAGATTTAGCTTAGTGAAGACTCATTTTACTGTTACTGTTGTATTCAAATGTAACGTTAAACATAGCCTAATATGTGCCAGTTTTGAAGGCTTAATGCTCTATCATTTCCAAGGTGCGGGTAGACATTTCTTTCATAATTGGTGCAGTTAATATGGGTCCACTTATTGTCAGTGTTGGGGAAAGTTACTTTTTAAAGTAATGCATTACAATATTGCTTTACTCCCTAAAAAGTAACTAATTACATTACTTAGTTATTTTTTATGGACAGTAATGCGTTATGTTACTTTTTAAATATGGGCAGAGCTTGTTTGTTTTTAATATAAGAAGTTCTATTTATAGCAAATGTAAAAGCACACCAAAAAGTGTCACGAATAAACCTCAG
>JAUCMU010000125.1:27765933-27779078 GCA_032275025.1 Enteromius treurensis
AAGGCAGGTGTTGAGGCAAGTTGGAGCTAAACTCTGCAGGACACCGGCCCTCCAGGACTGAACTTGGTGACCCCTGCTCTACTGGGACACCTGACTGAACTTGAAGAGAGTCTGAATTCACATTAACATAATAGCATAATACTCTTCTTTCTGCCTTATAAAGAAATGGTAAAAATAGTATGCGTAGGCTTTCTTGTAGCTCAAACAATGCATGCGCATGGCAGTCACTGTTTAGCTCCGGTCTAGCTGACCAGTAGTTTGTAATCCTGAAGACCTAGATTAGCTGGTTTGGGTGTGTTTAATTAGGGTTATAGCAAAATTCTTCAGGACCTTGGTTCTCCAGGAGCTGTATTCCAAACATCTTCTAAAAAACCGCCTTGACATCAGTTGGTTATTCTGACAGTCTCTAAAATAATTGGTTTCCATATATGCACTTTTAAAATGTGAACAGAGTTTTTGTATGTCAGATCTTGGAAAGGCAAACCGGTAACACTTTATAATAACTAAACACTATGAATCATTAGTTAAGCATTCGTGAGAAGTCAGTTCATCCTTTATAAAGCATTGTTCCAACATTAGCAGTCATTAGTAAGACGTTTTTACAAATACAGTTATAAATGCCTTGTTCTTGATTTATAAGCTTATCTAAATGTACAAAGGAGATTTTAAGGCTCAGTTATCTTCCTAGCAGAAAAAATAAACAACACAGATAGATACAGTACTATTAATTACAAGATGCAAAAAAATATAAACTGTACACTTTAATTTTTTTCTACTGAAAATGAAGTTTTTTTTTTTCATTTATCAAGTGTACATTTTTCACATCTTGAAAAAATATGTCTGTGTTCTCTATCCCTCTGTGTTGTGATTGTTTAACTGTTTAGATTATAAATAAGCCTTTACATCTGCTTCATAAATGCTTTACAAGGTATAAACAGTCCTCACTTTAGATGAGCTCACAAAACGTATGGCAACTACTAAATGCTTTATAACTACCTGACTTAATCATAAATTACAGCAGGAACATGTGTTAATAAAGCATTTATTAACACACTGAACAACTATTATCATGTGTCTAAATAATACAATTTATTAATGTAAATTTAAGTGATTTATGAATCATTTATTTAGACTTTCTAAATGGTGTTATTAAACATTGACAGCTCCTAAATAACTGGTTTGTAAATAGTATAATAATTTAAAAAAAATAAAAAAATAAAATAAAATAAACTGATCATTAATAAAGTATGAAAAAACAATTATTAAACATTATATATATGCTCAAGAACAAGGCATTTATAGGTGCATTTGTAAACTGTTTACTAATGCATAACAATGTTGGAACAATGGTTTATAAAGGATGAAATAAATGCTTAACTAGTCATTCATAGTGTGTAGTTATTATAAAGTGTTACCGGCAAACTTTCCAAAGGTAGCACTTTAGCCTTTGGAACAGTGTGTGTGAGAGGAGCAATGTTGCTCCTTCCTCTGAAACCGCAGACACTGAGATGACAGAAGCCAAAGACACAGTATTATCCCAAACCTCAGTCAGCAGCGAAGGTGTGTGAAATACTCAGAGTTCTTTCTTTCTTGCAGTCTCCTGACTGATGCCTGCTGGCCTGTCTGCAGCGTGTTTCAAAACAGAACATCAAAGACTGCCTGTTGGGATGCCAGAGAATACCTTGACAATAAAAGAAGAGTTTCACCTGCTTGATACATGAGAGAACAGCGTTTATTTACTCAACAGACCGATCCTTTCTCACCACAGCAAGGTTCAACATTCACTTCCTCTGAAAATGTTGTTATTTTCAGAATCTGTTTTAGCTGTACACATCAGACATATTTTCAGTTTCCTGCTTAATTAATATTTAGTGAATCTTTAAGCTTTTAAGCAGACTATTTTCAGCTGTTCTTTTTTAGAGGAATGTGACACAAAGACGGCCTTACTATAAGCCGGTGCTGATATATTTCTTATTTAAGCACATTTTATAAAGTGCTGTAGGTGAATTCATATAAATTGGGCAACTTTAACAGGTCTATTTAGTATTTATTGTGAAAGTGTGCATGTCAAATACACGCCAAAGTCCATTTTCAATACCAAGAGACCAGGCTTTATGAGACCAGGCTGATATGACCCAATTGTCATTTTTTAAACATCTTGCAAGCAGAGCGAGCACAACAAAAAAACAAATCACTCAAGACAAGTGGTTTTTGAAGCTCAAGTTTTATTCTAGTTAACCTCATGTCTAAGATGGGTCAGCAAGATTGTGCATTTCAGACCAGTGACCGGTTTGTGAACAATAAAACAAAACAAAAATCAAACCATGACATTGTATTTCAGGATCAACCCATTTTGATCCTTGGGAATGAATTCCATATTGAACTAAAAGACACTACAGGTTTGTTTACAACAGAATCGAGACATAAGGCCAAGCTTTTATGGTGTGGGGACGGGAGGATGCAGTCAACCATTTCTCAGTTTCCCCTAAACACATTCAAAAGAAAAGCTCGGGACCTCCGCCGTCCCTTTTCCTCAATTGCATGACAAGTCTCTTGGTGTGTGTATCAGTATACATGCTAGTTTTCATCATTCGCTTGTATTTTCATTTCCACCTTGAGGTAAAATAGATTCCTGATACTACAGAGGATTATATATTTGTGTCCCCTGGGTCCTGAATCACCTCTTCCATCATTCCTAGCTTATCGCCGCATCTCTTTCAGCAAATCATTTCTAGACTCAATGCAAACGTATAGCAGCACGATTTCAAAGGCTAAAGGGAGTAAACTTAACCAAACAACAACCACCAATGCAAATTTCATGGGTTAATGCAAAGAAAGAAAAAAAAAAAGATAAAGGGAAACACAACTGCTGATTGTAGCTGCGTAACATTTATTAAGACAACGACTTGATGTGGACATGCCAGGTTTCTTGCATTCAAAACAAGGCAGGCAGCCACTTATACATGAATATCTGCACTGTGTTAAATTACTACAAGACAAAACTATGGCTTTTGTAAGTACACATGGCAGTACAATGGTGTCTTTTTTTTCTAATAAAAGCTCATCAAGATGGGCTAGAAGAGGTTTAAGTGGGTATATAGTCTCCTTTAATGAAACAAGCTAAAAAAATAAAAACTCAAAAGAGTTTATGGCACCAATTCCATTCAATGTGCTTTCTACTCGCATCAGGACCCAGTAGGATGATGATTAACATGTTCATTTGCATTTAACAACAGGACTAACAGGCACGGTATAAACCGAAAAAACAATCAAATAAAAATAAAATAACATAAAAATAGCACTAAAGAAAAATCCCAGACTAAATCAATGCTAAATCACGACTGTAGTTTGAGGTATTGTGGGTATAACAGGAACATTTGACTATTTTTTCATCCGCTTTTTGTAGTTTTTTTTTTTTTTGTCTTTTTTTTTGTTTTGTTTGTTTCTTTGTTTTGGGAATAGCATAGCGTAGAAATCACATTAACAAAAATTGATCACAAAAAATAAAATAAAATAAAAAATACTACCAAAAGAACCAAAATTGTCAATAATATCATAATTTTCTATGAGAAAATTAAAACCTATTACATGGCATTGTATTGACATTTCATATAAACAAAACCAAAAATAGCAGCAAAACAAGACAAGAGAAAGAAGCATGTCTTTTTCTTTTTTGTTGTTTTCCATTTGAAAGTTTCATACTTGCTGGAAATCCCTCCATAGCAGCTAAATATGAGGAGTGTCTTCTCCCAGGTTCTCCTCTTAAGTTATTCCTCACGGTACAAACGTCTCAGTTCTGCTTTAACTCTTTGATGTCCAGCCATCACCCTTTTTTGCCTCCCTCTACTACCTCTAACATCTCTCCTCCTCATCTTCCTCAACATTTCCAGAGATCCACAAGACAAACTGACATCTCTGGGGTTTGTGCAAAATCTACTTGAAGCCACAACTTTTGTTTTAACAATAACTAGACCAGAGTACATCAACTCGGAAAGAAATACTTTAACTATGGTGTCACGAGTCAGCAACTAGTGGGTCATTACACATACTTCAAACATAGGTACACTCGGGCATTCGTGCATACTGGCCGTAAAGAGGGGAACTGAAAAAATAAATAGTTCTTAATCTTTGATTTAACATCGTAGTGTATCTAGCGCTCTACATGTTGGATCGCACCTCAAACGTTCCCTAGCATCCGTCCGGATCGCGTAGTTGCGGGCTTCAACGAGCAAATATCTTCTCAATGTCCCTCTTCTCCTCTCTCTAACAGACCACTAACACCATAGATAAAGAGACCTGCTCCGTCCTCCATTCCATGCTTCCCCCCCCATTGTTTTAACAACTGTGGATTTCTTTCTTTCTTTTTCTTTTTCTTTTTTTTCTACAAAGTCAGCCTTAAACGACGGACTGAAAGTGCTTTTTTTCTTTTTTAAATGGAATGGTTTTAGATAATACATGAATCTAAACAAAAAAAGCTGACTGTGGACTGAACTGCAAGCTTAGCCAGGGAAAGCAGGTACAACATAAGCTTATTGTGTCATGGCAGTGATGACGATATACATTATTAATGGCAGTGAAGGCAACGATTCAAAGAAATGTTTCCGTCTGGCCTCAAGTTAGAACCTCAGCCCCTGGCAATCCACAGCCTTCTAGATCAAAACAAAAATACATGCGTAAAAAATATACTAAGGTTACATAAACCATTTTGGAAGAGAAGAGAATCTTGTTAGGGAATCTGTCTAGGAATTATAATAAAGTGACTAAAGGCATAGCAAGCGGGGATTATATTTACACGGCTAGGCTGCAGAAAAAGCAGGGAGCACTCGTAACAAGTGTAACAAGGTACTATCTATGAGAGAAAGACACAAATAACGTCTCTTCTCTTTCAAAAATAGTTTCTGACACACTTGAAATAAAAATACCCAGCGTTGTCGTTTCAGTGACAAGTTGGGGCGAGTCACAACTACTGTTGTCGTTTATACAATTTTAAAATCCTAGATATCCTATATCTTTTTCACTTGTTTTATTTTTGACTTAGGACGTAGAGGAGGGCCGAAGGGCGGAATTGAGATTTCCTTTCATTCCCTGTCCTCCACTGGTGGTCCTGGCCAGCGATAGCCCAATCGTCAAAACCACAGGGGATGCCGCTCAGCCGTCAACAGTTTGGGCGTGCTGAGGGGCAAGTTGTCGAGGTATTGGTCGGATGGTGGGGTGCAGGTGTGAGCCCATTTTCCATTTGTCCCATGAAGCCTTTGGCCAAAGCCCATACCCAACAGAAACAAAGACGAAGAGATTCATCATCGCACACAAGATGAATAGCGATCCGTTCAGATATTAATGTCTCTGACGTCTGTGGGGGTGCAAGAGAGGTCCACGTCTTCCTCCACTCTTTTGGTCTCTGTGGAGATGTTGTGCTGCTGAGCTTGTCTGAGACTAGATTCCAGCAGGGACTCGATCTGCTCCTGACACGATCGCAGACAGTCCTTCGGAGAGAGAAAAACAGGGATATTAGCAACAATGACAACGACATATCTTCGGCGGTGTTATATACGGAGGGCGGAACACTTACAGGGTCGCTTCTGATGACTTGTGAGAGGAAGTTGGTGAGGTTCTGGGACGAGAGGCAACTGTCGTTGCTTTTGAGGTACAACCCCTGCACTGCTGCTGCAACACTGCCAGCCGCGATCATGGATGGAGGGCTTGCGATGAAGTTGACATCTACAAGAAAGAAAAACAAAAAGAAAAAAACCATGGTTGGAACTCGGTAAATTCTCAAAAAAGGTAGCCGCCCAAAGAATAAGAGGAATAAAACGGATAAGAAGCTAGGGTTGGGATTGAGCTCGTAATGAAGCATAGCATGACTATAATGAGAGCAGGGTTGGTAGGAGACAGTCCGTGACATTTGGGGGCCCAAAACCATTCTGCAGCGGGGCTCAAAGCCTTTGGGGGGAGGCAGAGGACTTTGCTGTAGGTCCTCGGCAAGCTGCCCCCTACTGCAGCCTTCTCTTTCCCAAAACGTCCCATAAATCATGCCTCTACGCGTACGTTAACGCTAAAGTGCATCGAAATCTTAGGGTTTCCAAGATATCACTTAAGAAAACACAGCTTGCTCAAAACGGCTTCATAACCTGAACGGCCCCTTACCGACAATAAGAGGAGCTTATAAATCAATGCTGCCTCTTTCCCCCATACTCTTCGCCCACACATGACGAACAGAGAAATACAACCGCCTTTCTTATAGGAAGTCATCTAGCATTGCTAGCTCAGGGACGAGAGGGCAATTGTCAAGACAAATTGAGCATAAAGGCACGGGAGCCTTCACCCCAGCCCATTCATTTCATTCAGTAGCGCCCACCCACTTCCAAGCATCTATCCAACCACACTCTCCCTGGCTGAGATCCCAGGCTACTTCCCAAAGAAATGCAGGTCATAAACATAAAAGGGGAACGAGCTGCGTTGATACCCACCATGTAAATGGAGGGACAAAAAGAGTGGGGAATATACCGGAGCAGTTCCTTCCTGAAACATTCAATGGTGTGCAACAATGATGCGTATAGGCAAAGAATTTGCAGAATTTGTAGCCTAGCATCTGAGCACATGCTCTCAATCAAAGAGACCTGGACATCAAGAAGTCTAGACATAGGAAAATATCAGGTTACAAAGCCCTTTCTGCCAGGAAAAGCATAAAAAAACAGCTTCCTCTTTTTGATTCACATGCGTTGCGTGCATAGCTGCGGTGTCGTGAAGCAGGCAGGGCTTCTCAGGAGCTGTGGTGCAGTTACAGCAATCACCACAAAAGGAAACAGACTTCCTCTCTCTTGCAGAGGCTCACACTGGTTTACAATAACTGCGAGTGAGGAATTAGGACAAGCGAGATGGCTCTTTCCATTGCAATAAAGCAGTCTGCCTGATAGCAAAGTACTGGGTGAGGTCAGGGGAGGGTCTTCAATGCATGTTTGTAACAAAGCACTCAATACATTTGCTTGGTCAGCAATATTTATACTAAGGCAAACCGAATAAAAGTCAAACAGAACACAAAGAGTTAAACATACCTGTTGCACAGAGGGCCACAAATGTCTGGGCGTGCTTGCGTAGTATCTGCTTGGAACTCTGATGTATAGGCAGTTTGGCGAGAAAATGTTCAATGAAATCATGTGGTGTGACTGAGGCCAGATCC
Source organism: Enteromius treurensis (assembly GCA_032275025.1). Taxonomy (NCBI): domain Eukaryota; kingdom Metazoa; phylum Chordata; class Actinopteri; order Cypriniformes; family Cyprinidae; genus Enteromius; species Enteromius treurensis. The sequence continues at coordinate 27,773,111 of JAUCMU010000125.1, forward strand.
CACTTCAGTTTATTTAGCGCCAGCAGTTCCATTTGCTGCGAGGGAGATATAAAAAGGCCCAAGTTTACATAAAGGCGCATTTTCCATATACGATTTTACACAGTTTGACCGCTAGATGGAGATGTCGATTAATTGCACGGTCGAGCAAGGCCTACATTCAATTAGCGGACACATAAAAAAGTACAAAGAAGTTTGTAACATGCGCATTTATATTTATGTTTTATGGGTGGCTTTACATTTGCAGACCAATCCAATTATCTGATAAAGATTTATTATCCAAGACATGCACGTATACACATCTTTGAGCAATATGTCGTTACTTGCATGACTTTAATTGACATTAGTTATGTACTAGGCTATAAGTAAACAGTATTTAGCTGTAAAATATGAGGTGTTGAATAATTACCAATAATTCGCTGGGGCGGACGGAGTTGTCCGTGTATATGCACAACTTTTCTGCTGTTAGGGGCACAGTCTCTTTCATCTTGGAGGCCAAAAACATACAAGTTGCTCCTAACAGCTGTAATCTGGTCTTTTTGGTGGGCTCCACGGATAAAAACCTGTCCAGGTAGTTCATAGCCAGCGGAAAAACTTCCTCTTCGCATTTCTGTTCTTCACAGACCTTTAAAGAAAAGAAAGAACATATATTAAAACAAAGACCTCGGAAGAATTTGCTGCTTTCCTTTCTAAATATGCGGTAAGGATCGAAGAAAACGTATATTTTGGCGAACGTGAATTAAATAAACGAAGGGAAATCATTTTGCTTTCATCTTATGGAGTTACCCCACGTGTTTAGCATCTGCTGAGTCGTGCATTTGCACTAGAAAGGGTTAAGTTAGAAAAGAGACTTTTGCGAAAGCTAAAAACAGCACTTAATCAGTTAGTTGATAAAAGTATGAAGTATTGGACAAAGTATAAAAATTGCAATTTGCTGATGATGCTAGCGGTCGTTGCTTTCCGAAGCAAAAAGGTGGCGTCCAAGCTAGGTCCAGGAAACAATTTTCTAGTTCGTCATCTTTTCAAAAAATATTTAAAAATATACGAAAATTGTTTCGCTCGACTTAAAGCACATGTAAATGTTGGGTAACGCATGCTTTATTGGATTAAAGCAAAATATTTCGAATTCAGAGACAAAAACGATGCGAAACGAATTGAATTCTAAAGCCCCAACATACAAAGAGAAGCATGCGACATTTGCGAGAAGCGGGTGTTTCAAAAATTAATATAAATTATTCCAAAGCATTAAATCTAATGTTAAACACTTGTAAATCCGAATCAATCGATGGGACATATAATCCGAACATTTATATTGCGATACTGAATTTAGATATTAAAAAAATATTATATTTTCAGACCGTCGTGCAGGAGGTCTAAGGCAAACTGAAACAAAACTTTCAAGATACAAATATTACGTTTTCTTGCAAAAATGAGGTTTGAATGATACCTGTGATTTAAAGGACAACTAGCAAGCGTCTTTACGCAAGTGATGTCAATAATTTTTCCATTTTAGAATTTAGAAATATAAAAAACTTAAGCAAACGACAACAAAGATGGCGTATAATAGGCTACTGGCACGAGTGAGAATGCATACGTGTACATTGGTATTAAATTGAAATAAAATCTAAATTCATTAATATTTTCTTTAGATTGATAAGAAACGAAACGTATGAATGAAGAAAAATAATCGATTTAAATAAAAATACGATAGCGGAAACCACGGAAAACGTCCCAGGTCTAGGATTGATATTACTTTCGCAATAAAACATTATTTTTACGCAAAATGATCACCAATAATAACCGGGCTGCATATTTCCGTCTGATTATTTTGAGATAGATAACAATGCTGAAGAACTCGGGTTGCATTTAAACATATTTTGCATTTATCAAACAGTTCTTGGGGTCCAAAGAGCAAGAGCAGAATCATCATGAGGCAAACTTGTGTAGCTAATACAAAAAATACAACAATTATCCAAAACAAACCTCGAGCATCCATGTGGCGACGATTTTCCTCATTTTAGGTACAATTTCTTTCTGGACGCACTTGAAATAATTTGGTGATGGAAGATAGTTTTCCTCTGCTTTGAGCATTGTCTGTAAAACTCGGTCATTCAACAGGTTGCTGTCTTGGTAAGCTCTTCTAATGGTATCCACTTCACAGCAAAGCAACTGGTGTTCCATGTCTTCAGCGGTGCCCGAGGTTTAGCGGTGACTAAAAGTAAGAAAACTGGATCTCGTGTCGGACACTGGTCCCGTGGATGTTTTGCTGCCTCTGCTGAACCCTCTAAAACTCTCGCTGCAGCTCCGCTTGACAAAACTCCCCAATGACGTGACTGTTGTTAAGGGAAGATCAAAGCAGCAGCGAGCCTGTGAGAGAGCGAGAGGCTGTCTGCTCAGGGCGGAGGATCAATCTTAAAGAACTATCTTCTCTCGAGCTTGGGCTCCTTCCTTTAGCAGTATGGAAATAGGAGGTCCTATGCCGGGTGACTAGTGACCAAGGAGAATCGGTGGGGGGTAGGCTAGGGTGGGGGGTGCAAGGGGGCAGGCTGCTAGTGTTGTGGGTATCGGGGGTGGAAAGACGGGGTAAAAGGGTCTGAATATGTGTATTGGTGAAGTTGTATTGGTAGGGGGCGGTATAATAGCCCAAATCAAGGTGCATTGAGAAACTCGGTGCGCTCAGGACGCAAAGATTTATTCATGTCAAATTCAAAGTCTATGTTAACAACTCTTTCTTTTTGCTGAGATACCCTTTTAGATTGTTTGAAATCTTTATGACTGAACTAGCCTACGGTACGATCACTTTATGAAGTATTATATTAAGAGTCATTTATGCATAAACTCGAATGGGGTTTTCGTAGGCTATATACGAGACAAATGTGTGGTCTGGCGTGAAGAAAAAAAAAACGCTAAATCTTTTGGGTTACCCTAAAGAAGGAAGCACAAATTATCCTAAACCAATGACCGAGAACGCCTGTTGCCAGGCAGAAATGCGGCACTATAGCTTTCATCTGAAAACTCCTCGTGCAGATAAATAACGTGCAAAATATTCAGTACAACTTTACGACTTCTCAGGTGAGGTATTCCGCTTGTCATTCAAACTTAAAAACGAAGTATAGCTCATGAAGTTACAGCAAAATGGTTATTTATGACAGTAGGCTGTTGCATACTTGCTGAAAAATGTCATTACACCTTTTAAAATAGTGAATAAACAGTGTTCCCCTTTTTAAAGAGTTCTGGGTTGTCTATGGAGTTTAGACAGACCATCTGCGCATAGCGTTAACAACACAAATTGCTTGATAGAGTTTGATCAAATAGGGGCGCTCTCACTTTAAAGAACCTCACTGCTGTAGCTTCAGGATGAATTGAAGCTTTACAAATTCCACACATTCCACCTTCAGTACCGTAAAACAAGTAATTTGGTTGTCCCCAAAAATTGGAGTTAATATAGGAGCTATCAAAAAGAAAGGAAAACGTTCTTCATATTACACCGTTGATTTTTAATCTATGTATTTTTTTTATAATATATATCGGCGACAAACTTCATTACATTGATTATTTTCAATAGCCTGCAAGTAAACATTAGTTCACTTGCTCTTTGAGATCAAATTATAGCCTACACAATTCTTTATTACTATTATCCTGTATATCTTTTATAATTAAGACTATTTTAAGCGTCCATGTTCAGAACATGCATCTGAGAGCAATAACTAAACATAATGCATATTGAATGTTATACTTAGCTTATTAAAAACATTTGGAACTTTTCAAGTATGAACAAAGTGAACACTCTTCAAGAAAAAAAATGGACGAATTTGTTACCCACAACTACCATAATAACAATAACAACAACAGACCTGATAATAATAATAATCATAAGTAATAATAACAGTGATCTAAAAAACTTATCTCACAATCATTTTATAAAAACACCTTTTTGACACTTTTTCTCCCTGACAAGACTTCTGCGATCGACCTATCAATATTAAACTGTCAAAAGTTGTTGCAGGAAAGTTTCGAACTTATGGTAAAAAAAAAATAGCTGATAGCTTTCATGGGTTTCAAAAGTGTTGCTAACAATGAACGACCGACCATGTGAGTTTTTATTTGTGCTTCTATCATCATAAGTACGGTAGAAAGAGTAGGAAGTTGTAGTGCTGCGGTCCAATCGGAAATCGCTCTCTTCTGTCTGCAGTGCAGAGTGTGTGCATGTAGCTTGCATTTCGGGTTCCACTGCACTCTAAAAACAAAAAAACTAAAAAAAAAGTTAGATAACTAAATATGAACAAGTATCTGAATTGATAAGATGTTTATTGTGGATTACTGATGCAGTTTGTAAGTTATTGCAAGTGACTGAAAATATCACAAGGAACCCGAAAGCTTTAACACAACATTTTTTTCTTTCACCTCATAGAAAACAATTGCCGTCGGTTCGGAGGAAATTAATTTAATCTGATTATTGAGTAGGCCTATGATAGTGAGCTTCTAATTTAGCTGAGGACCCTTGCAGCTAAGAATGTCTAAGTGGTTAACTTGCATGACAATGAATGCAAGCTATACTGCACTTTTAATTTGTATGAGCTTCCAGTCATGGGGACTTGGAAATATCAGGGAATATTAAAACGGTGACCTTTGGGCCTTCAAAGAATTTAAATAAATTGTTATTCGTCTAAAAAAAAAACCCTAAAACGAATAACTATTTAACTAAAATAAATAAACAAATAATAATAAAAAACAACTATTTAAAAAATAATCAATCCAGTTACTGAATCATATGAAAAAGTAATGCAAAGTCATTTGTGATTTAGAATGGAAATACTTTTTTACACTCACATACATACACAGATGTCGTTTTTGTGGCACAGTTGTAATCTACACACATTTATAAGGATTTCCTCAGCAAACAACTGGATTTGAAAGTAGAACAAAAGAGCTGAGTTTTTTTTCCATTGGGTAATGTTCAGGTGGAGTCTTAAGCAAATTACCCATCAGGGAGGTTAATGTGAATGTGGATGCCTGCGTATGAATGTGGGGATGAGGAGACAATAAATAACTCTCTCTGGCTACCTAGAGGTAAACGACTCGGCCCTGGTGAGCACTGAGATTAAGAAACAAAAGCAGCAGGACAAAAGACTGTCCTTATTTCAAGGATTCAAACAGGGTGTCGGTCTAATTGCCAATGAGTGCCCATCTCCTCCCCCTTTATACCTGTGCAGTTACACCTTCCATTTGTTATCCACTGTATTATTTCTATAATGTCAATAGCACATGTTCTGTACCCTGCACATAGGCAATTTGTTTGTTTAAACATAGCCCTGGATGCCTTAATTTATTGTTTTTTTTTTTAGTACAATCTTATCCTGATTTTTTTCTTCTTAATATTTTAAGAGAGCTGGACATCAGTCCACTGCAACAGACAGATGTACCCGAGAAGTGATTTGTGCATCACCATATTGTAACAACATGAATGTGCTGCATTGCAAATGTGATGTTTGTGTATGGTCGGAGGGGTCCAATTTCATTTCATGTAACAGTGTATGTGATAAAATAAAGGCTTATCACCATTAACAGTCATTTTTTTGGAATTTAAGGGTTTTGATTGGACCCTTGAAGTATCCCATTAGTAGCTGAATTCAGTTTTAATATAACAAAATTCCACTTTAATAAAACCTGGTTCATTTAGATCAGGGCTTTCTAAACTCGGTCCTGGAGGGCCGGTGTCAGGTAGAGTTTAGCTCCAACTTGCCTCAACACACCTGCATTGAAAGTTTCTAACATGCCTAGTAGAACATGCTTAGCTGCTCCAGGTGTGTTTAGTAAGGTTTGGAGCTAAACTCTGCAGAACACTGACCCTCCAGAACCGAACTTGGACAGCCCTGATTTAGGGTACTTTCCCTCCTGCCTCATTTAGTTCGGTTGAATCGCACTAGAGTTCGTTTTCCTACTTGGTACGGTTCGTTTGGGCAGGTGTGAA
>JAUCMU010000125.1:27813764-27827126 GCA_032275025.1 Enteromius treurensis
ACAACGGCGCGACAATTTAAACTTTCAATAAGTCATCCGTTTATTTAGATTGTGTTAAACAAGTGTAATTTAATCACGATAAACAACGTTTTCTTCCTGAGGTTCTTACACTTAAAATGAGCCGCGTCTCCACTTTCCGCCATTTTCTTAATATGACGCCTCCTCTCCCGGAGCCTCATGGGATAGGAAAGTGTTCATGCTATGCCTACTATAGAATTCTGCCAGAAGTAGTAGGTCATCCGGGTACTTCTCGCCTACTGAATTTCGGATACTATGAATTCGGACATACTACTCGCCTCGCGTACTGTTTTTCACGTACTATATAGTAGGGAAGTAAGCGATTTCGAAAGCAGCGATAGTCTCTCAAAAGGCAGTCCATTCATTTAAAAGAATCATTTAAAAGAATCCTTTTTAAAACGAGTCCCTAAAGGTTTCACTTTGACGTCCAAAGGAAACATTATTGCCCGCCCACTTCGCCTTGGTCGTCTGAATAAAACTTCTTTGCCACTAGATGCCGCTTTTGGAGCGTTAAAACATTACAAAATTAATCGACCAATCACCGGAGAAGTCAAAGATTTATCATTGTAAGAATCGTTTGGGAAAGAAACGGTTTAGTTAGTTGCAACTCATAGAACAATATGATGATGTAGATGTGTTTAATTCTCTGTAAATGTAGCCCTGCCCACATCCCCTCTCTCTCTCTCTCTCTCTCGGGTTAGAGCGCGTGCGGTGAAGATATGATTCAAACACTCACAGTCTGGATTTCTTCAGTATTTGTAAAGCTGACCAGCTCCGTTCATCCAGACGGGAAATCGCTTTAGGTCTGTGGATTTCCCATGTTCCTCGCCCATATTATTCAGGTAAACGTCTTCTCAGACGTTCCTTATTAGCAATGCAATGTTTAAACAAATTAACGAAATTGTTGTTACAATATATTTGGATTATTACACAGTGTTGGTTGCACTGTTAATATTGCAGTCGATGAGCTTCGCAGACTCTCTAAATAATTGCAGAGCAACTTCAGTTTTGTCTGCGGTCATTTCTTCTCCTTGGATGTGTCAGGTGCACACTTTACTATTGTGTGAAGAGTCCCTATCTGTGTCCCCTTATGCAGGGCTAATGGGGACTCTCAGAGATCTTCAGTTCGCACTTCAGCTGAAGATTGAGGAGTTACGGCAGAGAGATGCTCTCATCGACGAGCTGGAGCTGGAGCTGGACGCTAAAGATGATCTGATCCGCCGCCTGCAGGGGGAGCTCGACCGTCTGCGGCTCTCTGCTCCGGGCGCCTCTGCTGCCGGTACGGACAGAAAACCATTTGTTTTATTTGCCAGAAATACATTTTGAGTAGTTAAATATATTTTCCCCCTTTAATTTTTTTTTTTTAAATGTGCATTTACTATTCACACACTGCGCTACTCGAAAGCTATCAAATCCAGTCTTTTCTATCGGGAGTTCAGGCAAATTCTCTGCAAATACGGACAGAAAACTGTTTGGATTAAAACTAATTTCTGTGCGAGCTGATTAATATTTCTATCATACACAGAGGACTTTTCTCTGGCGAAGTTCCACTAGGCTAACACGGAAGAACCATAAACAAAGCAAAGGAATATAGATAACAAGCCTGCATGTGAATTAAAATGATGACATTTCCTGTCTATCACTTATAATTTATGCACAGTAGCCTATCTCAACTAAATGTCAAAATATGAAAATTGAGTGATTACCACTATTTGTTACAGACTTGCTTTCCTTTCACTGATTTACAGCATTATAATTTTTTAGATTCGTTTTTCGAAATGAACAGCTTTTGTATCATATAAAACGAAAGTTTCACAGTCAAAAAAGTCATTGCATGCTCATGCACATGTTTGAAACACACAATTTTATCTGTTACATGCAAGTTACTAACTATAGTAATAACAGTAAATGATGCAGCATTACATACCACTTACCCTAAACCCATGCTTAATTGGATACTGTAACAAGGCCAAGTTAAAAGAAAGTGTAACCGACTCCACTTGAAGCGCACAAGCGAGTCAGCATGAAATCAAATTTGATGTTATTTATCTTCTCAATGCATGTCTCTGTGAACGATGCATCTTTGGATATATATTTTTTTATTTCCATTTTGAGCTCATAATCTTTCATCAGAATATTATTAACTTACCAGCCCTTCCTGTGATTTGACTCACTTCTCATGTCCGACATACTAAAGGTCACAAATTCTTCTGTAGAAGGATATTTTGAAATGTGTTCTTTTATACTGTTACAGTGCAGGGGTACAATTTTTATTTTTGGTTCCTTCAAAATATGTTCTTTTATGTTCCACCACAGAAACAAAAATGCATACAGTTTTGAAATGATATGTCAATTTAAATATTTTAGGGAACTGTCCCAAAAACTGCTAATTCGCTCATTTGTAATATTAAATGTATAATTTCAAGCCACATCTGTTGCTTGTCGTTGAATGCATTCTCTGAAAATAAGTGATCACTGAAAATCATTGCAGTGTAGGTAAGTATCTCCAAAAGAGTCAGAAGTGAACAAATTCAAAACATTTCACTCCAGTATTTACTGTCAACCACTTGTGATCAGACTGACAGAAACCAGAACACAGGTTTATACCAACATAACTAACTCAGTCAGTTAGAAATAGTTCAATTAGCTCTCATTTTATAGTGTATTCAGGTTGTCTAAATAATTGTAGGAAAAAATCTTTAAAAGTATTAGTTTACCTCAAAATGAAAATTCTGTCATTAATTACTCATCCAAACCCATAAGACCTTCATTCATCTTCAGAACACAAATGTAGATATTTTTGATTAAATCAGAGAGACATCTGACCCTCCATAGACAGCAACACAACTCAAATAATCTCAGATCCATAAACTTAATAAAAACTTCTAAACGTGCATGCATTTAGTATTGCATTTTACATTACGGCAAATTAGGGCTCTTGCACTAGAAATAGTTACAATGATCTTTTGGCACTGTGGCCATCAGTCTCCTCTAAATGTGTTCAAACACTGAGCTGTATGGATTTATGTTAATTGAGTTTCAAATGAAATACAATTCTAAATGTTCAGAAACGCTTTAGTGCATTCATAATAATCCATGACAAAGCAAAACAGACTTTTTTTTAATATGCAATGTGCATCAGCAGTCTACAGAGTTCAGAAGCAACAACCCAGTCTTTTTTAATCTTATAAAGCATTGTGTTATTCATTTTTACACTCATTTCACTTGCATTTAGGTCAACAACGTGCTTCTTCCCTGAGAGTGAGGAGAAAAGCGCTGCTAACAGAACCAGTTACCTTGGAGCCCAAGCTAGTCTTACAAAACCCACCAATCAGCCACAGCAAGAGTCAAGAGTAAGAACCTGCCTAAAATCTCAACTCATTCCCTTGTTGCTTACTGCGACACTTCCCCAGTGTAACTCTTTATCTGTCTTTATTTCTTTCAGGTCACAGCGGCTGATAGAAGCGGCTCTGGCAGAAAATGAGTGTATGAAATATCTAGACAGGGATCAGATGCGGTGTTTGGTGGATTCTGCCTGTCCCCTGACGCTCAAACAGGGTGTGAGTGTTGTCCAGGAAGGGGATAATGGAATCCAGGCATACATAGTTGAAGGTGAATGAAATGAGAGAGATATTCTGGCCTCGTAATACTTCTCATACTGCGTGTTGATCTTTCACAGATCCCTGTGCTTACATGGGTGTCTTATAACCCTTTATTAGTCGAGGTCTTATGCCTCCAGGCGTATTGTGAATCATTGATTTCTGTGGCTCTTTAATAATCTCTCGCTTTGCAGTGAGATGTTCTTATGTTTTACTACTGTTTGTCTTTTGCTTTCAGCTTCTAGTTACCCCTCAGGTCTTTATATTCTGTTTACACAAAAATCACAATAATCATTGCTGCATTTGACTGTTTAGTGGGGTTATATCCCTTTAAGCCTATAATACAGTATAATATTATATCCAGCCATCCATCCATTTTATAATATAATATCCATCCATGATATAATATGATATAATATAATATCCATTTTATAATATAATATAATATAATTTTGCTACTGTGCTTTTAAGACTGTAAACTGTAAACATCCTATTTGCTTTTGGAATGAATAACTGCGTTTATTACAAGGTTGTGGGTTTGGTTTTAGCTTAAATATACTTTGTGCCTCCCAGTCGATTAAAAATAACTTATTTGCTAAATATGTTATATGTGACATAACAATTTGTAATAAAATACAAAATCAGGGTAAAATTTAAATAAACTCCAGATCCATTAATTAAATTTTTTTCTTTGTTTCTTAGTTTTATTCATTATAAATTTTTTTTATAGGGGGTCATTCATTTTTATATATATATATATATATATATATATATATTAGGGTGGGCATAGATACATTTTTTTATCTAGATTAATCTTTTGCTGCACTAGCCATTTATCTTCACCATGGTATTTGTGATTATACTAATTGTAATCAATCTGAATGACTATAGCAATGCACGCATACAGAGCGCGTGATCTCTGTGATGCCCGGATGTACAAAACAGACCCTCTCACCTCTGTAATAAACACGGAGGTGTTAGTCCTGTCTGAAATGGTACATGAAAATCAGTGACGACAGGTGATAAGAATCTAAGCTCACAAGTACAGTAGTTTAGAAAACTAGTCCCGTCCGAATAGGGCTACAGTGCAATTCAGATAGGTATGCATCTGCGCTAAAATGTCAAGGTGAAAGTCATCATAGCTTGCGTAGTATAGACCCAGCTCTCAACACAACTTTGTGAATAAATTAACAACTTTATATATTTTGTTTATTTCGTTTTAACGTTAACGCAGCACATTGTGTATTATTATCCATATATTATTATTAAAAATGAGAATTATGTTAATGTATTAAAATTGTGGGATTGCATTAAGCATATTTATGCCATTGATTTAATAACATAAATTCAGAATATTAAATCAATTAATTTATTATTCTATGAACCTAAAAGCATTTATACATAAAATGCTTGTATAGTTATGTGTCGGTGTCTTTGTAAACATACCAACATGTTTGCTGCCCCAGTGCATGCAGGTTTACCACCTGATCCCGAAAGGGTGTGGTGGGAACTTTGGGCACATAACCAGGTCTGGGTCTCAGGATAACGTGAGAGCAGACCCCACTTCAGAGCATAGACCTGCCTTGTAGAGGGGGCTCTAGTCTGAGTGATGGTATTCACCACGGCCTGGGGAAGGCCAGTGAGGTCTGCTGCGTTCCATCCAAAACCACAATTCCATAGATCGGGGCGTGGGTGCCAAATTGTGCCCTCCTCTTCCAGGGAGTCCAGTTCCAGGCCGAGGGTAGACACAGGGTAGAGTTTGCTCTTCTCCCAGTTGACTTGAAGCCCCAGATGACTGAGGTGCCTGAGCACCAAGTCCCTGTGCTCGCACAACTGATCTCCCACCATAATAAACCAGTCGTAGGGATAGTTGAGAATCTGAATGCCTTGTTCCCAAAGAGGGCACAGCGCTGCCTCTGCTACTTTGGTAAAGGCTCAGGGAGACGGGGCCAGCCCAAAGACATTGTACTGGTACGCCTGACCCTCAAAGGCAAATTGTAGAAACGGTCTGTTTCAAGGTAAATTCGAGACATGGAAGTATGCATGGTTCAGGTCTATGGCTGCAAACCAATCCTGGGGTTGCACACATGAAAGAATGTGTCTCTGTGTCAACATTTTGAATGGAAGCCTGTGCAGGGACCGATTCAAAACTCACAGTTCCAGGATCATCCATAACCCGCTGTTTCTCTTGGGTACGATGAAATAGGGGCTGTAAAGCCGCCTCCTTCAACTCGGCTGGAGAGACAGGCTCTATTGCGTCCTTTGCCAAAAAAGCTGCAATCTCCGCACACAGGACAGAGGCATCCAACTCTGAATTAACAGAGGTGAAAAGGAAGCCTGTGAACCTGGATGGGTGCCTGGCAAACTGAATCGCATAACAGAGTCTGATCATCTTGATCAACCAACGAGACGGGCTGGGACTCGCGAGACATGCTCCCAGATGACATACTAGTGGGATCAACGGAGCGACCACTGACTTAGCCTCGGTGAGGTGGCTCATTCTGCAGGGGGCAGAACTCATCAAATTCTCCCCTTCCCGCGGTGGTGAAACCATGTCCATATGAGATTAAGGAAGCAGGGCATTGCTCACAATCTGAACATTGCGTGTATGGCTCGAAGATTTGGAAATTTGTTGAATGGGTGGGTACTGCCGACCCATGGGTCGATGGCGGCAGTTGTATACGGCGGCCTCAGCCCTCCCCCGAGGCAGGGGGCGCAGATGTTGGAGTCCCCCACAGAGCAAGTTCCCTCATCTCTGAGCCCTCCTGCGGCAGCTGGCTCTGTGCCCCTACTGAGGTGCGACCTCCTTCGGAGTTGCTGGGGGAGGAGCAGGTGACGAAGCCTGCCGCTGGAGGGCATCCTCAGCGATGGGCAAACGGGTGAACTGCACCCAACGCTTTGGGATCACACCAGAAATGTCAAGGGGGGACCGCAGCACACCAATGCACAACTGAGGGCTATCAGGACTCTGCTTTTCCTGCAGGACATGCCGGCCAAGAGTTCTTCCGTAGGTTTTCTTGCACAGCTTGTTTCCACGAGCGATTGGTTTAGAAGCAAGAAGCTGTATGGTTAGCCGCGCCGCCATCTTAAATACCCGTATGCACTGCACTGTATGCCAAACCTGATTGGCTTTTTTTCTAAGATCAGAGCGGATTGGTCTCTCAGGCGAGACCCCATGACATCAGTAATTGACGTAACGTCAAAGTGACTGACTGAAAGGGAACTGATATTAGTAAATACAGCAAACCTAATATGTACAGGTCCCTTCATTTACCAATATAGGAAGCTTCAGCTGCAGTATTTAATAATGATCAATCCCATTAAAAGACCATTGCTTAACTCTTATGTCCATAAATGAATGAATAGATGATCCAAATTAAGTTTTGCTTGATTTGTTATGGACTAACAATTCGTTTTATCACCCATAATGCTAGACACTGGGCTGCCTGCCAACTTACAGCATCTGCTGTTGCTTTGACATCCGGATTTGTGTTCTTGAGCCATTATTACTGTGTAAAGTAACGTGGCAAAGAAACTGTTGACAAACGCATGTTCAACTTTTAATAAACGCAAAGTGTTTAATGAGGACTATAATATATTTTTATTTAATATAATGCATCTATTGTACTTTCTAAGGTTTTATCTACATTATATTTTTCCTTTACAGGTGATGTGACTCTTTTCTTATTTATAATCCCACTTGAGATTTTATCACATGGTTTCATGTATGATGAACCATATTAGTGTAAATATTTATATGTCAGTTTAAAATAAAATGTTAAATAAATGTAAGTTTAAAAATATTTATTTAAATGTACATTTCTCTCACAAACAAACAAGTAATTTAATAAATAAAACAACTTTATTTATTTAAACAATTATCAAAGGTTGTCTATTAAAGTAAACTGCTTGCTCAGTGTATAAAGTATAATAAAGAATGGCCTGTGTTTGTGTTGCAGGTGAAGGAGGGAATGCATAGGTTGTTATTGTGTATCCATTAGCAACTATCACAGCACCGGTAGCCCACCTGTGAGGAACAGCATGACGACTGCTGCATCACACACATTGTGCCTTTATGAAGACTAATTAGCCATGTTTTCAGCATTCCTGTTGTAGTAGTTGTTTGACTTGGGTTTTATGAGACACCTGCATGTCATTTCCTGATGTGCTGCATGTGGTGAGATGCTTTCTCCATGTTTCTGTCTGATGTTTTTACCTTTGAGCTTATTACAATGTTATGCTTATTGGGTATTCAAAGCTGCATGGGAAATAATAATAATAATAATAAAAATAACACAAAGTAGAATGTAAACATAAGACGTTTTACCCACCAACCTGTCTCACAAGCACAAAGAAAAAAAAAACTGAAACAAACACAAACAAACAAACAAATAAGAACTGGAAAAACATATAAAACTTTTATACAAGTTATGTTTTCCTTTTCTCATATGCATCCAGTTGTGTTTATATCTATTTTCACAGAGATGTTGTTTTTCATAGATGAAGAAGTGGTAGCAGATCATGAGCCTCCATTTTAGTTGTTTGTTTGTTTGTTAGCTGTGAAATCTGTTTGGAGACAGAACTATCTCCAAAAAGGTTAGCTGTGTTTTAAAGGTATTTCGTTAAAAAAAAAAAATGCATTTAAAAATCATAGAGATACTATTATAGTTTTTATATGTATTTTAAATAAGCTTTGTATTTAATACTGTTTGTCTTGCTTTGAATTACTATAATATTTTTAAGTCTATGAAGATTTTATTAATTGGTAACACTTTACAATAAGGTTCATTAGTTAACAACGTTACTTAACATGAACTAAGAATGAACAACACTTCTACAGCATTTATTAATCTTAGTTAATGCTAATTTCAGCATTTACTAATGCATTATTAAAAATTGTTGTTTTTATTAACATTAGTTAATCCACTGTGAGCTAACATGAACGAACAATGAATGGTAGTATTTTTATTAACTGATGTTAACTAAGATGAATGAAAACTGTAATAAATATATTAATCATTGTTTGTTCATCTTAGTTAATAAATTACCTAATGTTAACAAAGTAGGGCACCTTACTGTAAAGTGTTACCTTGAAAACTGAAAAAAGTTTATACAAATTATTTGATTTAATTTAATTTTACTTCAGTTAATGCTTATTTATTTCAATGATGTTTTTTAGTTGATAATAATAACCCTGGCACAAAGCCTTTTTAGTATTGCTTTAAGTTTAAACAAAATAAGTTTGACAGTACTTGAGTAATAATTGAAACCTAAATTTCATTCTCTCAATTTCAACAGTTTGACACCTTACTTAACAATTATTCTTATTATTACTATTATTGTTAATAACACCTTTAATATAATATATTAATAGATCATATATTATGTTAATATCTAAAATATATGATAAAATGTAGTAAAATATTATAATTATGTAGATTTGAACATTAATTTTTCTATTTTTTTATTTCAACTTATTTATAAGGAGATCAAAGAATTAAACAACAGAAAAAACTGCCCAAGGATTCCAATTTTAAAATACACTATACATTAATTATTATTATGTAACACAGCATTTTAACATTAATGTTTTATTAAATATTTATCAGTATGGTGACTTTCATCAGGTTAGAGTTTATGACATCAAGTATTTCCATCAAGCAGGCTAATTTCTGCTGTTAATTAGTGATGAATAGCTCTGTGTCTGGGCCTATTAGACTGGAAGCCCTGGATCAGTTCCCAAAACCTGAGGAGAGCTGAGAGATGCTGTGTGAAAAGCATCACCCAAGTGGGGGGCTTTATCAGGGATAGGAACAGTCCCGGCCAAGGATGGTTAGACAATAGCATTAAACGAGTGTGGGATCTGAGCCTTAATGTGAAGTGCATCTAATCTGTCTAAAAATAATAATGCACCACAATCAGCAGCTAGACTTTAAAGACTTTAACCAACAATTAGGTTAGGTTAATTATTGTAGAATCGTCACAAAGGTGAGTATAAAAAGTTGAGGTACATGAGCATTTGCATTAAGCAGTTTTTTTTTCCTCTTAGAAGTTTAGATTTTTTTTAGTGCTTCATTCAGCAGTTGGAAACTCATTTTAGGAATCTCAGATCAGACATGCAAATACTCTAATTTGCCAGCGTTACTTCCTGGGAGATTTAAGGTTTCATCATACAGCCCTTATACTTCCGCTTCAGTTATTCAAATGCTTTAAACAGATTATAGAGGACAGATTGTTCGTTTATGTATAAGTGTGTGTGTGGGGATGTGATATGCTGCAGATTATTTTATTAGCAAGCTTTGCATTACTGTATTACTCTAAGAAATATTCAAATCAGTCTCGTCTAAAAAGATGACTCAACATACTTCTCTGTCAACTAAATAAAAATGTTCACAAAAGGTTATTTCTGCAACTTTTGCTGAAATTATGTATTATTAAGATTTATTAACACTTTATTTTAAGGTGGGATTGTAACAGTGCAATTATATATTTAATTACTAAGTTATATTAATGAATATATGCATAAATGTTATTGTTTTACACTTGTCACAAACCCAGAATTTATTTATTTACTATTTTAAATGAAAGTGTCAAATAGTCAAAGATCATTTTACAAATATCAAATCAAACAAACAAACAAATATGTGTATATTGAGGATACATTGTATACTGGAGAAACTGTAAATCACAACATTGCAGTTCAAAATACAGTGGGGAAAATGTTTGTGCAATGTATTATCAATCTTTTTTTTTCTTTTTCTTTTTCTTTTTTTTCAGAATGTACTGTATCTAAATATTAACTTAGCCACTTCAAGAAAAATGAATCATTTGTTTTGTTTTTTACCACAAAATGCATAAAAGTACGTAATTTTAGATGTGATGGAAAATAAACTGTTTAGGAAATGACTTCTGCACAATGTTTGCCACTGTTATAGACAATAACAATGTTTCTAAAAGTCCACAGAGGTGAAAGTACTGTACATACAGTTGAAGAGACACTGATGTGTCACAAAAGTAGACACTAAGTTGATCACCTCCTATAGCTTTCCCAGGGTCTGAGTCCCAATCAGCAAAATGTCATTTTTCGCTCATGGTAAACTAAAAGTTGTCCACTTCCAAAATAGAAGCAGACCATGTGCCCCTGTTATCACTTGTTGTCAAAAACAGGCACAATGTTAACTTGTGAAATGAAAGAGGAAATGGCACAATAGCTTAATAGTTCACCCTAAACTTCCAACTTCTACACCCATCCAACCCCCACTGCCATGGCAGGACCCCTAAAGTGAATCTCAAGGAGCAAGAAGACCACCCTGCGGGGGCTCAAAATGTAGAAGCTTGCATTCCGTTGGCAACCTATTGAAACACAAACAGTTCATTTAAATTTGCTCCTTGATATGACCCGGACGGGTCTCCTTTTGAATCCAGACAGAGCTGCCTCATTAGGGTTAGGATGGTGGAACGGGTGGTGTTGTGCGGATTGGGGGGATGGTGCTGGACTGAGGAAGGGGTGAATGGGAGGTGGACCATCTGGAGCACTGATAAGAGAATCTGACGGTATTTGCGTATGCATGGATGTTTTCTAATTTTCGTAAACAGAGCACCAATCCCACAAACATTGGCTAATTGTTGAACGTGTAATTGAGACAATGGAGTCTGAAGCATCCTTGCTGCTTTACAATTGTGAACGGCTGGAGTATTCAGGTATTTAAAACCTTTTAACCAAGTGGTCTCCCATTTAAAAAGCAGACAGCCTCTCTGCATTCATTTACACACTCTGTCCTTACACATACTTATTACAATTAACACCACCACACAGGGGCTCTTTAAGCAAACGCGAGGATTTGTCTAAACCCTCGGTACAATCCTGTATCCACACGTAACCCTACCTTTGTTGTTGCCAATGTGTGGGAGTTTTCTCATTAAAACAATCAGTGGTTATTTGTCAATGCAAATAAAACAGGATTTAGTCAAACTTTAAAACAGAACTATAACATTCAGGCAAGCTCTTAAGTCAAAAAGCCATTTTATAAAACAGTTTAACATTAACATTAACAAAGTAGCCTCTTTCTGTAAACAGGCCTTACTCATTTCGGTCCAAATTCCCTGCAGCTTCTCCTCTGTATTACAGATTCAGTGCAGATAAAATTGGTTTGGGTTTTGAACTCACATAGGCTATTTATTTCAACACATGGGTCGTGTTAATACTTTAACTATATTTGTTTACATCAAACATGTAAAACATACCTGTACCAGGATCGCAAAGAGTAGCAGATTAGCTATAGAATCTGTCTATCTATTTCTAGTTAGCTCTAGTTTAGCTTGTTAGCAACTGTGGCTAAGCTAACAATAGCCCTGCCTGAAAAAATTAGCATGCTGGTTAGGTATGTTTTTAACATGAGATGCTGGTTTATGCCAGCCCTTTGCTGGTTTATGTTGGTCACATACTGGCAAAAGACCAAAATAAACCAGCGAAGGACCAGCATAAACAAGCAAAATTACCAGCTTAAACCAGCATAGACTAGCAAAGGGCTAGCTTAAACCAGCATCAAAACATAGGCTACCTAACCAGCTGTTTTCAGCATGGAATGCATACAAAATTATATATAATGCTCAAATATTGGATAAGAAATATTATAATTAGATAGAACGACCGTTTTTCAATATGTAAGAGCAAGCCTAAATTATTGAAAACACACTGATTGTGTATTAAAAAGGTTTGAGCCAAAAAGCTATCCAGGCTAATTAATTGAATTAAGAAGTCATCTTTGAGTTATACATTGAGATGAAGCTGAGGATATCGAAGGCCTCAATCAGAATGTGTGAGAGGAGGTGATAACTTTTAGCATCACAGCAGACCTGGGGCAGAGGGGTCAGTCATGAAGGTCAGCAACTAACAGTGCTGAGACCACTCACTATTATAGCCTTTAGTTTAGCTTAGCTCTTCATGTCATTTAGATTATAAATCAATGTCGAAGCTAAAGAGGTTAAGACCACAAGAGAAGTTAGTAGAGATGGGATAGTTGTTAGTGAAGTTAAATGAGTCGGGGGAGGAATGAGTAAAAGTAAAGAGCAAACAATAAATCTAAAAAAGAGTGAAAGAGTGCTAATGTGAGCATACTATAGAGCTTGTGTCAGGTTATAAATAACCATAATACATTTAAAATCAGTTTGTCGGATGTTCAACATAATATGCAGTAGACTTTCAAAATGTATATCTAATATTGAAAGCTAATATTTCCCTGTCCCTTTCATGAAAGGGGAGGAGTTTATGGTGGATTTCAACAATGCACACAACAGTTTTTAAATTGTGGGAATGAAAAATGGGTTTAAAAGACGTTAATTATATTGCCTGCATTAATACTGCAATTCATTTGGAGTTTCAAAAGTAAAACTCCTGCAGTTCATTGTTCTGACAAACATGAAGTCTCACCTGAAACTTTTGCGATTGCCGTGCTACAGAGCCAGTGTGTTTTTACTCTTTAGAAGTTGGCTTGAATGTTCAGCACATTAAACTAGTCATTTAATTTAGCAATAGTTAATTTAACAAAATGCTTTATAAAAATACTATGTCACAAGTTAAAGTGCCCCTATTATGCCATTTTAAAGGTGGCTAATTTTGTTTTATGAGTGTCTTAAAACAGGTTTATGTGCATGCAAGGTAAAAAACTCTTTAGTTTTCTCTAAAAATAGATTTAATTTTACCCCATTTCTAAATGATTCGTAAACGACTCGTGTGAAGCAGTTC
>JAUCMU010000125.1:27827226-27848050 GCA_032275025.1 Enteromius treurensis
CTTCTGTCTACCTCTGTCTGTCTGTGTCTGTCTCACTGTCTATCTATTTATGTGTCTGCCTCTGTTTGTCCATCCATATGTTTGTCTGGTCACCTGTCTGTCTGTCCATCAATCCATCCATCTGTTGTTTATCGTCTGTCTGTCTGTCTGTCCATCAATCCATCCATCTGTTGTTTATTGTCTGTCTGTCTATCCATCTGTCTGTGTGTGTGTGTGTGTGTCTGACTGTCTATCTGTGTTTGTTTGTGTGTGTCTGTCTGTCTATCCATCTGTCTGTCTAACTGTATCTGTCTGTGTTTGTCTTACTGTCTATCTATTTATCAGTCTGCCTTTCTACCATCTGTCCATCTGACTGTCAGTCTGTTCATTCATCTGTTCGTCTGTCCATCTGTCTGTGTGTGTGAATGTGTGTGTGTCTGACTGTCTATCCTTCTGTCTACCTCTGTCTGTCTGTGTCTGTCTCACTGTCTATCTATTTATGTGTCTGCCTCTGTTTGTCCATCCATCTGTTTGTCTGTCGGTCTGTCTGTCTCTCTGTCTGGTCACCTGTCTGTCTGTCCATCAATCCATCCATCGGTTGTTTATCGTCTGTCTGTCTGTCTGTCGGTCTCAAACACCCTGCTGACAATTAACTACATTGATTGTACAGACTAGCCGTGCACCATTAATAAATAATCATTGGTGTTTGATGAATAATATAAGGAACATGAATTTAAATAGCCACGAATGATCACAATGATGGGAATTCAGCTTTTGTTTTGATTGCAGGAACATCATTTAATGCAGCAGCTTCGACGGTCAACCATGTCCTCACACAAGAACACAAGACGAGTCGCAGTATCCCGATCCAGCATTATGAATGATTCTGGACACAGCTAAAGTTTATACAGTACTCACCATCAACGCTCTAAAACAGGAAACAGGCACGGAAACATCAGTAAGTACTGAACATTTATCACAACACTGCGCTCCATTTTGGCAAAGTACTACAAAGAACTACTCAAACATATACTGTTTGAGATAAAGAGACAGAAGAGTTTGTTAATAAGGTAAATATGTACTTCGTTTTTGTCGTTCCCTGTATAACAAGACACTAAAGCACATTAATGTTCAGTTCATATTGCTGTTGGAGGATCTGTACTGTACATCAGCTACACAAAATACCACATTTCAGCTCTGCTTTTATAAACACTTTAAAAAGGTGTTGTTTTTTGCTTAGAGGGACATGTACAGAACATGCAGTTTTATATTAACTCTACATTGTTCTAGATGATCTAATATTTTTATGTTTCTGCGCAATTGTTCTATGCTCTAAACAGTCTATGATCTTATGGATTACATTTATCGGCATCACACTGTCAAATCACTGGTCATAAAACATCAGGAAATAGAAGGAGTTATATTTCTAGGTACTGTACACCTGCAAAAGACTTTTGCATTACTGTCATATTTCTGTGGAACATGTCTGTGTGAGTCAATAAAGACTTAAGTTTTTCAAGTGCTTTGATGTTTGTAAACCAGGAAGCAACTTCGTTTGGGCATTCGAGCAACGAAACAAGTGAGGCTCTGTTGTGCTGCTGCGTTCCCAAAGAAAAGAATAATCTGCCAAAGACGGAAACAACACTGCTAAGAAACAGAAGGCACCTGTTGCTGGACGAGAAAATGCAGAGCAGAAGAAGAACTCGATGTTCCTGTCCCCTGCAGTGGATCGGTGCCTCAGCAATGGCACGTCCAATGTTATGCTTTGTGTTAGAAAGGCACCCAAAACGAAAAAGGCTGGGAAAAGCCGTGAATCTGCAGTAAAACTGACAAGCGCTGGCCAGGCCTTTAGAAAGCTCAGCATGGTCTCTATGGCAGCAGCGGCTTGCAGCTCTGACAGTACTGCCCCATTTACTGCCTTTTACAAACGGCCACAACCGTAGTTTAAACAAAACGTTTAAAGGGGACAAACAACGGCCTGTTCTGAGAAGCTGTCTTACATTTACATTGATTCATTCAGCTTCCAGACAAATGCAACATTTTACACATAACGTGCAATGCCACACAAAACAACATCCATCAGCAGAAACACAAACTCGGCGTTTCACAGAGAAGACACAATTTAAGAAAAAACAAAGATGCCAAGTATTAAAATCATAATATATATAGGTATAAGTTCTTGATTCTGTTTAATCGGCATCATGGCACTCTGAGACTACCAGAAGGTGACTGTTTTAACACAGATAAAGTCACTGAATGACTGCCTTGGAACACAGCAAGGGAAAGAACGTGAACAAAACTAAAGCCACTTTTATTTACATAGAGCTTTTAGCAATACAATAAAAGCTTTACAGCTGTGTCAATAACGCAAAAGGACATTAGTAAACAGTTTATTTTCAGTTAAAAGGCAGTTTGTTATTGAAAAGTAAAAGACTAAACTTGACTGGACCTTAAACTTGACTAGAGAGACTAAATGTAGCCTAACCTACACAACAGATTGGCAAAGATAAGAGGCCAGAGACCAAATAAAC
The DNA here is from genome assembly GCA_032275025.1 of Enteromius treurensis. Lineage (NCBI taxonomy): Eukaryota > Metazoa > Chordata > Actinopteri > Cypriniformes > Cyprinidae > Enteromius > Enteromius treurensis. Next base: position 27,829,737 of record JAUCMU010000125.1, read on the forward strand.
AAGGACAAGACACCAGCTAAACAACGGTGTGGTAACCTGAAAAAAAGATGTCTTGGGGTTTACAGCTACAAGCCCAACTGCTTCGCCAGGTTTGATTGTTTTTGTCAGTATTACTCAAAAAGCAGTTCATGTTTATAATATCTTTATATATTCTATATTATTGGACAATGATACAATTACTTTTTGAGACAATGTCAGCAACCAATAATCAAAATCACCTGTGCTGTATGTATGCGGATAAAGCTGGGCTTACTCCTATGTGTATATACAACTTCACAAAGAGAGCTGGGAATATTAATATTGAGATGTTGTATTTTTCTATTGCGTACAGTTTGCATCTGTTTGTATTATTAATAACTAAATAAATAAAATGGAAGACTTCAACCAGTACCTTTTTTTTTTTTTGGCCTAAATGGTCTGTTGTTACCTTGCATAAATATCTATTTAACAGAGGAATTAGTTTAGCTCAATGATTTTGAAAAACCAACAAAAAAGAGCTGGATCTTAAAGTGCCCCTATTATTATATTATTTTAAAGGTGGCTAATATTGTTCTATGAGTCTCTTAAAACAGGTTTATGTGTATGCAAGGTCAAAAAACAGTTCAGTTTTCTCCAAAAATAGATTTAATTTTACCCCATTTCTAAATGATCCGTAAACGACTCGTGTGAAGCAGTTCAAAGAATCAGTCTGTCTATCAATCAGTCCTCCCTCCCGTGAGTCCTCGCTGTGATTGGTCAGATGGCGCTGTCCTGTATGATTGGTTTACCGCTACAGCGCTCCACAGCACAGAGCTTGAGCCAAATATCGTGTGGTACTCCAAGATTGGAAAAGCAGTCATCAGTAAAATGTTGCGAACACAACAAGAGACTGTACTGCTGAGGTGTTAATCACTCATTCTTTGTAGATTCATCCTTTAGAAGGGCATATAAAACAAATTAACTCTCACAGGATACAGCGTCTTCTTCACATGATGTAATCCACACGGAAATTGTACTGTTTGGGGGCGGGGCAAGTTGTTCGCGACATAGAACGTGGGCGGACATTATGCAAAATATGTTACCCAGTGACGTGGCTCGGTAACAGAGAAAAGATTCGAATAGCTGACGACTCGTGTAGGCGAATGTGAGCCGACTCTTTTTTTTTGATAGACAATAATTTTATTAATCGAGCACTGTCAGCGTCACAACTTTGCAGATAGTTTATGTTCATATACAGCTACATGACACACTGCATGAACGATCATATTTGAAAAAGCATAATAGGGGCACTTTAAGTCACATAAATAAAAAGAAAAATAGCTGATGTTGTAAAATGGATCAATGATGAAACAAAATAAATTTCAACTCTGCAACAGATAATAGTTTCATTATTCAGTTCAATTTAGATCAATGCCATTTAGTTGAGTTAAGTAACTGTCAGTGTTGCATTAATTATTAATTTATTAATTATGAAATTATAGCAATAATCATCTCTACATGAGGTAGTCATGTCATTATACATATCATTTCAGTTCACTGTTGACATGAATCAGCTTGACCTTAGTTGGTGTAGTGCCATATTGCAATTTGGACAGGAATGAAAACAAGGCTTTGAGGGATAGAATGACCAGATCTCACGGCAATTTGTACATATTTTACTAGGTTGCTAATTCGTACAACCTCACTTGTGCGAATTCATACGATTTTTGCTAAATCGTACGTATTTTACCTACACCTAACCCCAAAACCTACCTCTCAAATCCTACAAAATCGTATGAGTTAGGTACGAATTGGCACAAATTTTCCACCTCGTGCCAATATGTACAAATTGGTCATGAGACTGTGTTGGATAGAAGTATAGGTTTTTCTTCGTTGAACGTTGTTCATCCATCATACAGATTGTTCAGCTGATGAAACATCTGAAAGTCAGTTCGTGAAAAATCTCAATTTTAAAAGTATCTTGATTAATGTCTATAACAGTGTCAGTTTAGCACAACTGTTATGGCATTATTTAGCCCAAATCAAATTTTGTTTTCGTATGATCGTGTCAAGGCAGTTAAACTGGTAATATCACTGAATATGAATTGTCTTTTTAACTCTAACGGAGCAAGCCACAACAAGGTGCACTGTTGTTTTAAGATATATTGTCTTACTTTACCTACACCCTTGAAGTGCGTAGGATTACAATACAAACTGGAAAGCGGTTTCAGCGACCTTTCACATGTGACAAGATGGAGGCACACACTGTGTATGGTGTCAACACAAGCCTCAAGGCCGCAGCTGTCTCTTTTTCAACTGCATAACCTTTGTGGTGCCCCCTGCTTTCACATGGCCGGCTTAGCGTTTGTGCTGGATCAGGCCCGGTTCAAATCCCACACACATGCGGTGGTGGTGAGAGAAGGCTTTGATTGTGCTGCGCAAATGTGAGTGGCGTCTATTTAACTTAGTGTCATTGCCTATCCATTCAACAGTTCTGCAGCTCGTCTTCTCAACACAGGTAAAGTTTCCTTCCTCTTCTCCCTCTTTTTCTCTCTGCAAGTCTTTTGTATTCAATGTAAACAAACAATTCCTTCTGCGTTATACCCTCAAAGGAAGATCCAATGAGTCATCTTGCAACAGAGGAAAACATCTTTCAGTACTTCTCTGAGTTGTCTATCATGTTTCATTCCTGCTCCAAGAACTGAATCTAGCCAATGTGTTAGAATCATTGATTGCTATTGTTATCCAACATCTTATATCCAGTTTTCTCTTAACTCTTCTGTCCCCCATGGTGGAGGTTTTTTTCTCAAACAGCTTGGCAACCTGGAGAGTTTCCTCCTGCATTCCCTGATCCTTGACAAAGCAAACTTAATTAAACCACCAATGCATCTGCATGCTATTATGCAAATCTCTGTTTTCACAGCAGTAAAGGGTCTCTCAGGTGATGTTAATGATGTGACGATAGTGGATAGTGGCTGATGACTGAAATTTGGATTTGTGAACTTGCTTTTTGTTGTATTTAGTAAACAGGGATCTAGTTCAGCAGTGACAAATTAAAGGGTGAACTTTCCCAGGCTGTGTCTGAAGTGAAAAGCATTAGCCTTGCAGCATTGTTAAGCGGTCAGTCGATGACTTCACAGACCGCTTTCCAGGATCATGCGATGTTATAAACAACAAGGAACATATCTAGGCTGCCTTCAATAACTGTCCAGATGAAGGAATCTTAGAAGACAGGATGTTATGTAACCCGTAAAGGCAGCATTATGGTTTCAGTCTCAGTATCTGCCTGTGATTGGTCAGACCTGTTAAGGGAGCCAGTCCAGATTTCCTCATTCTCTTTCCGGTTTGGCTGTTGTTTGTGTATTCTATAGATGCTCAGGAAATCCAGGTCTCGGTATCCTTAAAGTTCAGGTTCTCTGGTATTTATGGCCCAAGCTCATGGCTTCACACTACTGTACCGTTTACTGTTAAGCAACCAGCACCAAATAAACGGTGAACAATCTGTTTGTCATCTGTCCATCTTGATTTTCAGGATCCCAATGAATTGCTACTGTTGCCTGCTTCAAGATTGGTTTGTTTCCACCTTGTATGGTCCACAAACAAAGGAAGATCTATTATCTGTTCACCATCCGAGAAGGTACAAAAGGAAGCTACAAGTTTATACATTTATAAAGTGACAGTATTGGAATATCGAGCACAGTTAGTTGTACTTTAGCTCACTTTAATTGCAATAAGCCTTGGCTTTTGTAGAGGTCCTGTCATTTCTTTAAATCCTCTATAGATCAAAGCTCTGGAATAGACGGGCAGGTTGGGGTGACATGAATTGGGTCTGGACTAAAGAGTGGTGGAAAATCACAGCACGGTCTCTTCAGAAGAGGTGGGGGTAAAAGGAGACAATGAAGGCAATTCACAGTAGTATTAGCTAATGAAGGGACTCGGGCATTCCTTATTGTGAAATGCATGGTTAGATTAAACTGTAACATACCTTTTTAGGCTCAAAAGCTTCCAGACAGTCTCTTATAGCTGTTAGCCTTTGCCAAACAGGAAATGTACGAATGACCAAAGGATGTTATAGTATATTAAGCTGTAACCTCATTCTTGCATTAAAACCTATTTGAATCTGACAGTTTTACATCGTCCATTTGTCTCAGGACTCAAGTGTTTAAAGTAACCAAGGCCCCAAGTTGAATACGTCATAACAGAATTTTAGCCATAAACTGCCTACACATACACACACAACAGCAAACAAACAAACAAACAAAAAATACTAGAGTTAATTTTTTTTGTTGAAAGGAAATATCTGAATGTGATTATTGTGGTGCACTTTGAGGAGTGTTGAGAAGAAAACCCACTTGTTTATTTAATGCAGCTCCAACTGGAAGTGACTTGTGAGCCGTAGACAACAAGCCAGGATTCATTGGCTCTGCTTATCCAAACAGTGTCAACATGTTCATTTTTACTGGTGGTCTTTGACTTTCCTGACAGACCCCATCTGCCATTTTACAGGCTTATGGGCTATTTAACAGAGGCTCTCTATAGCCACCAGAAGAGCAATGAAAGGGAATGCTGGTATTCACCCGAAATTCTAGACGTTCACTTTTGAGAAGCCAATGATTTGACCACCTTGAAATCTGAGACACTTTAAATCCAAAGGAGCTGCAGGAATGCCCCAGACCCCTATATAGCCCCCTTTCCCAAACGTCTTTCTATGTTAAGATGTTGAAAGAAGCCTTCGCTAGAACTTGAGAAACCATGTCTTGTCACATTTCTGCTATGCTCTGTTGAGGCTGATCACTGTAGAGGTCTGGGAAGTACCTTTTGTTTCATCACTGGCCTAGCTAAGTGCTACGGGATGTAGCTGAGTAAATGAATGTTACATGTGGGGTAGGCCTGGGTTAACATAGGCTTCCATCTTATCATGTATTGTACAGCATCTGTGACAGAAGCACTGCTTTTTCATTGCAATCAATCCTAAGTTTAGTATGGTAGCTGCCAAGCTTTGGTCACCTTCGTAAAGCCTTGATTAGTCACATTAATCATATCAACATAGGTCAGTGGCTTCAATAACCCTTACCTTTACATTAAAGCTTGAAGATCTTTTCTAAAAGTAGTTTGCCGTTTGTAGCAACCATAAAAATGCAATTACATAAGGTGAAGCTGACATAAAATAGGTTTATGAGCGTGTGAATCTTGTTGAGTTCATTGTGTCTCAGCTCAAACACTAGAATGTGTTGGTTCTAGAGAGTAATGAATGGTCACAGAGCACTGACACCAGTTTATTTTTCATTTCCTCCGCTCCTTTCTGATTCATACATGATCGAGTATGTGATGATTGGGAAGTAATGATGTGGAAGAGTAAATATTTACAGATTGGTAATGAGTACTGGAGAGCGGGCCACCCACCCCCCTTCTAGCCCACTGACCATCCTTCTATAACTCCTCCCCTCTGGCCATACCATGCATTCCTCTTCAAATCTGGATTTCATTGATGGCAAATCCAGTTTGAAATGGTGTAATTCCTGCTCAGGATTTGTACTGACAGCAGTGGTTAAGGTGATATCCACTCCCTGACATAAAATAAAGTGCATGTCAGTTCAGCCATTGATCCTGGATGAAGGACTAAACGTTGCCATAGCCAGGGTTTCCAATTTGGTGCTATTTAGAATCTACGCTAGTTACACTCACGATTTTGTTTAAATCATTGTTGATTAGGGTTTAGAGTAATGCTTTGACTTCCTGCCTCATTTGGAAACTTTCATAAGCATCCCAGTATGCTGTTTCTGTGAGCTATTAGCTCAGATGAGATCTGGACCAAGATGGCTGCCCTCATCTGTCACCTCATCAGCAAGCTTCTCCTTCTGAAAGATGCTAGGTGCTTATGTCTGCTTCAAAAGACATTCCTGTTCTTCCAAAAAGACAGGGGTCTCTGCTTTCAGTCCTTAGGCCAGGCACACACATGACCTCCCCTCCTCCCAAACCTCTGCTTCTCCCCCACTCCACCTCTTCACCAGACAGGCCTTTCATGACTGCCCAGCACAAAGCCTTGCTGCTTGTGAGAGGAAGTTTCCAATTTCCAATTTTGCATGTGGGAAAATATGTACGTTTCTGAGAGGACCTTTTGTCTGGGGCTGTAATGGCAGCAATTGGAGTGCAGAGGTCATAAAATGCAGTGTGTCATCGACACTACGCAGGCATGCATGGAACTTTTTATAGGCTCTCACTCTAGGCTGCGACCAGAATGGCTACCATGACCCAAAAAAAATAAAATAAAAATCATGTAGTGTATGTATCTCACAGGTCCTATATATATATTAGACAGTGTAATGGGTGGATCTTTGTAATTTGAGCATGGTACGTCTCTAAAAGACGAACAGTGGCAATACTTGAGAAGAATGCAATGTTTTCATGAGAACAGTAAGTGGGAAACAGTACAGTAGTTTAACATGTGTCCTAAACAACTTTCTCCTTTGTCACCATGTAATGTTCAATGAAAACATAACATAAGTCTCGCATCTGTCATAGGAGCAGAAGGGAAAATCCTTTCCTCATTTTCTCCTTGCTTCCCAATGCTCCTAGGGGCCACAGGGCGAAGTGTGTGAAACAAAAAATAAAAAGAACCTTGTAAATTCCTCACACACAAAAGAGGTAAAAGCACTTTTATTTTAAAAATGTTAACAGCCAGTTGCTGTGACAGTGGCTTCAGAAAACTTGCATAAGAAGTGTTGGTTGCACTTTGTTGTAAAGTGCACTTATTACACTGGAATTAGTTTACGTACTGTCTAATAGTTACATGTACGTGTGTAGGGTTAGGATTAGGGTTTGGTCTTGGGTTAATTGCATGTAGGTCTGCATCATTTATTGATATTATAATAGTAAGTGCATGTAACAAGAACAACTTATAATAAAGGGTTACCAAAGTATCTTGTCTAAAATTCAGTTACAAATTCAGTTAAAATTCAGTCAAAATAACACATGGGAAACTAATGATAAATTAGCTCTGAAGGTAAGAAAAATGGCTGTAGCTGACTTTCTGCCTACATAGACTTTAGCTTTTCTACAGAATAGTCATTTATGTAGTTGTCTTTCACAGCAGTCCCCTCTATGGGATGTCCGTCTTCACAACTGAAGACACTGCTGGGAGGGCAAGCTTGGTGGTCAGTGCTCACTGCAGTCTCCGATCCCCCACGCTGCCCGAATGCAGCCCCTGTCGTGTCTACCCCATGATTAAAGGAATCATTTCCCGTTCAGAGGCTCATGGGACACAATGCAAGTGCCTTGAGAGGCTCACCACAAAGGAGAGCAAATCTTCCCACAGCCTCGCCACATATCTCACTGCAAGGATTTCACAAAATGTATCACCATATCAAAAGTGCATTCTACCTGACCCCATTCCCCCCAACTGCGACCTCCAGCTTTAATGGCGGCTCCAAGACAAATGGTCACTACATGCCCTGCCCAGCTAACCTTTTGTCTCCCCTATTTCTCATCACTCCAGTTCTGACAGGTAGGGTAGGTCATGCCTTTTTTCCTTTTCTTTTCATTTTTTAATAATTAAAAGAAAAAAAGGCTGTTTTAAAACTTTAACTCTGTAATGGAAAGTCGAATGAGCATGACAACAACATGCCAACATTTTGGACAACTAGAACAAAGCAGAAAGACACTTTTATTTTGAGTTAACTGAAAAATGTGATCATAAAATAGTTTGTTTGTGTGCATGCTTGTATAAACAGGGCTGTGAACCTTATGAATCAGACCCAGTTGGTATCTGTGGACCTTTTCACGTTTAACTGAACTGATCGTGTGGGAAAATAGAGGGAATTCTGTGAATTCTGGATGCTTAAAGATTTTCAGCTGTGCTGAGGGCAGCAGACAAAAGCATAAGCAAATTAATAGTAAATATTACATAAACATAGAAATTAGGAATCGGTACGCGTACAACTTTGTGAAAGATGAAGGTTTGGTCTCTGCATGCTGTTTTTCTGTGTTGGCCGTCTCATGATTAATATATTTCAATCTACCATCACAGAACATTTATCAAATAAAACAAGTCATGCACGTTTACAAATTCATATACCATCTCATTTTCTCTTTCTCGCAGTGTTTGGAGGGGGTTGTTCGCACTCCCTTATCCCTATTGATAACCCCTTCCTGTTATACAGCCTGCTGGTTCAATTGAAAAGACGGATATTCTTATTCACAGAGGAGTTTCTCCCTTTTTCTCTCTCAAAAACGAGCAAAAAATCGGTCTGCTTACTGGAGTCGTGGTCCTGTGTAAAAGAATGTGAATAGATAACATCAGCATAACGAAATCATGATATTTCATATTTTTCTCTCTGTTTCACTTCCTGAAAAAGGCGTTTAACACTATAGTGCACCAAAATGAAGAGCAAAAGATGAAAGAAAAGAGAATTATGGAACATGTATTTTTCATAACTCTTAAACAAGCCTGTCACCTTACAAAACCAGCTAAATAAGTAATATATTCTGGCATGCTCCATCACTATTGTTCACAACAGAAGAGTCTCAAGTTTCCCACTGGTAATTACGACATCGTGCATTCATCTCGTAAATACTTCCATTCAGACATGACTTAAAGGCATTGCTCTCAGTTCAAAGCAGGCATCCATCTATACCTAGAGTGGTCAGAGTGAACTGACACCTGGGCTCCTCGAAGCACAGTGGCCCTCTAGAGGTGGATGCCTGACCACCCCGCTCTGAGATGAGCAGCTGCAGGACACCTTGTTGTCTTCTATTTGTGTTTCCAAGTCAATTTAGCTTAACAAACAATTGCTTTGGCATGTTACTGAAATGCAGCCTGAATAAAGCTAGCACACTGAGGTATCCTTTTTAAAGAATCAGTTTGGAGAGCAAAAGGCAGCACGAGGGGGGATATGAGAAAGAAAAGAGCCCAAGCTCGCTCAGTACAGATAAAAGAGTTGCTCATAATACAAGAACATGTAGGAATGTGGATTTGCATAAGGCGCGACTAGCAGGCCACATAGAAAACCGAGCCACACCACCATCTACAACCCAATAACTTTTCCTCCTTTGTTTCGCAAATGGGCCATTGGAAGTGATCCCGTAATCAGACATCAACATGTTAACTTTGTTGCTGCATAGTAAAAGTAGGTAAGAACAAATGACAAGGAGGAATGAGAGGCCTTGAAAATGCAACTTTTTTTGTCCTTATAGGGCATGATATTTGGTAACCGTGATTCTTTTTTAGCATTACTCTTTCGTAAAGTAGGTTCATGTTAAGTACGGGAACAGTTTGTCTTTGTCAACACTTCCAGTAAGGCCAGAGACTTTTGCCAGCGAGTAGCTTTCTTGCATTTAGCTCTACCTTTATTGACAAACCAGACAATGAGGCTTCAGCCTGCAATAAGGGAAGTCATGGTGGTTTTGAAAGTACTGTGGCAAGCATACTTCCTCAACAATAGCGATGCCATAATAAAAAAAACAACCTTAAACCAAAGTTGCTGGTGGCTCTGGGCACATACTTGCACTTTGAGATGCCTAGTAAAAATGCAATCCCTCGGCAAAATTCACAACTCTTTGGTTAAATATTGCTTGGGCGCACTGACACCAGCACAACTGCTGATGGGTATTCCTCCCACTGTCATTCTTCTCTTGAACTCACCAACTTTTGTGGCATAGTCTTCATGCTCCAAGTCCTACGACAGGTGGAATTAGGGAGGACAACATCTATGTTGCTGGAGCCGATCAAAAGGACCTCTCTTCTCTGCAGCTGTTGCGTGTAAATCAGGGGCGATTTCCGCACACTGTCCACTCCTAAGCACCCAGAAAAGAGGAGGGAGGGGTGACGAGGCTCTCTTGGGTACCCATTGTGCAATGCAACTGCAAAGACAGATTCTGAAGTACAGAGGGTATATCGAGTGGATCCAGGCAGATCGGGTTGCGAGTCGGAGATGACGCAGGACCTGTGGGCTCAGTTGATCAGAGTGCTGCCAGAAGGATACGTGTGTGACAGCTGGAGGTGGAGCGGAGGGCCACTAGTGTGACTAGTGTGTGCATTCCAGGGCATTGTGATCACATGAAAAAGGGGTGATGGCAGTTTTTCACAGAGGCGCCTGTGTCTGTGGAGCTTTAGTGCCCAGTCTCTTATCCCAATTATACAGGCCCCAGGGGGAGGGTTGGTAGAGAAAGGTCATGTAATCATGACCACAATGATATGCAGGGATATTAATTAATTCAGATGATGCCATGAGGAATATACATATGCATATAAGTGCAGGAAAGACTGCTCCGTCATGATGAGGTTAACCCAAGGGAAGATTTTTCTGCTTAGTGGCTACGGGGTTAATGACATTCGAGAAAGGAAAACCTTTGCGTAAATTCTATCGAAAAGCTTTTATTTTATTAACATTTGTATTTGATAACCAAAAATGTGTGGTAAAAGGTAATGTGGGTGCATATGAGTGTGCCCATCTTAATCCTTAATTTCGAGAAATGTTTATGAATATATTGTTTAAGGTAAAACATATTATTAATTCATAAATATCATTACGTTTTTGGGGAGGTGAACCAAATACAGCCTGAAAAAAAAATTATAATGCAATATAAAAAAAATAATTATGCAATATTTTATTTATTGTTTTGTGGAGGACCTCTCTATGATATTATTTCCTATTTTTTATGTGTTTGTCTATATTTATTTGTTTATTCATTAATTTATTTATGCCCTGACATACTTGAAAAAATGACAAATATTAATGAATAAATGAATTAATTTCAATACATTTTAATACATTTTTAAACTTAAATTGCTGAGATCTTGTCAGATGAACCACCTTATTTATGAATTTGGTATTATAATAATACAATATATATATATATATATATATATATATATATATACATGATTATGTATATCATATCATAATCATGACTAACATTCCAAATACAAGACCTGCTGGGTGATGCTATGCATTAGGGTTACTGTGCTAATCATAAAACAAAAAGAAGAAAAATAAAGATCTGATTTGCATTGAACAGGTGGGTAAAATCATGGGAGGTTTTTTAACGCTCTCCTCTCTGTGCTTCTGAACTGAGCACTATTCAAGAAAGCTGAGGGGAAACTCAGAAGCGTAAAAGAGTTCGTGGAAATGGGAGGCATTACAGAACAGCCGCAAGAGCGGCAGCTGCCCGAAAGAACAGCCTTCAGAACGAATGTGAGGACTGATTTGACAGAGCAAACGATGGTCTATTGCACTATGAGTGGCATTGGGAAGAAATGTGCAAATGTGGAGCATCACACACAAAAGCTGACTTAAACTTGCGTACCTGCTGCAAAGAAGCTTTGAAGAATCCAGGCTTGTGGCACCTCAATAGATCATAAGCCGAAACGGAAAAGTATGTTTTCCTTTCGATATGGAGTAAGGCGATGTGTGTGCGTGCGTTCGTGCGAAAAGGAGTGGGGGTCAAGAACGGATGAGGTCCATTGGCAGGAGGCCACTATTAACTATTCAAGCATTAACGGCCAGTGGTGGAAGAGAAAGAGCAAAAGAGACATGGAGAGGCAGACAAAGACAGTGAGCGAGAAAGGCACACTAGGCCTGAAGTAAGTCACTTTCAGGGGTGACAATACCCGGGGGAAAAAGAGGCCGATGACTGCTGCTAGGAGACTTCATTGAGAGGCATGCGGACAGCGGGCCCCAAGACCCCAAAAACATCAATGGGCTCATCCAATCCTCATTAAGGAGCTGAAATGATAGAGATATACATGAGAAAAAGCCCATAAGAGATGAGAGAGAAAAGAGGACCGTGCCACCCAGTGAAACAGGACTGGCTCTGGCCAGAAAGCCCAGTCAGACGGCATGCAAGTCACCCAAGACCATCTGCGAAGCAGTCGCCCGAAGGGGAAAAAAAAGCTTATTTGTTTGTCTGAAAGGAACAAAATAATCAGGGAGTATAAAAGTTTTACACCGATCATGCTGAGACAGTTAAGCGTGTCAAATGCACCAAATACATTAGCTGAAAACGCATGATACTTTGTTTCCGTCAGCTGAAATTGCTGCTGGTGATGATGGGACATTTGTCAACATTTGGACACTTCAGACTGTGTTCATAAAGAGCACAACTGCCCTGTTTCTGATCTTTTTTACACCGTTTTTTGTAAGCTTTTTACATATACTGTATTTACTGTATTTATACCTGTTAACTATACAAGTGAGTTTTTAGTAAAACGTCATCTGTGGTTGTCACTAAAAAAGTAAATGTAGCTCATGAAACTTGCGAGTTATACTCCAAGTCCTTTAAACCTTCCAATATAACGCACAAGTCTTCATCCTTTTTTCCACTTGGACAGTCTTGGTCACTAAAGTTTTTAATGGAAAAAGGTTTTGCTGTGAACATTTTATTTTCCCATGGAGCACAAGTAAAGAGGGAGTAAGGAGAGTAAATAATGACCGAAATGTAATCTTTGAACTATTCCTCTAGAGTAACCAAAATCACAGACACTAAGTCAGCATTTGGCAGGGGTCGAGGAATGGTTGAGGTTACGGTTGACCACATTTTCACACACACCAGACATGTTTAAAAACATGAAGTTCTGAGGACACTCAAGTATACTCATAATGTAGTCATGTAACCAGTGATTAGTAACAAACACCCTGTGGTCTAAAAAGCCAGAGCTCAAGTCATTCCATTTTATTTGCCGGAATTGAGTAATACATGCAGATATTATAACCTCGCACATCAGAGGTGACTAAGGCCATTTATATGTTAGGGTTCACCAATTTGGTAATAATATGTTATAAATGAATATTTCACTTCACTGGCTGGGAAGGAATGTAAAAGTGGAATCAACACAATTGTGAGCCAGTTTGTAAAGGGCATGAGGTTAACAAGCAACTGTATTCTTAAGTTGTTACATCTACAACTGTATGGTCCAGCATAGAGTACCAATATGGAAGTTTGCAATAGTTAAGTTTTTTTAAGACGTCTCACTTCTCGTACTCATACTTTAGTTAAAATGTCTCATACTCTGCAAGGTTGCATTTATTTAATCGAAAATACATATTGTAAAATAGTATTACAATTTAGAGGTTCTCTAGTGCCGTATCATCAGTCATTATAATATGCTGATTTGGAGCAAAATTGCTATTTTACTGTTTTGATCAACTGAATGCAACTTTGGTGACCATAAAATACTTATTTAAAAAGTAAAAAATACACAGATAAATAAATACATTATTTTTAAACTTTTAACCTGTAGTTCATACAGAGATCAACAGTAATTTTAATTTCTTTCTTCCAAAAATTTTGTAGAGTGGGTTTAAATATGGTCAAAAGTGTGAGTGGAAACTGTGAGCACTGCTTTGAGCACCAACGTCTTTATAGACAGGGGAAATATTTCTGTGGGGTGTGAATGAACAAGTGATTGTATTCTGTGGAATTCTGTGCAGGTTTAGTTATAATCCAACCTTATTCATTTTTTAACCTTTATTATAGTTCAGGTTGTCTGCAGAATTTTTTACACAGACACCCTAAAGTATCCTTAAGATTTTTTTATCTTCATCTTTTATATTTATTATTTTATATAATAGCATTTTTTTTTTTAATAACCTTTTTTATACAGTGGATCTCTGGGTTGGCAGAGAGTATAACTAATGGTTGTGAGGTAAAGATTGAAAAAATGTTATGATTATGGAGAGCAATCATATTCTGAGAATATACTGTACATGTTTGACGTTACAATATGTAATAATGATAGTTAAAGGGATAGTTCACCCAAGAATGAAATTTCTGTCATTAATTACTCACCCTCATGTCTTGCTAGACCCGTGAGACCTATGTTCATCTTCTGAACACAATTTAAGATATTTTTGATGAACTCCGAGAGCTTTCTGACCCTCCAACAATGGAACCACATTCAAGGCCCAGGAAAATAGTAATGATGCCGTTAAAATAATCCATGTGACATGCAGGGCTTGACATTAACTTTTTTGCTCACCAAGCACTGTGGCTAGTGGCTTTCTAAATTTAGTCAAATTCTTTATAATAAAAATATAAAGAAATGTTGGGGAAAAGATACTATGAAACTAAACCACCCGTACGTGGCAGCATCTTCAATGACTCATCTTAATTAATGAGTCGTTGAAACTTTCAAATGATTCATTCAGGAAGGTTGGAAGTGCCTGTCCTGACTCAAATGATTCAAAATTCAAAAACGCGAAACGTTTATAAAAAAAACACACCGCTGCTCTGTGTGTTGCATATGCGTGACGTTCTGCTGTGATTTTTGTTTGGAACTCAGTTAAAACAGTCAACAATAAATCCTTTCAATAAATTCAATTTCAAATACTGAACTAAAATGTTTATTAACTACTCATTTTGACTCTTGTATATAATGTTTAATTTGCAATTGTGTTTTTTAGGGAACTTCCCTCTCTTGGTTGTGTCGTGTTCTAAGTTGTAAGTTATAAATATAAGAACAAACTTATTTTTGTTCTCTGTGCAGTTGTGTTCATTTGTTTTGATTTCTCCATGAGATTCTCTCACATAGACAAGCTGCGTGAGTTTCACTAGTGTTAACTTGTTGTTACTCGTTATCTTATGAATCACCGTTTACATGCGCTGAATGTAATAAAATTAGAAACCATTCTCACCAAGATTTGAGTCCAGTTAAGATGTTTTGATTAGATTAGTTGTCTGGTCAGGCAAGTAAAATGCTCTTCTTTCCCTTGCACCTTCAAAAAGTTTACTTGTCTAGGATAAGCATTAATGGCGTTAATGTCTATAACTGTTTATAAAATTCAACATGCCAAAGTGGCTAGTGGGAGTGACCGTGTTCCCCGCAACAGCTAAAATTAAACACCTGCATTTGACAGGTTGGCGGGTGTTAATGTAAAGCCCTGGTGATGACATCAGTAATTCAACCTTAACTTTAAGGTTGTGAATGACTAGAACAAGTTTAATAAAGTCATTATTTAAGTTTTCTTTGCACATAAAAAGTATTCTCGTAGCTTCATTAAAGATTCAACCAATGATGTCACATGGACTATTTTAACAATGTTCTTACTACCTTTCTGGGGCATGAAGGTGTCAGATTTGATACAAAAATATCTTGTACCGAAGATGAACAAAAGCCTTTTGGGTTTACATGAGGGTTACAGATTTTCCATTTCTGGGTGAATTAATCCTTTATTGTTATTATTATTCAAAAAGTTCACGTTAATGCTGTTATTAAAAGGTTCTTGAGAAAATCGAGCTGTTTTGGCAGAGAGTGTGTGTGGGGGTCCCAAGGTCTTTAAAGGCTGAACACCCCTGATCTTCAAGGAGGTTACATTTTTCAATCTTTCCATATTTTAGCTACTACCGCCCATTCTCAGTTCCAAAAGCAGGACCCCCCAGCCCTATCCCCTGTCCGCCTGCTGCCCACCTTTGGTGCATTCCTCAATCCACCCTTCACACAATCGTTCGGCCAGTGGTCACTAAGCACATAATCCCTGGCAGCAGAGCCACTCACTGCTACCCTACAATCTGCAGAAGGGGAAAAGGAAGGGGTGGGTCCATGGAGGAAGAGCCGTGTTAAAGGGGGTGCACGGTGTGAAAGGAGCATGGTGAACGAGAGCAATGCAGAGTGAGGGAGGACTTAACGAGTGGAGGAGGGCAGTGAAAGAAGGGAAAAAGGGGCACCAGGGAGAGAGAAAAAAGTCAAACCCTGAGATGGGGGAAGCAATTGTGCAGGAGAAAAGAAAGGATTAGGTGACAATATTGGACAGAGCTGAGGGGTCAGGGGACCAGGGGCCCGATCGGCCTCCACGGAGAGAGACAGATGAAAGGAAGAGCCCCTCCTCCTGTGAATGGACATGGTTCAAGTGCAAGCGCACCTCTGGACGGGGGCAACCTGCAGTGCCCTGTGCTTTCAGGCCTCAGACCCACTGTGTGAGGCCCTGCTTCACATTCATCCACATATATACGGCCCTGTAGGATATTCACTGATACATGTTGCCCTTGAAAAAACAGGAAACCTGACTACTTTAGTAAAAAGAAATATATTTAAAATGCATACTTAAACATATTGTTCTGTAAATTCAACTTCACTTGGAGTATCACTTTTGCACAATGCACATTTCTTATTACCAAGCCTAAAGTGTGTGGCTGTGTGTGTTTTTTTTTTTTTTTTTTTACAAAAGTGCCATCATACATTTTTTCTCGTTTCTTCTAGACACAACTCATAAATCAGATGACAGATAAAGTTTTTTTCAGATTGCTTTTGGAACATAAGCATATCTGTATACAGTGAAAGTCAGGCTCTTTTGTTAAAGTTACATTTTTAACATCTTTTAGTTTTTCAACATCCTTGTTTAAAAGGTGCGTCAAAAGAGTTGACATACAAAAAGATACGAACAGGTAGTTTTTAAAAGAATTTGAACGTAGCTGTTGAGTGACAGAGACTTGCTGTTGCAAACTATCCTTAACATGCTCTAGTAGTTGTAAAAGCGTCTGTAAATATAGTTTATTTAACCGACTCTGTGCTTGATTTGGGTGAACCATTTGCAGAATGTCAAGGCAGAATGTAGCTAGCATGTTGTCAGCTCTCTGGAATAGCTGTATGATAAAAATAAAAATAAAATAAAAGTTACCTTCAAAACTTTGTGCAAAAGTTGTGTTGAAACACCAAAATTCTATTGATACTAAAAAATATTGATTGGTTTGTTCAAAGCAAGAGCAAGCAATCCTTTAAGTTTTAATGTGATCTAATTGTTTTACGTAAAAAAATAACTTTAATCACAATTTGCCATTGGGAACCAGCAACTGGTTACTTACATTTTTTTAAAATATCGTCTTCTATGATAAACAAATAATATTTGGATCAGCTTTTAGAACAAATAAATGATTTTACCGTGAACCGTCCTTTAATTTCAATTATTAGTGTCTTTTGATTTCAGGAAAAATGTATAAAACATTGTCAGGTAAAGAATTTATTAGTCCTGAATTAGTCCCCCGTTTGAATCCTGAGTTATTCCTTCGATACACTGTTAGAGAAAGAGTTACAAAAAAATCAATTGACGAGGTATGGACAGGCAAATAGGTATAGATAAGTGACCTAAAATACTGATGTCATGATACAACCAACTGTTTGAACTGGTGCTTTGTTTGTTAATCAGGAACCAGTCTAACTGTATGAATTGCAAATTTATTCTTTAGAAAGCTGCTGGCGTGGGTCAAACTCTGGTGCCAAAGAGGTGGAGCAGCTGGCAGAGGTGTGATAAGCTCAGGCAGTCAGTTAGGAGATCCCAGAGGTTCAAACGCTCCTCCATGCGCTTCTTTTGCGATTTCACTTAATCCAGCTCTAAAGCGCTTTCAGTAAGCAAATAAGAAACACTTCCACGTTCCTTCCTTTCCTGCCGCTATTTTAGGATTTGCCAAAACAGCCACGCAATCTCAATGTCATGGCCAGGAAGCTTCTACTTTTAGTGATTTGTATACAATAGGAGTCTGCATTGTTCCAGCGATGGTGGCTGTAGAAATAGTGTAGAATTAGGGGGAGAGTTTCCATATCCTTAATGCAGCAGAGGGACTTGCACTATTGCCCCTGCCTATCCCACAGTCGTTTCTGCTAAGTCACTGAGATCACAGCACTGGGGGACAGTTAGACCTGTGCTCATTTGTGGTCCAGGACGCTCTTCCTTCCTGACTGACAGACAATAGGGGGGGTAAACATGACTCCACCCTCATCCTTCCTCGCACACGACCGCACGAGTGTTGTCCCCCACCTCTCACCCCTCTGCTGCTCATATGCACTTACAGAACGCACAAAAGGAAGGCCAGCTTTTACAATGCACTGCAGCGGGACAGACGCAGTCAGGGGATGGCATGTTTATGAATAGGGCCCGGTTTATGGAGGATGTAACATCTTTGGGACTGAAGCGACTCAATGACATTCACAGCTCTCCGGCAAAGTCCACAGAGAGCAATCTATTGTCATAATGTCGTAGCCCTGAGGTGCTGGAGGTGTCAGACCTGCTGCTGAAGGTGTCGAGACCCTATGACATGAATCTCTCGCATTTCACTCAAGCAGGCAACTCAACGACACATCTATCTATCTATCTATCTATCTATCTATCTATCTATCTATCTATCTATCTATCTATCTATCTATCACAGGTTCAACTACATAATAATACTAATGATAATTATTTGTCTTATTATTATTGTTATTATTTAATATGTTTTATTTTATTTTATTTTATCTTCTATTTATTTAGTAATCAAGCCTGGTTTCAAACAAAAATAAAAGTCACATAAAAAAATCACATAAAATTAAGTTGTTGTTTTTTTCAAAGTGAAAACATATACAAAGATTCAAGAACAAACCCATGTTTATT
>JAUCMU010000125.1:27855505-27895484 GCA_032275025.1 Enteromius treurensis
TGGCGAGTTCCCATATGTAACGTCTCCGTTCCCTCCTTCAGGGAACGTGGGTTACGATAGTAACCTAGACGTTTTTACTGTGTATATTATAATATATATATATATATATATATATATTTATATACACACACACATACACACACAAACACTACACATACACACATAGTACATATTTAAAAATATTTACATGTGTATACATGTATGTATTTATATGAATATAATTTAGCTATTTAATCAAACAAATGTAACATATAAACATAAAATATTTGTCTGAAATATATGCATGCATGTGTGTGTATTTATATATACATAAATATACACAGTACACACACATACAGTATATTATGTAAACTGAAATGTTTATTTTGAATGTGATTAATTGGATTAATTGTTTGGCAGCACTACTTTAAACGTAACCATAACTATGTCTTAAAAATATGTACAGTGTAAAGAAAAACATGACAGAAAGTTAATTAATCACAATAATTTATTTATTGCTAAAATATCAGAAGCAGTATGAAAAGCAGTCCAAATGATGATGACTTGTAACATGTCGGTCTGAGTATTGCTGCTTACAGTCACTGCTAAGGATGGAGATGAAGGTCACTAAATAAATTGTGATTTTGTTGCTATTTTTGTGTATATTATGGTTCTATTGACTGTCACAGCATGTCGGAGAAAATAGCTTTTGTTGTTAATATTAAGTGAATATTATATGATGAGTAAAAATCAAACAATTTCAGAAATTTCATTCATTTTAGGGGTTTAAAGTGTATTCTTGTGGTCAGAATGAAATGTCATAATTTTGACTAAACTTCATTTAGTAATTGAAAACATAATGCTGTTGATATGACAACTGAATTTAAGAAAACGTTAAAGCTGCAATTTCAATATTGATAAGGATTCATCTGTAAGTCTGTAAAGTTATTCTTGCCCTAATAATTTATGTTTTAGGTTTCATTTATTTATGGCCTGTAAAAGGGTAAGCAAATGTACGTTTTATAGAACAACATTTTTTGTAAAATACATACATATTTTAATGAGATCAGATTGGAAACACTGGCGTGTAACAAGACCTGAAGAGGACTACCTTGTCTGCGCACCTATTTGAAGAGTAATAGCTCAAGATTTCTTAGATTTTTCCAATCTCTTAGACTCCTATCCTCTTGGCCTTAATTAAACTTCTAATTAAACATCACTTTTATTCTTAGTTTTCACAGCTGTGATAAGTAAATGATGACAATACAAACTAGTAAATCAGTAACCTATATTAAATTAAGTGTGGGAGTGTGTAGCAGAACCAAGTACAGCGGCAAATTAATATGAATGTGTGGTTTTGCAATGGAGGCTTGTTTAGGTTAGCCCAACCTCCTCATCATCTGTCTAATCAGCACCAGCGAGGGAGTAATGTCATCCAGATGCAGTTGAACGCCCATAGGGGTGCTGGGAGAACCCTGCTGGGAGCTCTTTGGCATTGCTCTTGAGGGTTTAGTATGCTCATAATATTAGCTGCACTAAGCACCACTGCCATACAAAGACATATGGTATGTGAATTACAGTGTCATAACAGTCCATAAATGTCCATAAATGCACAAACCAAAACTTCAAGAGTGGATTTTGTGTCCATTTTCTGCCATATGACCCCAGACTGGTGGCAGAGTGTTAAAAGCTGTGTGGGACATGTGGTTCTCTTTATGCCTCCAAATTCAGGTACCAAAACTGAACTTCTTCTAACACTAGCAAGAGGAATAAAGATCAAGAGTATAGGTGCCTCATCTGACCCCTGCAAGATGTCTGCACAGCAGCAATATGACAAGAAGCCACTGACGGTCTGAAGAGATCAGAAGCCATTGGTGTCATGATACCAGACCACAAAAATATTTTTGAAGCCCTCTTCAATTAGCAATGCAGTTCAAAATGTAGGGTGATTTTAATAAACTGGGAAATTTTTGGCTGTACTTACACATTCAGTGTTTAGCTAAACAGTCACTTAAGTAAAAATATGAAGAATGAAAGACTTATCATATTGAAACAATATTAATACATGAGTCCAACTAAATACAAGTTAATTTGTCAGACTTTAATTAACAAAAAGCGTCTTTGAATGCTTTTATTCAGAAGCAGAGAGCATAGCATTTGTGCTGCACCCAAACCACAAAACCAACAGGAGATAGAGACTGAATCTAAAACCTTCAAATGACTCACAGCTCATATCTCCATCTTGGTGTTGTTACTAACATAAAAAAAAAAAAAAAAAAAAAAAAATTAATTAAACCTGCAAGACAAGCATGTGTGCAGTGTACATAACATTGTAGTAAACATTTAAAGTGGTTCAAAACCTTTCATCAAAATTGTCCTAAAACCAAAATGTGTTCTTGTCTTGGGACAACTTTGAAATGTTTTTTGATCCAATTCAAATGTTGACTACTGTAGTCCACTCTATGAAATGGCAAATTTGTCCATGTTTGCCAAAAATGTGGTTGTGAGTAAACGCAACACATTTGGCACTCTAGAACAGAAACAGACAATCCCATTCTGCTGTTGTGTGAACATAGCCATTGCTTGTGATTTAGAGGTACAGGTAATACCCCTGTTGCACTAGTTAGGTGTGTTTTAAAGCATGGGAGCTGGTTTGAGCTGGTATAGGCTGGTTTGGTCCTGCTCAGGACCAGCTCACTTTCAGAGCCTCATGATTAGTAATGAACATATTAAATTGGGGAAGGCAAAAGGTAAAAAAAAAAAGTGTTGATGGACAATGGCAATGAAGAGATCTAACTATGCCCAGTATTGGATGCTAAGCTCTTAAAGTTCAACTGTGAATCCGTTTCCTCAAGTGCTAGTACTTTCTGCGATATCAGGTCAAAATAAGTCGGAAAGACCAGAAAAGCTGAGTGAGGAAGAAATGAGCAACATTTCTGACTTGGTCCTCTTGGACCCTTTGTGACTTGCCAACTACTTGCGCTTCAAGTCGTGTTTGAATAAGAGGCCTTCTGCATTGCGGTACGAGAGGTAAGGCTCTGTGCTGCCAGAAGGACTCAGCTCTGATGCCACAGTGGCATCATGGGTTGAGCTGATGAGAGCAGGGGGCAAACACAAATGTTCAAAAGGGGCTACAGAAAAGAAAAAGGGCCCCAGTGAGGAGAAAATTCCAGGCTGGCTTGCGGTGTTTGTTTCTAGGCTTTGTGTGGAGAGGCCCATGGTGAGTAGTGTTGCGTAAGTGGGCCGCGTGGCTGCTCTGGCATGCGGGCGGCTGAATTACTGCGGCAGATGGTAGAGCCGCTCCTGTGGGGGCCCACCGTGTCGTGCCAATGTTCCGGGTCGGGTGGCCCTTTCCCCCTCCCCTTTCTCTCTCTAACTCAGTAACACACAAAGGCCCCAGGAAGTGGCGATGAATGTACGGCCAGAGTAGCATGCCGAGGCATGGGCCACAATTGGAGCTTTCAATCAGTGAACACTCGTTAATGCTGAGCCACGCTGCCGCTGCTGCCTTGCTGTCTCACATGGGCCTCGCACCCCTTCCCCCTTTGTCTTGGAGCACGCCAAAGTGTGGGGCCCGTTCTCCTGATTATTTAGAAACCAGTGTTGGCTGGCAGTGTTGTGCCTGTGTTGCTTTGAATTGGTCATTCCATAGTCGAGGATCAAGGTCGTTTGCTAGTTAAGGATCCCACTTCTTTCTGGGCGGCTGATGGCTTTGTGTTTAGAAGTGTGTGTGTGTGAGTGGAAAAGCATTGGAAGCTTGACAGATGCTTTTGTTGAACAGGTTAAGATAGGTTTTTGCTTAAAATACTGTATAATGTGGAGACATCATGAGATCTACACTTTCTCTGTGTTAAAGTCACTTATCTAGTGTCAGGACTATGTATATTAGAGACTATGTCTAGTATGATATTGCATAAACATAAAAGAAAGGTAATCCAAATTAATAAAATTCAACTCATGTCTAGCCACTAGCATCTACTGACAATAATAATGTGCCTTTACAGTGCCTTTTCAAATGTTCAAGTGATGGTTAATGCCTTTTTTTGGTACAAAAGTTTTAAACACTTTATTTCTAGAGACAGTAACCATCTTATCCAGCATTCCCATACACAGTCTTTCTATTTTTTAAAGACATTTTTGCATTACATATCCAAGAAAATTAATGTTGTAACACACACCAGAGTTTACTTTTGTGAATGTGTGCTTTCCTTGTTGCCGCTTTAATAGCAAGTTTAAGTCTAAAATGACTTAAATATTGCTGACTCACGTTTTCCAGCACATGCTAACACTGTTCAAACATGGCCGCATGGCTCTAAAAGGGGTGTTCTCAGCAGCCGCTGCATGACCTATGATCCCTATTGACATTTTTTTTTTTTTTGAATTGTTCCAGTCATATTTATTTGTTAGCAATGCTATGTTATGCTTTGGCTTAAGTTAATTTTAAATGGGTGTTGCTTTTTTTTTCCACCATGCTTTGTCCCATGATGCTTTATTATAGTAAAAACAGCATAAATCTATTGGCAATCTTCCAAAAACACAGGAAACAAAGCAAAGAAGTGATATAGTAGCATTAGTACTTAAACCCCTTGTCCTACCTTATCCTACTAGCTATAACTCCACTATTTACTTTTAATGAAGATGGTAATAAAATCAACACCAGTGAACGTTGTTTTGCAGCAACGCTCAAAGTATTGTGCATTCACTGCGTTTTAGCACTGAACCCCTCCAATGATGAGCCAATAAACCTTGCATGTGGTTCCACCAGGGACGGTGTAATGGACTGACCATCATTTTTATCATGTTATGATTCTGTAAAAAGTGTTTATGGATGCCAAACAGATGTTTTCACTGAGTCTTACAAAGAGGCCTAAAATGGCCTCCAGACAGGAACAAACAAATGGCAATGCTACGTAAAGCGCTATATAATGGGGCTGATTTGAAATGACTGGCTTTTTTAAACAGTCATAATCCCTTTTGCAGGCCAGGGAGCTACCACACTAAAAAGAAGCCATTGTGGTGGCGTTGAGCTTGTGGGAGTGATTTACATAGCTAAAGGAAGGTAATCAGCTGGCACTGCGGCCATTGAGGAGGGGGTTCAAAGGAGGTTTGATTGAAGTCCGCTGAGGAAAAAGCTAAATAGATTGACAGTCAGGCCTCCCAAATCAGCCCCCTGTTCTGGCTTGGGAGAGTGTGTAGGGCAAGAGGTCATATTTTAAAATGGGAAAAGGGGAAACAGGTCCAGGTTAGTAAACTACCCTTACTTTCAGCTCTCAACTTTAGAGGGTTGGCAGTATGTATGTCGAACAATGTGCGCAAGCAAAACTATACGAGAGTCTGCAAGCAATCACATTTTTCTTGAACACTTATCCCAGCAGGAAATTTGGAAAATATATGTAAATGAAGAGACCTCCTTTCAAATGCAGGGTCACAGCCTATCCCAGAGTCTTGGACCGGAAACACTCTGGATGGATGTCCAGTCTTATCACAGGGCTCAGAAATAAGGATGTTTACCTTAAAATTAAGGACTGATTGACTCTAAACAGTAAATAGCCTATAAAGTCTAACAAGTTCAAATCGATATCGATAATAATGACTAAAATCTAAAGAAGATTCACTTGACAAAAAAGGTGTTCAGTGAATTTTTAGTTGTTCCTGATTGTCTTTCAATTGGCCTCCTTCACTGGCTAAGATAACAACAAGCTTTATGGCTGCAACATACAGCCAATCAAGATACTTCCGCTTAGACAGCTATCCAATCAGAAAGCTCAGAAGAAAGTCCATTCAGCTCATTCATTCACTGGAGTACATGGAAATGCCGCTGTGCTTATTATCTTCTTTTAGGACTTTATTGCCTCAACTTTATGACACATTTCCTTTTCCCATCATAACTAGATTGCTCTATGAAGATAGATTGAGGTCTTAAAAATGAATGATTTACACATCAAAGAATCTGTCACAAACTTCCTCTTTGATGTCTTTCATTGCACCCATATTTAGATGATGGGTGGAGTGTTTACTTTGATTATTTTGGTTTCATACCGGAAGCTGTATGGAGAAGTTAATAAATATGTGAATTTTACACTTACCTATTTCAGTTTAACAGTGGTGTTCAGCAAGCTGTTACAGTTAATACTGGACAAATACAAACTGTATTGTAACAAACTGACTAATACAACAAATTTATTCCACACACACACTCACGCACACAGTTTCAATGCAGCTGTCAGACCTCACAAAGCCAAGCCTGTAATGGTAGGAACAGCCAGCTGGACACAGCATACCCTCTATTCCTTCTCTAGTACAAAACTTTACCCCCCTCTTGCTGCCCTCTACCACCTTTACACTAATTATCACATGCCAAGGCACTTGCCAAGTGGGCAGCTGTCAGCATGGGTGGCAGGAGTGGATGAGACAGTAAGTAGAAAAAAAAAGAGAGAGATATTTCCTGATCTTCAGTAAAAAAAAAAAAAAATGTGTCATAAAGTTTGAAAGAAATTACTGGGCAACAGTGGAACTTGTTGGTCATATGAATGCAGAAAGAACTACATTTTTACATGTTTGGAAAAATAAGTGTGTACTCACTCTTAAAAAATGTGAGTGGTGCTTGTCCGTGCAAACAGAATTCTGAGTTGTTTTAGAGGTCTTGCTAAGCATTTGGGGGTTTGAGGGCAACAACATAGAAACAACCTGCCTCCCATGGATGACCTGAACAGGAATGTGGGTAAAGTAACTCTGACTGAGCAGGACTAGTCATGATTTGCTAACACTTTAGATTAAGGAAAACACATATTTATTATTAACAAAGAGGTACCAGTAAAGGTCATGCTCCAAGGATGGAAGGATTTGGTGGAAGTGGGAATCTTGCTGCTGAGTTTGGCACATATTATTGTTTTTTTTAGACTCATTACAACATAATTTAACAGCACTTTTCCAGACTCTAAAAACAAGGCCTTTTTTTTAACCCAAATGCTGGGTTGTCTTTTATACCCAACTGCTGGGTTGAGCCTGTCTCTGATGAAACAACCCAGCTGCTGAGTTACAGTCAGAGCGTGGGCTTTTTGCGTCTTCTGCAGAGAGCAGAGCAGTTCTTAGCGTCACTGCCGATCGGTCCACACCTTTATCAAAATAAAGGTTTGTGTTTAATTTATTTCATTTATAAGTCTTTATTTTGCTGTAAATTATAATATTTTAGGAAACACAGCTGTGTGAGCAGCAGTCATTGGTTTCACATGATGGAAACATCATTTGCCTTGAATTTAATGTTTAAATATGTTGTCTTATCTCAGTATGGTATCTTTCAGCTACGAGTGAAACGTGAAGCAGCAGTCTGAGGTTCATAGTCCTCCAGCGAACAGAAGCCATCTGACATTTTGAGCATTAGACAGGGACATTCGATGTTTCATAATCTGAAGAAATTGTACTTTATTCTGGCTCCTTGAGGCTCCCCATATAGCCTGTTGAGTTAGCTTTTATTATTAAAATATTAGGCACACTGCATAAAAACCTAATAGCACACCTTTTCTCAACAAGCTGCATGATTTGAGAAATGACATGAGGTAGCAGTGTAAGTTATGTCTCAATGTTGCCATATTGGAAATAAGAGAATGAAGAAAAGAGACTGAACACAGACAAGTATGTCTGCAATTTCCCTTCCACTCCCTTTGTTTTCATTCTGCTGGTGGGAGCCAGACTCATTAACGTGCGTATCAGCATCTTAATTGCTGCCTTGATGGTCATCTACGTGGGACCTACCACACACCCTGTGCACCACCCACTTTTCCCCATCTCACTTGTTCAGCAGCCCGACTGAAGCAAGCCAGTCCACCTCTTGGGACTATTACACCACATTAGGTGTAATTAGGGACCCTGTCCGGCATCCATCAAAGGGGTCACAGGTTCCAAAGCGGGGTGGGGATAGCAGGCCATTGACCACACTGTGATTAAGCAGTTCAGCAAGTTCATACTCTACATTGCCCACTCTTGAAGGTTTGCTGTCTCAAGAAACGTGGACAAACCTTCAAAGTTAATTGCCCGAATGGTTTCCAGGAGCTTTGTGGCCTTACTGGAAAAACGTAAAGGCACAACATGTCCAGTTTCTAATTCTCTCTTTTCAAGGTCTGTGGTCAGTGGCGGCTTCTGTTGGGCAGTATAGTGCTGTTATCAGATTATGCATGATGATAAATCTGTGTAGATGCATTTGTCCGCATGGGCCGGGCAAAGTCAAATCCTAATGAGCATGCTGCCATCCCTGTCGCACCCTCCAACCCTGGGCAGCTACATGGGTGGTATAAAAATCAGTTGGCATACATGACTGAGAGGTAGTCTTCTGTTTCCTGCTGAGCTGTCTGGCCATTCAGCAAACAATGAACGAGAACTCTGTCATCATTTACTCACCCTCATGCCTGTCCAGACTATGAGTTTCTGGCCTTTCTGTCAATGCAATGAATGCTAGTAGGGACATGAAGATTAAAAAGGGACAAAAAGGCAGCTAAAAATCCAAACTCCAGTGTTTTATTAAAGCGATCATACAGTACTACCTCATAATACCTATAAGACCTTCGTTCATCTTCAGAACACACATTAAGATATTTTTGATGAAATGAAAGAGCCACCTGACTCTTCATATAGAGCAACACAACTAAAATGATCCAGCTCCAAAACTGCTTTCCATGGATCCTTTAAATTGAGCCTCTGATGACACTCAAAGACGAGATATGCATCATTTTTAGGAGAAGCAAACAAATAAAAAAACAAATGCACGGCGTAACATCAAAGCTCATTAGTTATACTTGCAATATCATCCCATGTGACTTGATGTCTGAGTCATGCGTGGTTGATCAGCTCAAGTGCTGATCAGTGGAACTAAAGTTAGTCTGGAAGACCGTCTTGGTCAAAGTGGTTAGAGCTGGTAGGCCACCAACAAACCAGCTATGCTTCAAAAACCAGCTGGACCCTTTTAACTGGTGTGATCTGTTTATTCCCGCAGGAAAAAACCTCAAACCCATACTTCTTACCAGTCTGGGAAGAGCTAATGGCTCCCAATATCAAAATCAATGGCCACATCATGCCGCGAAAGACTAAAGATCATAATCTCAAGCAGACATTTATTATGTTACATCATTCAAATCATAGCCATTATGATCTCCAAGATCACCCAGGAGGGAAAAAGGCAACAATCTGCTTTGAAGAACTCTGTGGGTTAATCTCCCACACAGATCATCCTAAGTGAGGGGGTCTTTGATTTATGATGTTCAGCAGTCTCAAATTTGTCTGGATATACATAAAGCATGATTCACAATTGCGGATGAATATCTACCTGCGTTTTGTACAAAATGCGAACTCCTACAGACTCTTCATGTTATCCAATCCTATGCAAAGTCACTGCAATGTCAAACATGTGAAAAACCTTGTCAAAACAGACAGAAGTCCCAGTCCAAAAACTGATATCGGAGCAGTGTGGGGTTTCTTCATCCATTGCGTTTAAAGAGACAAGGAACGTGGAGGTGGTTTTTGGAGGCCTGTGTATCTTTCTTCCCCCAAATATTTAGACGGCAGTCTCTGTAATTGACCAGTGAAGGGACAGAGATAGTTAGCGTATGTGTGTCTGTAGGAAAGAAACAAATCACAACGTCTTTAATATACAGACATAATGAGAAATTTTGAATAAATTAAGACCTTAAATATGCAATAAACAAAATCAATAAAACATTCCCTAGTTTGTCAATCTGATGAAAACATGTACAGATCATTTCCCACTCCAAAATCAAAAGTTAAGCACATTGAGTCTCTACACTGTAAAAAAGGTTAATGGAAATTTTCATAAATAAATGAAAAGTATTAAATTGAATTAAAATTATTTAATTATTAAAGTTATGGACATTGTAAATTGTACCCATTTTTTTTTTTCTTTTTTTTATAAATTAATTATATACAGTAAATATAATTGACAATATTACATTTCTTTAGAGTTTCAATTTGTAACATTTATATAATTTTATTATATATATATATATATATATATATATATATAATTATTATTATTATTTTTTTTTGTGGATGTGAAATATGAGGCACGTATGCTTTGTGACAGGTTTCACATGTTTCATCCCAGTTTAAGTCACGTTTATTTGTGTGTATCTAAATAAAGGTTACTGGGGTCAAATCATCCAAAGCCGCTGTCTGTGTGATGATGAGTCTCTCTGGGTGGGGTGAGTTGAGCTATGCCTAGTGCGGTCGGCAGTGGCAGATCATCATCTGTTTGAGTTATAGTGACCCAAGTATGGCGGGCAGCAGCATGCCGCTTTCCCTTCGTTCACATTCCTGGTCTCTCCATGCAATAAGACACTACAGAGCCACCGACCTTACCACAGCTCTAAATAGACACTTGGTTGTAAAAGCTAATTAGCTGTGATTAAAACAAACTTATCTTGCCTGCCGTACCCAATTACATGTGTGCACTAAATGGGTGATCTTTCTATTCCAATCTGTCTCATTCTGTCACTCTCCTAGACAAAGGCCTGCAGGTTATCTTGTACAGCTCAAAAACAAAACAAAATTAGCTGTTTTTGCTTAGACTCAGAAATTACAGCATTTCCTGTGTTGGCTCTCAGACAAACTGTACATCTCCCCCCAGCGTCGGTCACCATCCACATCCCCATCAGGATGCAGTGAAAGCCTGACAAATAGGCCCCTTTTCCACCCTTCCTCCAGTGAAAATAGCACACTCTTTTTTCAGTGATTATCAGGAAATTCCCCTCAGAGAGGGAAGCAGAAGTGACACAACAAAGTTCGAGGCAGACAGTGGATGTCCTGAGGGAGGGATTTACTGATCTAATGTGGCCCAAACCACCATAACTGTAACTCAAATACAGTATTATATCATTTTAACACCTCACGTGCACTGAGAAGCAGCAGCAGTGTTGGGGAAAGTGTTCAAATGTTGCATTACTCCCTAAAAGAGGAACTAATGTTGAAGTTTTTATGGACAGTAATGTGTTCAATCAATTTGAGTTACTTTTTAAATCTGGTCAGGACTTTCTTGTTTGTTTTAAATATAAATAAGTCCTTCTTTTACAAATGTAAAAGCCCTTTTCCCAACAAAAGTGAAACGAATCTGCCTCAGGCTGAAGGAGTAGAAGTAAATTTAAATTTATTTAGAATAATTTTTTTGTTGATCCTTTTATTGCATTTATTCTGTCATCTGAGTATTAAATAGGGGTTTTTAGGGGATTCATTAACAGTCATACAAAGCGCCGAGAACCAATTTTAAAAAATAAATCATACAACTTGACACTCATGTTGTGGAAAAAATATACGATTAATAACAAAAATGTACCTTAAATGAGAGTTAATTTGTGTTTATTATATAATACAGTTCAAACGATGATTATATGGATTAAACTTGCACTAAAAAAAACAATAAACTGCAATTAATCAGGATTAATCGCATCCAAAATAAAAGTTTTTGTTTGTGTATATTTATTATGTCTATAAAAACACGCACATTATATATTTTGAAAATATGTCAAAAAACCTTTTGAAAAAAGTATTTGCATGTCTATTTTCATGTTCATAAAAATAAATATATTTAATGTATAAACATACCATACTTTAAAAAAATATATACATGCATTTGTGTGTATTTATATATCCTTAATAAAAACACAAAGCATGCATATTATGTAAACAAAAACCTTTATTTTGGATGCAATTAATCACGATTAATCATTTAACAGCACTTTGTTCCCCTATGGGAAGTTGGAGAAGAATATTTTGTTATTCTTCTTATGTCTGTAAAGATATCTGGCCGAGCTAAAATATTTAACATTCACAGTTGTGTGTATCATAAAAGGATATAATGTTGTACACCAGACGGCTGTATGAGTGGGCAATAAAAAAAAAACAAATTTAATTTACATGACTTTATGCAATAAAAGTGTTGTTATATAATACAAATTGTAACTTTCTGTGCCTATAAATATTATTAGTAGTATTGTTGTTGTTTACACAGGCATTAACTGTAGAATTTTCGCATTCTCTTTCATTAACGTCAGCTTTGAAAGCAGCTGTTTGTCTGATTCTTGCTGTCAGTGCAGACGGTTCTGCCAGACAGGTTCTCACAGAACCGCTCACAGAGTACCTGATCAGCCTGTTTAACTCCCCCACCCACAAATACCCTCAGCCAAGAAGAAACAGTTAGAACTTTCCCCTCATTCTTAAACATGCTGTTGCCCGCCATGTGGAATGTCATTTTTCATATATTTACATAATTATTGAATATTTACATAATATTTGAATAATGACCCTAAGCTGTCTGGTTGTTGTGTAACCATACCGTGTATTAAATAACAGCACAGAAATTCCCTCTGTCTAGTAACAGATTGATCTCTATTAAGTTTCTGTGTAAATATCTGATCAGATAAAGACAGCAGAGCATGGGTGCTTATCGAAGCTGAAGGAATGTGTTTGCTCTGCCAACAGGTAACCTAGTGAGTTCCCTCCTTCCTCGCTAAAGTGCTGGCATGGGGGAAAGGTTACAGATTGCTCTGAAAAGAGAGTTCCCCTTTAAAAGGCGCTGAAGCAAACACCGCATCCATCACAGCCTGTCCAGGGCCGTTTTCCAATGAGTAACTCTGAATTTGGGGGGCATTTATAAACAAAGCAGCTTTTCACACATTAACAAGGTTCTATTAAAACATCTCGAGGGGCACGGCACAGTAACAGGACACACTGGCAAATGGTGCAGTGCCAGCTATTTTCACACAGCTCTAGCAAATGAGTACAGTATATACATGAACGTGTTTCTCCTTGTAAGTTCCTTTTAACTGACGGAGAGCAGTGCTGTAGAGTTTGAATAAACAGACAACTCTCACTGTCTCAACTTTCGCTGGTATCAAAGCCGATGAAGGCTGGGGAATGGCTGCCTTATTGAATTCTTCAGCAAATATGTTATATTCTGGGGGGGGAAGAATGATTCAGGAGAAAAAAAAGAGATAAAATTAAACTTTTTTAAACACAACTGGTTTCTAGAATAATAGGCAATGCATGTGTTCTTTGCTCAGTTCTTTTAGGTTTGATAATATTTCTTTAACAGGAGGCTTATACATAAAAAATATATGTAAAAAATTAAAATATAATTGATAATTTAAATAATATTTACAAAAAATATTGAAATAATAATTAATGTATTTTGACATTATATATGCCCTTGAATTACTATTATCATAATGCATTCAGATATTTATTTATTTTTTATTTATTTATGGTTACTATGATAATGATGATGATTATTTTTGTTGTTGTTGTAGAGCTTCAGATTAGGGACCGTTTCTCACTATTAAGTAGTTGCTTATTAGCATGCATATTACTATCATATTGGCTTTTGATTAGGACTCATAAAGCACCGACTGTATTCCACATCCCTAATCCTACGAATACCTAAACTAAATGACTACCTTAATAACTACTAAGCAGTAATTAAGAGTTTATTAAATTGTAGTTAATAGTGAGAACTGAATCTTAAAATACAGAGTGTCCATTTGCTGCTTATTAATAGGGTAAGTTCTAATAATTTTGTTGAGGTAGAGGGTAGGAATAAGGGGTCTAGGCATTACTATGTGTTGTACTAATAAACATCTAATATGCAAGAAATATGCATGCTAATAATCAACTAGTTCATAGTTTCACCTTATGGAATAGCATAGCAGTAGCAAATTATTACCAGTGCACAATTAAAGGAATGTGGACCTCTTTTCCATTTACTGCAGTTCTTTGCAGTGCCATCTCCAATAGGCTGAATGAGTCTTTTTTTTTTCCTCCATTCATTTGGCAGCACTAAAGAGTCCTTGCATTTAGCTCAATCCTGGTCACCCCATCACAGTCAGGTTCATGGGTCATAGAGATGAAAGAACAACCTTTTTGAAGGGTCTTATTAAAGAAACACTCTAAATCAACATTCTCATTTTGTCCAGTCTCAAACCCGTGCATAACTTTAAATCACGAGGTGCCAAGGCTTAAAATGTGTTGGCCAATAGCCAGACCTCTTTATTTTTTTGGCAAAAGCATGCAGCCTTAAACTGCAAATTATATAGACTGCCCATTAAAGACAACTGAGAACCATCATTAGTTGTAGAGAAGGACTACAATGGATGGCATTTTTATAGACAACAATAGCAAATCAATCGACTGAATGTAGATTGTTGATCCACACTGTGAAAAAAATGACTTATTGGGCTGCATTTATGCAAGAAATGAAAACGTCCCTTACTTCAAAAATTTCACTTGCCATTTCTAAGCGATTTTTTTTTTTTTCAGTGCATGTGCACAACAAAAATGAAGGCACTTGCTGACCATCATGATAATGACTTGTTAATTTTTTCAGTATTTTAAACATTAAATACATTCCCATCTGTTCTGAAAACAAAGCTTAATCTCCGAGCGGCTTGGCAAAATTGGGCCATTTCTGAAAGTCTTGATGCCTGCATATTTCTCCCATACGTGGCAAAGTATGGGTGGCCTTCAGATGGGAGGTAAGCTCTAGTGTGAAAGTGGCTGACCAGTGCACCAGGTCACACAAGGGTTATTCTTGTGACAACAATGTACAATCCTCACACATTCAGGCTTCAGAAGCTTGAATGAATGCTGTTGGGGAGAACAGGCATGGATGGTCTGGACACTCGTTTTTGGCATATTAGGCATTGCTCATTACTCTCTTGGTTACATATTTCCTAGAGGAGCACTGTGTTCTTTGATTTGCCTTTAGGGATGACTGCCTCCCTGTACAGATGAAGGAAATGAAGTCTGCCTTAGAGCACATACCATGCAGATTCAGCCCAAGGCCAGACTGTCTTTTGATGCCTTTCCACCACACTGGGGCAAAAGTCATTCAGCAGTGGGTTTAAATGTGTTAGGGCACGTTCACACAGGATCAGTCATTGCATCAGTCTTTAAATGTTTTATATGCAAAAATGAAATAGTTGATAAATTGATGAGTGCAAAAAATTATGTGCGTATTCTCTTCCACCATCTGTTTTTGAAATTGAGAGCACATCTTCCTTTGCGAACAGCCCCTTCGCATGCACGCATGCAGATCAATGTTTCCATGCTAGTGAAATAAAATCCTGTAAGAAAAGCCCAGAAATCTTTCATATGGGAGGTGGCATATTTCACGTCTCGCGATTTTATTCTATGAAACAGCGGTCGTGTCTCGCAGCTAAGCGCCTGGCTGGGCTAAATTACAGGGTTGTTCATAACACATAGCATGGCTGTCGTCTTCATAGCTGGGAGAATTTACTGTCAGAGATGTCTGCCCAAGGTCTTTTGTTTTAAATTACCTGGGATATCCGGTCTTTGAGGCTGTTGCTCATCATTTTTATCCTCTTTCTTTTCTTGTAGGAGTTATTCCTGAGTTGCTTACACTGTTATCTCAGCCAAACTATAAGAAAAAAAGAATTAAAAAAAAAGTCTTAAGAAAACAATACAATGCAATGCATAATTCAAGAAGGGATAAAAGACCTGTGAAAAATGACCATGGAAAAGTCCTTCATATTAACACACTGAAATGTAGGACTATTTTAAAGACTTTCCTTAAAATGCCACACAAAGTCCTAAAAAGTCACATAAATTGAAATGTAATTGAATCTACTGCAAATAAACTAAAGTTTTGATTGAAAACTTAATTTGATTCGAATTTTAAAATTAGATTTTTCACTCTTAACTATTTTATTTACACCAAGATTTCCTTAAAATGGATTTGTGAGTTGATGTATTGCTAATAATGAATTTAATCAAATGTAACATGACTCTAAAATACACTGGGTTGTGCAATTAATCAAAATAAAACCGAAGAAGCAACATATCAAATCATGACTATCAAATAAAAGATTGCAATTTAATAAAATAAGTATATGATCTGTTGTACAGGGTGCTGCAGCCTGAAAAGCAGCATATTTAAGTACAAGATAGGTTTTCTTGTCATAAAATTTAATTTGCATACTTCATAGAAAAACTGCATGGTAACACTTTAGTACAGGCCTATTATTAACATATTACCTCTTTATTACTACTTATAAAGCACATTTTTTCTACCTGACCTTATACTATGTACCTAATCCTACCCAATGCCTAAACTTAATAACTATCTAACTATTAATAAACAGCAAATTAGTTAGTAAGTAGGACCTTAAAATAAAGTGTGAAACTTTTCTTTTCTTTTTTCTTTTTGTAAGTTTATTTTGTTTTAGATATACTCCAAACATGAAAAGAAGCACCAGCTTTTCAATTAATCTCTGCAAGCGATCCTTTCCTTGCCTCTGCTCTTTGTTACTTCATCAGGAAGTTACCTTTATGCAGATTTCCCACGTGCAGTCATTGTATTTGTATATGCCCTTCTATAACCCCTCTCTGACCACATTCTTTAGCATTACACCAGCACCACTGCATTTTCTAAGAAAAACAAATGCATATAAAAGCAGACATCCTCTGAACACCAAAACAGGATTCAAGATAAGACAAGGATACCCTAAATGACCTAATCTTTTTATGAGCGAGGGAGGACAGCTCTCATTCACAAAACCGGATGGGTAGAAACCAGTCGCGGCTGCTTTCATTTTTCTCCTTTTTTTTCTTCCTCCAGCAAACCTCCCTCTCCCCAGGCTGATTTTGTCAGCATGTCTGTCGTTGGTTCCCACTTAGACCTCATGTGATTTCCTACTGAGGCCTAATGACATTTAGCTATTTTTGTCAATGGCTTTGTGCCTATTGTCCCTTGTAACCTCAACCCTTCCTCCTTCACAAAACTAACAGCACAGACCTGGTGAAGAAGCAGCCTGCAGACGGAAGTAAAACTAGCAACTGATGCCCGCAATGTATGGAACGGTTCATTTTTTGAAATAAGCTTTGACTGCAACAGGCAAAAATCTGCAACATGACAAGACAGGAGCAAGGCATTCTGCAGTGTTATTAATCTAATTGGCTTCATGTTACATTTTGTTCACATCTAAGTAAATAACACCTGCATAATATACTATGATAACTGTTATTTAAACCTTATTAAGGGCTCAGTACAAAAGTGAAAGAATGTGCTTCCCTAAAACAATAACACGAAGGTGCAAGTGATTGCAGTGACCTGTAATGACTAGTACGTCTCTGATATCACACAACTCACAATGTTGTCAGGTTTTTTCTTCCTGCTGTCCGGTTCATCTTTTGTCAAATGCATTTGTTAAACTCAATCAAACATGCCCAGTTTTTCCCCCCGCTAAGTCATTTCAGCAATTCCCTATTCAGAGTTGCATCTAAACATTGTCATAATAGGAAAAATAATATAGAAATAATCACAGTTAAACTGAAATTTGTGTAAAACACACATCCCTTGAAGCTAGTTTGTCTACAGCTATTCTATCTTAGAGCACAACAGCCATGTTTCAACTCGTTTTTTATGATCGGAGATAAATGGAAGGAACTATTGTAACTGAAATATGAGTAATCAGGATTATATCTCGGCCAGGGTGTACCAGATATTCAAAATATCATGACTGTTCTGTTCATTTCCATGAATCAGTTTAAACTTTCCTTTTTAATGTATCCATTCAAAAACATGATTCAATCATTTCTTTGCATAATCACTCATACTGGTGCATGTGTGGTACAAGTGTGAAACATATTAATAATATAAATAATTATATATATATTAGTGGTCTTGCATGCATGTTACATGAGATTATGTATATTGATATATTATTATAATTTATTAACAATAAAATAATAATCAAATGTAATATTTTATGATACTATATATTATAAATGTACTTTGACATGTATGATACGTGATGGGTAGGATAGGATTAGGGTTGGAGGTAGATGCGTATCATATGTGCGCAAAACTGCGTATTATATGCATGCCAAACACATTCATATCATTTGTACCTCAAAGTCCATTGTTGTGTATAGATATCACAAGTTTTCTTTTTTATTTGGGGTACTATTTATAGTAATTTTCATGAGACTGCTGAAGTTTTTGCAGTACTTTTTGCTGTATTTATTTCTTTATTTTTATTCTGATATACAGTGCTACACTGTAAAAAAAACCAAAAAAAAAAACAGTAGTTATTTCAAATTACATTCAAAACTTGGTATAATTACAGACAATACCTGTAAAGTCATAAATTGACTGTCATATCATTAAAGACACATTTTTTAAAGACACAAGTTTTTTTTTACACAGAAAACAATTACTGTTTTTTGCAGCATTGCTGTAAAATTACAACCAATATCTGTAAACGACTTGGCTGTTATTTGACAAATATGACAAATTTTCATTTCTATACAAAAAATAATTGGATTATTAATACATTGTTTTTTTTTTTTTTTTTACAGTTTTTTTTTTATTATTTACAAATTTACATAAAATTACAAACAAATAATCTGCAATTTAAAAATGTACATAGTTCATTGCATAAAAAGTATTTTTATGTCCACTTTATCAACTTAATGTTCTTTGTAATTTTAAAGTAAATCTTATTGGATTTATATTTATTTTTACATTCAATCTCTGCAATTTTAAATAAAATAGAAAAATAAAATATTAATTAGCCTTAAAATGCACATATCATTTAACCGTGCAATTAAAAATTTAAAAAATATATATATATATATTTCATTAAAAATGTTTTATTTTTATAAAAAAAACAACCAATAAAGAGTGAGTGCATCTCACAACCATGTCATATTTTACAAGGTGGCAAATGTACTAATTCATTCAACCTCACTAATACAAATTATGACGCAATTTGTGTGAGGGATAGGTGTACGATTTCCTATGAATTTGCAGGCAGATTGTTAGCATTAAGTGGCCATGACTTCAGTAGCTCAACAGCAGCTGTTATTAGAGATGAACAAGGGGAAGCGGTCGGTGACAGGGACCAGCAATCAACAGAAGGCAGAACACAAGACACAAACAATTACAATAGGGACACATTGTGGATGTGAGCCAAAGAGCAACATTCCAGGAGAAAAGGCCTGGAGGGCAGCTAAAGCAGCTCCTTTCCCCAGGTCATCGTTTTTCACAAGGACGCGCCACATCAGACGGGCCTTTGCTGGAAATCAGATCCAATCAGATGTTCCCGAGGCTTTGAGAAGGCCGGTAGAAGTCACCAACTTGATATTTGATCAGATTTGCCAGCCCCCCTCTTTACCCTGGCTAAACCCACCCACTCTCTCTCTCAGTCTACCCTGCTTGATGGGAAGTAAAAGATCAGTAAGCCTTGTGGAATTCAGGACTCCTGTTACACGAGCATGTGCTTGCCGTCTGGACAAGGGCCTTTTTGCTCTCTCTTTCTCCTCCTCCCTTTCTCGCACCCCTCTCTTTTTTTTTTTGCTAGCTGCTCTGTTCTTCTTTTGCGAACGCTGAGACATGGGAAATGTCACTGCATGCGTCTAAATGAGTGTCTCATGCATGCTTTAGGAAAATCAGTTTGTCTTTGTTGTATTTGCAGCCGTCATATCAGCCCTCTACAAACAGCTACACCCTTAAGTACCCGGCAGAGCATGTCCCTGGCTTGCAGAAGCACGATGTGTCATAACTCAAGTATCTTAAAAACACCAAAGCAAATGTCTTTTCTTTCAGGCTTAGAAGCTTCAGCAGGAAGGAAAAGGCAAGGTCGTTGTCTTTATATAGGTCAGCAAAGCAAAAACACAGGATAGTAACATGTCTTGGCTGGGCCTGTAGGAATCATTTTTTCCCATTGTATGTCCCATTGTATCCAAGCTGTACATTCACAATTCAGTGCTTGACCTCCTCCCAAAACAACAGACCATTTTAACAATAATGGATTATTTAAAAATAAATAAATATGAAATAGAACTAGTTTGTGTGAGTTACGTTAAAATATACCATTATTGTCATTATAGTGCAGGAAAAGCATTGAACCCTGTAAAGCCTATTATGTCATATCCGACAATAAACCTAAATTATCAGCATGATCAAAAATTTGCTGAATAACCTATTGTGCACAATTTACTGCATGCCTTCTGTGATCTGATCCTTATAAAGTTGTAAAATTTCAAGAAGCATGCTTAAAGGTGCTTCATGATGCCATAGAAGAACCTATGTGTCTAAATGATTCCATTGAGAACCTTTAACATCTAAGGTTCTTTGTGGAGAAATAATGTTCTTCAGATTATAAAAAGATAAGAACGAGATGGTTCTTTAAGAAAACTTTTACTTAATGGTTCTTCTATGGCAGGGGTGGCGAACTCCGGTCCTGGAGAGTTCAGCTCCAACCCTAATTAAAACTCACCTGCCTGTAGCTTCCAAGTAACTCTTCAGACCTTGATTAGCTTGTTCAGGTGTGTTTGATTAGGGTTAAAGCAAAACTCTCCAGAAACTGACGTTCGCCACCCCTGTTCTATGGCATCACTGTGAAGAACCTTTTGCAGTTTACATTTAACATTTATAAAACGTTTATTTGTGCTCCTAAAACTAAGCATTTGAATCATCCTACCAAGACATATTGTTGAGAGATATTCACATTGTTTTTATGTAAGTATTCTGCCATGCTGTTATAAAGATCTCTATTCTTATAACTCCATCAAATGGCAATTTCAATTTTTCTATGAATAAAATTTGTTCTTTCTTTTAAAAGATTTTGAG
The DNA here is from genome assembly GCA_032275025.1 of Enteromius treurensis. Classification (NCBI taxonomy): domain Eukaryota; kingdom Metazoa; phylum Chordata; class Actinopteri; order Cypriniformes; family Cyprinidae; genus Enteromius; species Enteromius treurensis. The sequence continues at coordinate 27,876,135 of JAUCMU010000125.1, forward strand.
TATGATTTCTAGAGTCTCCCATATCATTTTAACTTAATAATTATTAAACATCTATTTTCTTTATGAACTTGTTTGTCTTGTGTTTTAATGTTTCAGTGTTTAAACACTCGAGGCCAAACATTTTCAAAATAAATAAGCAAAAACCAAGAAGTGTAACAATTGTTCCTTGCTCTCCCCAGAATTTGTACATGGAGACATGATATATTGCATTCATTTATTTTTCCATTTTCTTTTTTTTTTTACCTTTCCTTTTCTTCTTGTTTTATATAAACTTCCAGTTGTTCCTATACAGTTGTGACAGGAACAAAACAAAACATTGGACACATGCTGTGAACTCTGTGAATCTCTCATGAAGGGCCAAGGATGAAATACATAGCAGAAGAACTCTTTTCCTTGCCACATATTTGGGATTTCCTGGACTTGAGCTCTCCATGCTCTTCATATACTGTACCTGAAGAACATTATTTGACTGACACTACTGGTCAAAAGTTTAGAATCATTAAGAATTACAGTAAAACAGTACCATTGTGAAGTATTATTACAACATATTTTATTATATTTTGAAAACGTAATGCAAAACTAATATTTCAGTATCTATTTCTTTAGTCATTGGCTTCATGGTCCTTCAGAAATCATTTTAATATGCTGATTTTTTGCTTAATTATCAAATATTGGTGCTCAGTTATAAATAACATGTTACTTGCTGGACGGAAAACATTCTGCAGCTTCATTTTTTTTTTACCTTTTTTATTATTTACTTTTTCAGTTTTCTTTTGATGCAATTATATTTAATCAATTTAATATTTCTAACGTATGACTGGTGGTATAGAATAAAACAGAATAGAATAGAATAGAATAATTTGATTACAATTTATTTTAAGGTGTCATTGTTACAGTGGGATTATTTAGAGCAGGCTTAGGGTTTGTTAAGGCTTAGTATTTTTTATTACTGTGGCTTAAGGGTAAAAACGTTGGCAAATTTTGCTTTTTAATCATATTTGAGCATGTATACTTATTCTTTTCAACCTTTAAAAATAAATTATTGATCATGAGATTGTCCCAAGCACTCTTTGAAGCTCTCATATAAATTTTATGGTTGCTAGCAATGCATACAATTCTAAAATAGTCACTGCAACAAATGACAAAAGGAGGCCACAGGCTGAAAACTCAAAGAATGCTCAATGCTCGTTCCATTAGGAGCCTCACAGAAAGCCCATGGGCACACATTACAGTCGCAAGACACTTCCTGTGCAGTGATACTGTCCTATTTATTCAGTGTCAATGGCCCGTCTCAGACACAATCAGCATAGCTTTCATCATTTCAATCTTAACTTCAGTCATAACACAAGGTCATAGTTGAATGGTTGAACCTCGACATTTCTAAAAAAGAGAACCTATTACAACCCTGCAACTGTCAAAACACCAATATGAGAAACTGATCACAGTAGCTAGTGTTTCATTGTCACACTAATCTTACTTTTAAAAAACGTGGCTAGATTTTAAACACGCAGTCAAGGCAGACCTGTTGGTTCAGTCTTATCAAACTTAAAAACAGACCGACCCAGAAACCCCCTCTCTAATCTACTGAGTCTGCACCAATGTGTGTTTAAGAATGATTGAATTACTTGGAACCAAAATGTTAAATGTCATTAATATTAAATCCATTTTTAAATTCTTGGTTTTAAAGGACCAGGATGTGGTATATTCTGTCATTCAAGAGATATTGGTTTAAATGTCCAGTCAAGTAATGATGAGTAATACTTATTTTTAAGACACTTGTCAAAGGATATAAATAACAAATACCTGACTAAGTTGCAAAGATCACAGTGAGTGAGAATCAAGTGAGTTTTGTGTATTACAGAGTTCACCCAGAGTTTAAATGATAATTTTTTTCCTCATAATTTACTCACCCTCATGTTGTTTCAAACTTGCACGACTTCTGTGGAACACAAAAGATGATGTTTTGAAGAATGTTGATAAACAAACCGTTTACGGTATAATCATTGATTTCCATAGCATTTTTTATTATTTTTTTTCCCCATACAATGAAAGCCAGTGGCTCTACTGTTAACTGATTGTCAACATTATATCAAAATATAAATACAAATATCATCTTTGGTGTTCAAAAGAAAAGGGGGCAACTTGATGGTGATAAAATTGCAATTTTGGGTGACCTTTCCCTTTAAGTTAAACTTGTATCTCAAGTAAACTTGTCAAACTATTCTAAAGAAAGCAGTTACAACAACAACAAATCTGTGGTAAAATAAATGTTATTTTAGAAGAATCAAGGTGAATGTGAGTTCGTTGAGCAGGTCCACACAGAATCAGTAACCGCAAAAAGATTTCCACAGAATTGAAACGCCTCTTGCATTTGTTTATTAAAAATCTTTGGCTAAATGTATTATGCATTCAGCTACCAATAAGAGTATTGTTATCTTTCACTTTCATGTTCTACCACAGTTTTCCTCTGTAATCAGTGAAAAAAAGAGTCATATTTTTCTAGGAATGTTAAAAAGATTAAAGTTGCTATGTTTGATTTGATTTAAAGATATAAAGGAGAAATCCAGGTGCAATATTGCAAAGAGAACATAATAACTGCATTTAGAAAGTTGCATAGGCCACTTGCTACACTTGAGGACATAAACAACACTAGTCTCTACTACCTAGAATTCAATACAGTGACCTGAGGCTTCTGTAAGAAACTTTAAAAGTTAAATGGATGCACACAAGTGTTTTCCCAAATGTTGCAGATTGAGATTATGTCTTGAATGATAGTTGAAAATGGAATTAGTTGAAAGAAACAGTGTCTTTTTTTAGATGTGAATAAACATATTTATTCACAATGAATGTTACTAGCACACACACATATAAGTAAATGGTACTCTGGTGTATTCCATTAAGTGCGTTTGTGAAGTGAATGCATGCGGTCAGACAGAGGAAGCATAAAATCTAACTTCCCCTTTCTAATTTTTTTCAATTTATAGAATCTGCAACAGTGGAAATGCACATTGGTCTCTTTTTCTCTAAGAGTCAAACCTCTGAGCCTGGTGGGTGAAAGTACAAAAGAAACATTTCCCATGATGGTTTAAGCGTGAGTCCGGAAGACTGACAACACACATAAACACTCACAGCAACAGTTCAACCTTTCAATGGCCAAGGCCAGATACTTCTTCAGTCATCCAATCAAAGACAACCCGTGTGCCAAGAGCAGCCAATCAACTTCCTGGATCTCTTCTCCAGCAGTTCCTGCAGTTTCTCATCCCTGGCCCCATTCACAAAATGCTGTAGAGTCCGTTCACATGTGCTTTTATTAAACTATTGTGCAACCACTTAAAAAGAATCAGGAACTGAAAAAGCAAAAGCTGTGCAAGCAGTCAAACCCAGCACTTCCATTTCCAACCATTTGTTTAATATATTCAGAACGTCACCAAGCTTTGCAGCACTGACCGTGTTTAAAGCATATCTAATAGGATGAATACAACAATCCAATGTATTATATTAGGGGACAGATGTGTCGATAAAAGTCAATCAATATTCAGACAAACCAAAATTCACCACTTAGTGGTGGCCAAAAACATAAAAAATTGGGTGCTAAACTTATTTAAGAGTCATAATAACTTTGCAATCTTCACCTCACACAATCATAAAGCCTTAGAAAGCAGAATGAAATGCATAAATGTATCATACTTTTATAGTGTGTTTTTATTCTGGAATGATGTTTGGGTGAGTAGATTCATTCAGCTCTCCATTCCTTTTACTTCTTTTAGAGGGAAAAACTCTGCAAAAGACATCAAACTTGAAATTTTTGTACAAATGAACTCAGTGGAGCACAAGAAATAGCATGCATGTGGGATTTTGATAGCAGCGTGGGGGTAAAATAGTTTTAACAGGTCTGACCTCTCCGCTCAGCCTCAACCAGAACAGGAGCCCTTTCCTTCAACACCGACTAGCCATCTTATGCAACACATTACCTCCTACCCCCCACCAAAAAAATTAGGGTAAAAAGCCTGACTTGTGGGACTGTCATAAGAGGAGGTGATCTATAGGGCTTATATGGGCGGAGGCTGAAAAACCAGAACAATCTTTTTGGGGGAATGATAACAAAGACATACGCTCCTGCACTTTGTGCAGGCACACACTTGAAAACAGACAGATTTGGCGATAATCGTTCTGTTGAGTGAAAACTGATGTTCTTAAAGAATTGCTGCTGTGCACTGTGGTGGAAAGTGGAGAAACACTATATCTCCTCACATCAACGAAAACTTCCAGCCGGGAGGAAGACATAGGAAAGGGGGATGTACAGGGGGGAAAAGATAAACAAAATCAGGCACGGAGGGCTTAACTTCTCAGACACAAAAGCAGGAAAGCTTTTTGGACAGCTACAAAACACAGCATAGCATCTGACATAACAGATTTAGCCAGATGCTTGTGCTAACTGCTAACTCACATTAAACTGACATAATAGATTTAGCCAGGCGATTGCGCTGACTGCTAACTTTCATTTATTTGACACGATAGATTCAGCCAGGTGCTTAACAAACTGTACGCAAATGTGCATGCACGTGCCACCATTACCTGAGGTAAGTGCACTGTTCTAGAAAAAGCACATGCTAGTGTGCTGTGCTAAGAGCACATTGCTCAGAGGAGAGCTTATGTGGGAGCATTACCCGTCCTAGTGTGTGGGCTGGGAAGCCTTTGTTGTAGATTACCGTCCCATGAGAACCTGGAGCAACAGCCAGGCGGGGGGAAGCAGGCTACATGAGGGAGGGGTATATGGAGACAGACATGCATCAAGCAAGGAATGCTGTCGAACCCCACCACCCCCATGTGAGCACACACACACACACACGTACACACATAGAAAGATGGGTAGTCTTACGCACAACGTGGCCTCCCGGCGAAAGGCGCATTTGAGCATAAAGTAAACAAAACTGATGAGAAAACTGCATAAGGAGATTCCCCCTTACTGAACAACAGCTGGGCTGAGATGTGTGTGTATAAAGCAGTCAATAAGACAATAAGACAAACTCAGCGTTGAGATAAACACACAGTTCCTTGGCAGATATTCCTGTCTGATGAAAGATCAATGCTCAGAGAGCCATCGGATTTGGAGCTTCTTAAGGTAGAGATGGGTGGAAAGTCTATTTATATGAAGCGCAGCAAGCTGGGTTTGGCTAAAGCTTGGAGTTCATCAAAACTAAATTCCGAAGTCTGTTTGAGGAACACTGACTGATGATCTCCTTGAGATCGCTGGAGTGCAGCCTTATTGCGCGACACATCATTATTGTGGATGCTATACATCAAGCATCTGTTTGAGGTCACGGCGTTGTGTGTGCTTCTCTTTTTTTTCTCTTTGGGGAAAGTACACATTAACTTGATGGACATAAAGTGAATAGTTCCCGACCCTTAAAAAAAAAAGTCCACATAAGGATTGTCACATGCCTAACATGTCATGAACTGTCACGTTATAGGCCTACCTTAGATATCAACATTTGCAGTTCACTCTATTGAATTGCCCTACTGCACTTAAATGCACCCAACTTCTCACCTTCGAGATGTCACTGAGTGTACGATTGCAGTGTGTGTCCTGTCTTAAAGTACTTCTAACACAGCCATTCGATCAAAGTCCCATAGGAGCAACTGGATTACAAGCACCACCTAGAGGACTGTATGCAGAACTACAATGAACTTGTTGCATCTGGCACTTGGAGAAGTACAATGAACTTCACAATGAGCAAACGCCACTTTCCCAAGCAATCTGATTCAGAAGTGTTTTTTTTAATTTTTTTTTTATTTTTTTACGCATGACGTCTGAGTAAGGTGTCTTTTAAGATCATCATGTAATGGGCAGAAATAAAGTTTAAGTGAATACCACAATAGTCTTGAAAACATGTGCAGAGTTAACCTGAATGTCTTAAGCGAAGCGCAATCAAGTTGTCATGGTTTATCTGTTTTTTCTGACATCAAAAAGACAATTTCACTTTCATTATGACACTATAAAGCTCAAGGTCTTGAGATAAAACAGCCATTAAAAAGTATCTGTATCGGTTTACATAAGTTTACATCTCTGAAATAATTCTGCATTGTACTGTAAAGATGTTGCAACGTAAAATGCTGTTTAAATTTTAAATAATTAATTAATATAAACATACAAGCCTGCTTTTAAATCAAAACAGTCAAACTTTGAGAAATAACCATTACACATTGACTACTTATAATACAAGATATATGTGTCATGTGATGTTACAAGAAAACCCATTCCTTAGAACCACGAAAAAAGGGGTTCAGCTCTGCCATACCCTGATAAGCACAAATGATCACACACCCATGTTTTTAAGAGGGTGTGTTCACGGTACACAATGACATTGCACTAATGATGTCCTGATGTTATGTCCTCCATTGAGGGGGTCCGCGTTCGGTGCGAGGCGGACTGAGTGCTGTGAGAATTGCAGTATTGATAGCAGTGTCTGAAGCTTTCTTCATTATCATGCTTTCCAAGATGTCACATCAAATCTACATCAGAGATTATTTAAAGTGACAGGTCCCAGACTCAAGACTTGGAGGCCATTGTCTTTTACTCCCTGAATTCAAGAAAGATAGCGGGTGCCGGTTAAGCCCGGTCCCCAACAACCGCTTGTTGGTCTAAAAGTGTGGAAGGGATTTCACAGGGCTGTTTTTTGTGTTGTATCCTTAGGATAAACACATGGTGAGGTTCATTTAGTCAGTGTGGTCGGATTCATATCAATCTTTTTGAGAAAGACGAAGGCAGTGCTTCAAAGCAGAAATATGAACTTCTGAATGCAAAGTTAAGAAATTCAGCTTCAGTTTTTGCGACTCTACACATGTTCCGTCCAAGATAGACTCATCCAGTGAGGTGCAGTACAAACCAGTCAGATGTTAGTCGTGAGCATTTCCTTAGAGCAATGGGACAGAAACCTCTGTGTGACCTTGGGAAGATGTATGAGACCAAATAGGGAGGGGTGACTTGTCTGCCACGATTGTTATGGCTTACCTCAGGCCAACACTCTGTAGGCCTCTGGACACACAACAGTGGAAAAAGCAGCTGCAAAGAATTATAAACAGCCACCAGTGAACAGGATATACCTTACCCCTAAAACCAGGTGCAATCTGTCACGGCAGAAGGTCTCAGGGCCGACCCGGGATCAGGCCCTTGTTTGCATGACCAAGAACCTGAGTCATCTGTCAAAGAGGATTCTTCGGGATGGACAATGTCACTGGTTCTGTTTAGGCTGGTCTGTCCTTCCGTTTACTTGTAGATGGGTCAACCATGCATATCATCATTCAACTTGCGAAAGAATACAAGAGAAGGCGATGAGAGACCCCTTCATCATGAATGCGTTGTGTAAATATGACAGGGATTTTCTTTTCTCTCAAGACTGACTTGCACATACACAATTAAATGGCTCTGTGTGAACACACCCCAAAGTAAAACATTGAACACAGAAAACTGGCTTTGTTCATATTAAAGTGGCATGCTTTTGAAACAGCTCCACACAGTGCTATCATTATATGATATTGATATTCTTTCAAGGATGAACAACAGTAGATCAATGGGTTTTTTTTGTTGACAAGATCTATGCACTGCTTTCATTCAAAGCTGTAACTGTGGCATGTCGCCCTATGTCACGTGAATTGCACCTCGGTTTTATCTAAGAACTCCTCGGGAGTGTGTAAGAGGAAATGATGAGCTGTTTACATTGTTCTTTTCGTTAATCAGGTACACTCAGTTGGAAATGATAACATTAAGGTAAACATTAATAATAGCACCAAACGTTTAAGTTCCGCTATCCACCCCTATTTGAACAGTATAGGTCAGGTGACTGATGGTATAAACATTTGTGAATGAAGGAGCGAGCTGCTGATATGAAGAGGCCTCCATTCATGCATTCCAGCCTCTTAGGGAAACATGAGCCAAGGGCAGAGGGAGGGATCAGTATCCTGCTGTACAGGCACAAGGCTATTATCCCGTTCACTGAAGATCACACGGGCAACCGATGAAATTAAGAGCTGAGAATGAACGAATGAATGAATGAATGAATGAATGAATGGATGCATGGATGGATGGATGAATGAATGAATACAAAGCCAGTGAGTGAATGACTGACTCAATTAACAGAACCTGAATTAATAAAGGAATCAATGAATGAACAGTCAGGCCATGAGTGAATGAATGGATGAAATTTAATGAATGAGAGAGCAACTGATTAAATGAATGGATGAACAATCCTGATTAACTGAGTAAAATAATTATTTTTGAATAAATGAACAGACTTTCCATGAGTGAGCAAGTAAATGAATGAATGTACAGATAACCAATGAGTAATTGCGTGAGGAAATTAATGAATGAAGTATAATCAATGGATCGACTGAGTAATTGCAAACAGTCCAGATAAACTAAATGAATGAATGAATGAATGAATGAATCAATCAATTAGTGAATGAAAAAACAAACAGATAATAAATGACTTAGTTTTTGAGTAAATGAATGAATAAATCAGTGTTAAACTACGTTGACGAATAATTTTCGTCATAATGTTCGTCAGTGATATTTTTTCACAGACGAAAACAAGACAATGACGAATGAAAACTAATTTGAAATGACAAAAACTATGGCGAAAATCTATTGACATTTTCGTCAACGTAAAAAAAAAAAAAACGAGACGGAAATGTTTTCGATTGCGAAGTTATTATTTCAAAACGAATCCGCCGCTCGCTGCATTTCTCAAAAAATTTAAAAAATCTCAATTTGTGGGATTAAGAGGAGAGCATGCATATGGATAAATTTGACGATGGAAGGAGAGAACTCAATTCAGTCCGGTTTCTGAGCGCAGACACACATTAACTTTTTAGTAAGTTACACACAAGAATTACACACAAAATGATTTCAAATTTTCCGTTTTGGCTAGCATTCAGGTAAACAGGTTCGATTACGTATTGGATAAATGTAAACAATAGGGAACATATTTCATTCTCGTGTTTTCGGTTTTAAAGGGACGGCAGCCTAATTTAGTTGCTATTCTCAAAGTCATGTTAATCAAGCAACAAAAGTAAAATCACTCAATGTTCCTGATTAAAACACGTACCAATTAGTAGTTTTAAAGATAAATCTAAATTTATTTATAGAAATAAATATGTCTGCTTAAAAAAATAAAAAAAGAATAAAATGGTAAACAATAAAGAATGCACAATTAGCCTGTATAACCATTGGTATGTCATTGAAAAGAAAACCATGTTCTTGTCCTTTATGTGAAGTGGTTATATTTAATTTTAACATAATCGCATGTCGTGTGTCACCACAGTTACATTTTTTTATGACATAATCTTAATGTCAAACATAATGAGTTTGGAATTTTTTGAGAAATGCTTAATGAACTAATAAATGGAATAATAACTACACCCATTCGATTTTAGCCGACTAAATTTCCTGTAGATTAAGTCGATTAAAACTAGACTAAAACTAAAAACAATTCAGATGACTAAAATATGACAAACTAAATGGATGAGTGAATAAATGAATGAATAAACATACATTGAGTGAATGACAAGTACACAAGTGTTGTTAAATTAATGTTATTTAATTAAATCAGTGAATGGATAAATGCATAGATGAATGAATGGATGAATGCATGAATGAATGAATGAGATGTAAAATCTTTGTCAGGGTCACAATTAATAAATGTTCAAGGCTCTTCTTGTCTATGATGAACAACGTGTGTGTTTATGGCATGAACATCTGTCTGCATATGCTTGACAGCGCTGGCTTGTCCATTGTACAGTATGAAGGAGGTAACCCAACTCCACAGCCAGCTGTTGCTCAATGGGTGTTCTGAAGTCAGAAGAACATTACTCTTCACACTGGCCCCCTTCAGCCAGCACTTCTGAGGAGCAGTTTATAAAAACTGGGGCACTGTCTCAACAAACCAGCTCATTCCTGCACTCCTGCCTGACCTCTCCAAATTTAACCTTTGGCCCGGAAGGCCAATATTAACTCTTGGCCAATTGTGGGGGGCTCCTGACTTCCCCTGCGCAGCCCGTGAGAACATTCCAGGAGCAGTTGCCTGGCAAGATTGGGTGTTAGAGCGTTGACCTCCAATATGTCCCGGGTTACCCTTGATCTTCTCGGCTACCCCCCAATGGCCCCTGCGGGTAAACCCCCTGCTACCAACCATTTAGAGGAACTACTATTCAGACACAACACCTTCACAATCATCCAATTATCATTTGCCACCTGCAGACATTTTCTGATAATCATAATCATCATTAGACTGAACTTTCACTAGTTGAAGAGTCATTATCTGTTCACCAGGAGAACATCTAAAATAAATCCCCCCAAAAATGTACATGTGTCAAAAAAAAAAAAAAAATGTATGTCTATTCAAGTTCACTTAACCTATACACTAAAACAGGAGGTCATAATTCAAACTGGAGTGCAATGGTCCGCACTGATATTATTCACTTTCCATTAGATAATTACAAGTGAATGAGTCTTTTCGGTCACTTGGGGATTACAGGATCTGTGGGAGGAGACGTTTTGCCAAGTCACTTGTGAATCAGTCAGGGAAGGACCTGAGAGAACAAAGGCCATCGCCGCTCTATCGCTTTGTGGGAGGATGAAAGGCTAGTCCCTATCAGGCCTGAGCTAAGGGCAGCTGAATTCAGCTGAAAAGAAAACAGCTATATAACACAACACACATTGCAACACGGTTGGGTCCAGGTGTCAGGTGACAGTGGTCTGCCTTTGAAAAAAAAAAATACACAAACGGTCAGCGGCACAGAGTAGAAGGTTTCCCTCAAAGTGACAAGCCGGGAAACAAACCATCAGAGGTGGGCTCTGGGCTAATCAAGTTTTCCTCATTAGCTTGACAAGCAGGCAGAGGCCGGTATCTGAACAGAACAATACAGCATTGACAAATTAGCAGCACTAAATGATCATTTGTCAAGCAAATAATCAATGATGCCAGGCTTAAGATTAATGTTATCAGAGGACAGCACGGTTCCGTTTTAAGTCAAGGACCATGCAGATTAGCCGCAAGTGTAAAAAGAGAAAATCGAAAGTGAACCCATGCAATAAGAGGACGGTTGTGCAAAACTATAGTTTAGTATAGCAGTTAGTGTAGCAATAAAACCATGCGAAACACTTTAGCAATAGCTAAAACCACCCTAACATTCTGTTCAGAAAATCAAGAGTATTTTACATACTGTTTTTCAGAACAACACAGGACAAATTCCATAATCTTATCTTTTTATCATATTCGATATCGATGTGAGTTGCTTTTCTTATCACAGTATAAAGATGTTTTATCATTTACAATTAAACATATCTATTTATGAAAAAAAGTTTGACACATTTTAAAATTCATTCTACACATTCTAAACCGCTGGTTCTAATCTTTTCAACCCAGATATGTCTTTTTATCATAAAACAAACAGAAATACTTAACATTAAACATTAAGAATGTGTGATATTTTGCATATTGCAGACTCTGCAATATGCAAAATGATTCAAAAGAATACGAAAATGAACCATTTTAGGTATGCACTAACGCATGGACCAATTAACACTGTGCGAAAATATTTGCCATATCGAGTGACAGATGAATGTGTGCTAGAATACTATGAAGTTTGATTGAACACTTGGCCTTTGATGTCAAAAACAAATGATAGAGAAGAATCTTCTCCTCCCTTTTAAAAGTCGATAAACATATTTCATTTGCTACACTGTGAATGTTTCCATGTATTGTTGCATTTAACATCGACTCCTACTGTGCGCTAACAGAACAGATTCCCACAGATCTACACCAAAAATGCAATGGTATCCTGAAGTCACAGCCAATCAAGCTCTTAGCACATGCTCAAACTCATGACTCGTCAATCTATCACATTTACACAGCAGCTCAGTCAGTCATTTACACTTCAGCTTCGGCTTCCGCATAATATAAATATCTTCAAAGACTTTTATAAAGGTTAGTTAATGATCACAGACGTGGGTGAGTGATATCATCAGCGCAGGTTGATAATTCGGTGGGAAAAAAGGGAAATCGGCAATAACGAAACTAAAAATATCATAAGGTGCTGGGTGTTGCAATATTCTGGTGCTGAAGATATTTTATTGTACGTTTTATAGTGACTATCTTACTGTATTTGTTTGTGCAGTGGTGACCGGGCAAATCTCACTGCTTGCTTATGCTGCTGAATTCTGCTCTTCATTCAGGTTCACATGGGTTTAGAATTTTTGCCTCATAAAACAAATATGTCATAACTTCCTGCCTCACAGTTTACTAATAAAAGACCCAGACCAAAAACCTGACAAACTGATTGACATTGATGAATGCATTTTGGAGCATGAAATATTTTAAAAGAGAGCTGCAGTCAGAAATGCATCTGTGCTGTGTCTTCCTTGCCTATCCTTTCCTGTAATTTTTACCTTTTAAATTGAAAACAGTTGTAAATCCCCTCCAGATTTGAGATAGATTTTGGTAATATTTAACATGACTCTATATCTACTATTATATTTCTATTATACTATTATGCTTATACTATATAAGCAAAAAAAAAAAAAAAAAAAAAAGTCATAAAGAGTGATGCATTTGGAATGTTATTTTACCGTCTGACAAGTTAAATAGGTAAAATTAGGTCAATTCTAGGTCAAAGGGTAGTTAAATAGGTAGAATTAAAGCTAGTTCCCAAGAGAGCATATTAAAAGTAAAAACTGAACATCAACACACAGCTGATATATCAAGTCATAAATATTCTACTGCACTGTAACATAATACAGTCATTCCAAAAATAAACTCTGATTAGTTACACTCATGTGTACTGACCGTATCAAAATAGCATAAATAAAATACAAAAACATATGATCTGTGAGGATGTTTAATCAAAGTGGAAAGCATTTATTTTGGTTGTTGAAAAAATTGAAAGTATGATGTGATTCAGACTTTAATAGAGTGACTCACTGACATTTTCCTTTATAAGCCACACAGGAAGCTTAACAATGGAACACATGCCCTGCAAAACAATGCTCTGAGACATTGAAACGCAAAAAGGTCAAACTATTTAAAAAGCTGATGATTAAATGTAGTATTTAGAACCGTTGACTCAAGTGAGAACTGAAAGCAGCGTTCCTATTCTTTCTGTTTGTCATTTCTACATTACACCTGGATGGGTTACAAAGACTCTTGCGGTAATGCTGTGCGGTCAGGCCGGATCGATCACAGGGGAATGACCGTTAGGCTGACACAGCGGTTCTGACTGACAGCATTCTGAAGGGGAGCTTTGAGTCAGCAAAACATTCCATTCATCACCCCCGAGCTGTGGCTTATGATCGAAGACAGGAAGGTGGGCTAAAGAGACTGATGCACACTCACCACACGCTTTCTTTCCCTGATGTATAATCATACCCTGAAAGCAGAAAAAAAACACTGAATTATAGTCCCATCAGCTGACGGCCTCGGGAATGTTTCCAATCACGATTCCTAGAAAATAAAGCTGCACGCATTTAGCCCACAACTACATTACCAGTCAAACATTTGGATACACCTAACTCATTAAGAGTATGAAAATTAAAAAATAAAGTGTTCACTCGTATGCTTACACTTTAAAATAGAATAAAAATCCAATTCAAAACGTATTGATTCATTAATTTATACAATTCGGAAATGTTACAAATGTATTATTATATGTAGACTTACCTAGATTAATAAAAGCTTTAAAAGTTAGCCATTTTTTCCTGGTAGAATCTGATCTTAAATAGCATTCTATTTGCAACATATTCATTTGTTCATTTATGAAAATTTCAAAAAGTACAGTATATGTCGAAATTCAACTTTTTTTTTCCATTTATTTATTTATTTTACTTTTTTTTCTAAGTTCAATCAACTTGGTTGTGCAAGTTATTTCAGCTTGAATTGATGAGAAATCTAGTTTAATTTAAGCCTTAAAAAAGTTACATTACACACTGCTCCTTCTTTTGGTTGATTTTCAGTTCTCGTGTTAAGGCACTGATGTGTGTGAAAGCGAGTGACTCGGAGACGGCCCGATTAAAGTGCAAAGGGCTTCCGCAGCTCAGGGCGAAAACAGTTCGAACCGTGTTTGTTCATCCAAGAATTCACTGGCCAGGTGAGAAATACACAGAACTATGAAGCTCTGACAAACACACAGCGGCTGTAAGAAAGACATTCCTGTAGGGAATGATTGAAAGACTTTCGCAGCTTCGCAACTCCTCACATGGGTAGCGTTGGCTTCACCTGAGCCCGCATCCCCCCATTTCACACCGGGCTCGCTCGGGCCGAGGGTTAATGTACACAACTCTTTTGATCCCATTTTATAGATAGAGCAGCAAGTAACCTTGTTTTGCCTTATTTTTCCCGAGTTTGAACATTAACCTCCTAATAACCAGACAAGAACCCGACTGACAAATGGGCAAAGTCAAGCTTTGTTTTGGAGAGAAAGGCTTTCTGTCAGCTGCTGTTTACTTAAGGTCTCTTGGGGAGAAAAAGCAATGCTTTGTGAACGCCTCAGCATTAGCAGATTCCATATGCTTTTATGGTGGTGATCACCAACTGACCCTCTTTTAAGCAGCATATATACGCAATTCACAATGGTGAACAAACAGCAAAAGATCAAAAACTCACATCTAGGATATAATAAGTGGTGGGTTAACCTCCCGAGATAAAGGTTGTTGTTTAACTAGAGGTAAAACACTATTAAAAGACAGACAGAAAAATACGTGATGGCCATCTGTGGGAATCCTTTGAGCTCTTCTCCATTTGTTTGATTGCTGTTGTGCTGTTTTATGTAATACCTACCTACCCATTTCTACATTATGTCCTTCCCACTGACCAATCATAAAAGTATCAGGGAAACGAAAGGAGTGTAATTGAGAGGGTGGCGAGATCCCACCCCTCTCCTGTTCAGAGTTAAGTGGTCCAAATGGCCAGCTGTTCATGTGCAGAACCTGATAATCGTGGACCACCCCCTTTTCTCGGCCTGGGCTGGGCTAGAGATACCAGAGACAAGCCCCATGATCCCAGATAAAAGACATAGGTGGAGAACTTCAAGCTTCACAATGCAACTGTGTGATATACACCTTATCATCTAAAATGCATTAGCTGCCTGTTGGCAGCAAAAAAAAGAAAGAAAGAAAAAGCGTCCATGTGCAAGCAAAAGGCAGTGAAGTTGCAGGCCTTCTGTTGCAGGAGGCTTAATCCCCACTTGGAGAGACCACAAGGCCTTTAGAACAGTTCGAAAAATATACATCACCCTGTAAAGGATGACATGTGAAATAATAGTCAGAAGATTTTTTTAATGCAACATTTTATTGAGCCATTTGATCAAGCAAATCTTTACAACATCATAACAGAGTATTTACATAAAATGTATAAGCTATATAAATACTAGTTGCCATCTCCCAAAAATGTAACAGTCCAGTAAATGATCAAAAGTTATTCTTTATTCTGTTTAACTTATAAGAATCTTTTAACTTTTTACAGCGAAAAAGATGTAAACATGAACTTACGGTGGAAATTTTTAGAATTATGCTATAACTTATTTAAAAAATCTGAAACTACCAATGAGATGACAGAATGCATATAGTAGGTTGAGCCTATTTTTTTGTCATGTTGATAATTTAAATTAAATTTAAGATACAGTAGGCTTTATAGGGTTAAAATTAAGATAAATATCTAAATCCGAGTTTACAAAGAATTTTTATATATTTATTTCATTTAGATTTTGTTAAAAAGAGAAGCTTAGTAAAAAAATAAATGGTAATACTTTTAAATAATGTTCACTAATTAACATCTTAGTTGCTAATTTCAGCTTTTACTAATGCATTATTAAAATCACAAGTTGTGTTTGTTAACATCAGTTAATGCACTATTAGCTAACATGAACTAATAATGCATGATTGTATTTTTATGAACTAACATTAACAAAGATGAATAACTACAGTACTGTAATAAATGTATTGTTCCTTGTTTGTTCATGTTAGTAAATACATTAACTAATGTTAACAAATTACACCTTATTGTAAAGTGTTACTGAATAAATAAATACATATCATAGAGTTAAAGAATCATTTGGCTTCTTCCATGTAGTAGCTATACCTTAAGTGTGCTTAAAGTTTGACACACACATGATATTGCATGCCTGAATGAATCCACAGAATGAATGGAATCAGATATAATGTTGTATGACTGTTCAGCAAGTGTCACACGAGAGGAAGTAACACCATAGGAAGTGAACCCTCATCAGTACTCACTTCTGATCAATATTCTTGTAGATTTGTAGAGCCATGGTCAAAGATATACAGTTTAAAGATTTAAAGACCAATTTCTTTTTTTTTTTTTTTTTTTAGAAAATATACAAATCTATTTGTAATTAGAACGTTTTATATATTAGAGAGGCTATAGGAAATGACGTGAAAAGAGTAAAAGGGGTGGGCTGATAGTTAGGAAGCAGCTCTATGGCTCAACAATATACAATCAAATAAACAAACATTTTTTTTTCTTATCTCACGCAGTGACCTATGGAATAAGCAAGACTAAGTTGACTGTGATTCAGACAGACCTCCTGCTGGCTCACTGAGAAAAAGCAGCATTGCATGAGCGAATGAGAGAAATGCGTCCCAGCGTCTGAAAGAGGAGCAACCTGAGGACTAGTGACCCAGAGCAGGAAAGACCTCAGGTCAAAGGTCCTGACCTAAACTCACCCACAGCATGTAGACACAGCGAGATGGTCCCTTGACAGCTCACTGGCAACGTTTCCGGATGTGAAGATGAATTTCTCTTTTCCTATAGGCAATGATTAAACATGCACAGTCCAATTTGAGAGTTTTCCATCATTTTAACATGGCTTTTAAAAATAGCAGTAGATTATTTTATAGTCATAGTGGTAGTAGTGATGTTAATAACAATAAATATGTGTATCTTTATAAATAGTAATTAAATATTAATATTAGAAATAATTACTATTATTATTATTAATATTTTGCATGTTTCTATCAAATAAATTAGTATTTAAAAAATAAGTAATTTGAAGTTACACCAAACGTAAAAACGGTATCAGTATAAATCAGCAAAAGCAATAATGCTATAGCTGATTTTAAATATTTAGCAAATATTCTGACATTTTAATTAAAAAAAAGAAGATATTTTCATCACATAACACCATGTATAAACTCTACTTCAAATAATTTTTTCAATTCATTTTGTTTCTAAAGCCTTGAGCCTCAGAAGGCTTATAAAGTGTCATAAAACACTGATATCAAAAACAATATTAATTAAACTAATTAAATAATAATACATATTTTGTTTTGTGCATGTAACACTAATTTATCACCACATTTGTAGAATGACCCTGCTATCCATATTTATTCTTTTTTTTCTGTGTGCATACTTCCTGTTTCCCGTTACTGAAAATCTTTTTGACTGTTTAAAAGTTTAACCCCTTCCCAGCCTTTATTTGTTCAGCAAGCATGTCTTAAAAGTTCAGGATGCACTAAAGGACAGATGGCAAGCGCTTAAAGGTAGAATCATGAAGTTGTTAATAGTATGTTATGAGTTGTTTGACATTCATATTTTAAAGTCACTGCCTCTCTTTCAGTTGGAAATTTACTTACATATCAGCATTTAGATTCATAAGCTGGAGATAATTCTAAATATCAGATATTCATAAACAAATATTATCAGCAAATGACAATAAAATTAACTTCTATCTTGAAGGATATGTTAATCTTTTGTTGGATATTTATTTATATTTTATCCTATTTTATTAAATCACTTATAATAATTACGTCATTAAAGCTGCATAATAAAAAAAATGAAATATGGTGCTTGAAAAAAAATAATACAAATATCCAATTTAAAATGTTAAACTATATAAAACTACTTATTATTTGAACAAAATGTGTGTCCCAACAAAGATTTCAGAGTACTGAGGACAGTTTGTTAAAAAATCATTATCCACTGACTCACAATCACACAGATGCCAAACCGTGCTGGTCTCTCCAGAGACGTTAATATAATGCTATACGCTGACCAGATCCTGGTGGTTTAATCCTGTTATAAACTACAGTATACATTAATTTACTCTCAGCCACCTCAACCACACACTGTGAGAGACAGAGAGAATGATTCACAGGGCAAAATTTCCCGCTTTCCCCAACACAATTCAAATTGTCATTTTAATTTCCAGATACGCGTTATGGCAGATTACTTCTAGCTCAGTGGCTGCGATCAACAGGTTGTGGTGGCTCATAGGTGGCATGTCCCGAAAAGGACAGTCGCACACACACACACGTGATGTCAGCGATCCCCACAGAGAGGGGTCCCGCGGAGTGCGCCTTTTCTGGCCAGCTGTACCCTTGCTGTGTTTGTGAGTGTGTGTTTGTACGTGTGCATAGAGTCGGCAATTGGGGGCCGCATGCCACTCATATGTCAGAGGACAATACGAGGGCCAGGACAGATATTGGTGAACAATGGTCATCTGTTTGGTAGCCCAGAGACAACGCGCACATAAAAAGGAGCTGTCAAATTTATTCAAACTAGCCCCACGGTCAGACAAGCCTTTGTTTTTGTCAATGGACAAGGTTGAGAATAATGAAATGTTGCCCTCATTTTCAAACTGAAATTGAATTACATATTCAACATATACTTGTACGTCTTCAAGCGCTATTCTATACAACTGTCGAACATTCACATCAATCTCTTACAAAAGAATTAATAAAACTGCCATAATGCAGGCAGCCTTGCTAACACAGCTGTCCTTAGCACAAAAGATCGGCTCATGGTGTACCGCCACATCGACCTGTACTGTACAAGGTCCTGAATAAATCAAAATCCCAACAAAGCGTCATGCGGTGGGCTCGCTTCCAGGACGGCACTTGTGGCACAGCATTCACCCTGTGAGATCATTCCTAAAATGTAAAAAGTTTAACTTTATAATACTGAATTATTGTCTACATGCTGCCGGGATGGTTGTTGGGATGGGGCCACGGATCTCTGCGTCTGTTCTCTGGGGCAGGTAGCGGAGATGGGGTGGGAATCATCGTGTACCTGGACACACGATCCGCAAGGAATGCCTCTCTCTATAACTGAATGCATCCACAGCCTCTGAACCTGGAGAGGCAGTCAACTGAAGCTGCCCGATTCAATTCACCCCTGATTTGCAGCACAGATCCCTCTATTGTCTGAACAGCTCTGCTTCAAAAGAGCACTCGGGGGCAAAAGGAGCACAGGCCAACGCTGACCAGCCAGGTTTGCAAACTTGTCATTTGTTGGGGATAAGCGTTAAGCATTTAAGTATCTCTAGGGTAGGGTTTCCCAAACT
>JAUCMU010000125.1:27903354-27922299 GCA_032275025.1 Enteromius treurensis
TCTCGATTGAGAAGTGTATACAGGTTAAAAACAGACTTGTTTGTGGGGTTAACTGTAAGTCAAGGGTTACGATTACTGTTACTGTAGGTGTTATTGAACATTTCAGCAAATAGGATGTATTGCGTTAGCAAAATTTGCGTGCACGAGCGCAAGTATTTAGTTTTGTTGATTTAGTTTTCATATAAATTAATGACGTTTTGATTTTTTTTTTTTTTTTTTTAAGAAAGACTAAAAATATTTATTTTTCTTTATGCATTTTTTTTATTTTTTTTTTATATCATTAAATTAATTACAAAATAAAGAAAATGCATTTAAATTAAAGAAAAAAAAAAGACAAAAAAAAAAGTATCCTGATGGTTTTTTTTTTATTGTTTTCCAAAAACCTAAAAAATATTATTTTTTTGCATGTGGAAGCAAAAAAAAAAACAAACAAAAACAATAAAAATAAATACAAATTAAATAGGACAACTTGATCCAAATTTGCAAGCATGTGAAAATCAACTAAATAAAAATATTACATCACATAAAAAAATTAATGCAATTACTTTTATATTACTGAATAAATTGAAAAAATGACCTTGCGTATTTGTGAAACAGGTTTTGCATGTGTTCCGTGAATATAAATATTGCTCATTTATGTAAAAGTTGTTTTTGATCTGAAGCCGTGAGCGTTTGTCTGTGGTGAAAGTGAGTCTGTGGAAATGCAGCAGGACTTCGGTCTGCTCAGGACAGCCGTGTAAGATCCTGTTTCATGTCATTCTTGTACATCAGCACTTTTAGATTAGAGGCCTGATGGACCTGCTATTTGAAGAGAGTGAGCGTGATTTAGCAAGTTTTACTACTCTCTGTAGTCTTTTCCATCAGTGCAAAATGATATGTTATAAAGTGCATGATGAAACGATGATGTCATGATGTCATGTGGTTATAATGTCTGGGCATGTTGGTATCAGACAAGATTGATTGCTATTGTATTTCAATCAACCAACATCTATACAGTGTATTTAGTGTGTTTAATAAAAAGAATAAAAAGCGTGCAAGTTTATTTTTAGGAAAATAAAAATCTTTTTAATTGACATTTGACAATTATGCACCAACCTTGATTGTTTGTATATAATTTATTTATGAAGTATTTTATTTATACATCTATCATGATTCAGCCATTTTTACTGCCTTTCTAGGCTGTTCAGTCAGTGAAGATATGCTGAAATGATCTGTTGGAGATGAAACACACATGATATGATGTGGTTCTTCAGCTTGGGTCAGTGAATCGTGCTGATTATTACAGTATCTTGATGCATTAACTCGTCCAACATCTTCACCAAAGTTGGCCGATCGCTGCGTTGTAAGAGAGCGGTTTATAATCCTTTCCAGAAGGGCATTATCAGGGTTTGCATGTACAGCATGTTGGACTGCGCTCGTTCTCATCTGTGGGTCATGACATCATCACCCATGAGGTAACGAGCCGAGCAGGAAATGAGCAATCTTCATTTTAATGGGGATTCATAATGCTTTCGAAGCCAAAGTCAAGTCAGGCTCTCGTAGAGGAATCGCAGGTGTTTCTGAGGAATGTTGAGACACAACGGGGCTTTTTCTCCTTGCGTTGGAATCCAGCGTCTAACAAAGGAAGCTGTCTGCTTTATTTATGGATCAGCTTTAAGAGGCCCAGCAAACAAACGTGTCTCTGTTTCCAAGCGTTCTCGCGGCGGCTCTTTGATTTAATGTGTTCAGCAGCGTTTAACCGTGGCACTCTGTGATGAATGTCCAGTGACACACAAATGAATCACTCACCCCTCAGTGGCAGTAATATTTTAATTACACTTTGTCTGGATAAACGTGTAGCTACTTGTTATTAATAAGAAATAAAAACTTGATCTCAGGTCACAAAAACATCTTGTAGATTTGCGTTGAAAACGTGAACATAAAATATATATATGTATGTGTGTGTATATGTTTATATTAATAACATATATTATATATTATATTATATTATATAATATTATAATATTATATAAAATAATTTTTATTAATTATTAGCCGAGCGCATCTGGCATAAAATATTTACTTGAAATTCCCATGAAACTAAATATTTAATTAAATTGACAACACATTTAGATGCTATCAGTTCCCTGATATCAGATGACAAACAAGTCATTTATTTATTTATTTTTTTTAGAAATGACAGTTTTATTAACTTTGGGGTGTGTTCTAGATTTTATCATAAAAAGAGATTAAGAAATAAATGAATTCATAAATACACAGATATTAATAATTAATTGCATATAAAATATTTTGTTTACAAACACATACAGCATATATTTTGAAAATATTTACATGTATATATTTATTTTCATATAATATTAATATAATCTATACATAATTTAATATAGAAACGTTACATATTTTTCTTATGTATGCCTGTGTGTGTGTGTGTGTGTGTGTGTGTGTATATATATATACATATATACATATACCTAAAAAATATACACAGTACACACAATATATTTCATATAAACAAAAAATTTAGGATGTGATTAATTGCTATTAATCGTTTGACAGTTTTAATTTGGCTTTTTAAAATGTATTAATTTAATTTCATTATTTTCCCCCCATTGTTTCTCAGCTCGACTCTCATGGGGTTTCTGGCATCTAGTTTGGGAATCCCTGCCTTAAAGAAACAACAGCGCTGATAGAAATCAGATCAGTTTAATTATTTGATGTTGCAGCATTGTTCCATTAACACACACAGAGGTCAATCATGATGTTTGTCGCTCCTTTTGTTCAAAACTTGGCCGCGAGTCAAGAGTTACTTCCTGTTTACAGCGTCCAGGTGCTTCCAGCCCCATGTTAACTCAGATTGACCCGTTCTGATTGAAGGATCCCAAAGCTGGAATCAATTTAAGTCTGCTATAAATGACATTTGGTTATATTCTGAAATATTTTTACACTTTGAAATGGCTAGTTTCTGTTGTAATATAATATAAAATGTAATTTATTTCTATGATCAAAGCTGAATTTTCAGCATCATTACTCCAGTGTCACATGATCTTTCAGAAATCATTCTAATATAGACAGCTTGACTGAAAGTTATGTTTTCATAAATGTGAAGTCCTCAAAAGTTTCCAGATGAAGCCTCCAGTGTGAGTGAAAGTGAACAGAACGTTTCGGCGTCTGTGTTTAGTTTCTCTGTGTTGAGGTTCAGTAACTAGAACGTTTTCTTTCGTTTGTGCTTCCTTTGTTTCATCTGCGGGAAAAACCGTATTTCTGAACAACGTTTGTTCATCAGGTTTTCATCTTGGCCGTGATCCACAAGGAATGCGAACTGTGTGCTATGATCTTGTGAAGATTGATGGTCTTTCTTTCTCCTTCTCCATGCGTTCAAAGAGCTCACAAAGAAATGGGTCATTTTAAAATATATATATATATATATACCCTCAGTCCAGTCAAAATGTAGATGAGTTTGTTTCTTCATCAGATTTAAAGAAAAGCAGCATTTCATCTCTAGCTCAGCAATGGATGTAAATGGGTGCTGTCAGAAGGAGAGCTGATTAAAAACCGTCACAATAATCCACAGCATCCAGTTCATCAGTTAACATCCTAAGACAAAAACTGTGCT
Organism: Enteromius treurensis; assembly: GCA_032275025.1. NCBI lineage: Eukaryota > Metazoa > Chordata > Actinopteri > Cypriniformes > Cyprinidae > Enteromius > Enteromius treurensis. The sequence goes on from JAUCMU010000125.1 coordinate 27,906,968, forward strand.
TGCAAGAAACATCAGGGCTCTCGCAAAGTTATTGTGATGTTTTTACCAGCTCTCATTCTGACTGCACCATTCACTGCAGAGGATCCATTCCTGAGCAAGTCATGTAATTTCTCCAAATCTTATAAAAAAAACAAACTCGTCTAAATCTCAAATGGATGGACTGAGCTCTGTCAATGCAAAAGCGTGGTATTTTAAGAGTTTTGCTGGATTCTCATAAAAAGTTGACGTTATGCATCTTCTGGAGGAGAAAAGCTGGGTCTCTCTTCTGTTCAGAGTCTGTAAATCGGTGTGTCACAAGCACCTGAAGTGTGTAAGTGTGTGTCATTTACACAGAACAGGTGTTCCAGTTCACGGTTTCTCTTCAGTCATGCCCTGCGGCGCAGGTGTGGCTCTGCAGTTTGTGAATGGAGCAGGAAACCCCTATTGAATTACCAGCAGGCATAACTTTACAACACAAACACACTGATCTTCTCCAAAAACAACTCGCGTCTCTAAGGAACTGCCATCATTTGTCAAATAAGTGCAGATAAATGGTACAATAGGTCTCTTCTTATTTTTTGTAATTTCATTTACAAGGGAGCGTTGTTAAACCGCACAACATCAAGGGTGTTAATTTAAAATTAAGTAAAAAATTATCAGTAAAAATAAGAATGAGTAAAAATTTATCATTTTAAAAAATCTAAAAAAATAATAAAGATTTGATTATATCTGTAGTAATTTATCAGTAAATCAGTTAAATGTTTAAAATATATATTAAATATTTATTTACTTATTTAATTCTTTTATTGAATCAATCCATTTATTTTTATTTAGCTGAAAAAAATTATATGTGTACACACATTACGTAAACAAACTTTTTCTTTTATTAATTTAAATTAATCGTTTGACAGCATTAATATTTCTATATTAAATATTAGTTTTTGCAAAAAGGTATGTGAAATACTGGGACCTACAAAAACAAAATAAAATGCAAAAAAATAATAAAAATGTTCCCTTTTGACCAGTGTAGGTAATATAATTAAGTTACATTATGTTGTACGTCATTTATACTTCAAGTATTTATTTATCTTTCTCGCCCATCCCTGGAAGTGGGACTGTTTGGTGAAACCGGTCCTGCCTCCGTTCTTCCTTTTAGTGTTGTCGTTTTGTTTGCTTCGTCTCCATGGAGACCAACACCTGCATTCAAATCTTTTCCTTAATCATTTATCTCTGAGTATACAGGCGGATGTTGGTCAAAGCATGAGTCCTGCTTTCCTTTCACTCCTTACGAGACGATCACCTGCTGCTATTGTTTTAATATTACTCGTCTTTTAGTTTCACTGATACTTATGAGTATTGTCCGCCTGACAGGCACTCAAATAATGCGATACTTAGCCAGGTGAGTTTCATGAGAACATGTCTGGGGTATTTCATGCCAACGTTAAAGAGGGAGGCCTTTGAAGCCCTTGCACAAGTAAAATCTAGTTAATAACAAATAAAATGTAAAATCTGTATTTTATTTATTTATTTTATTTTATTATGGTTTGAAATTTTTTTTCCATTGTTTTTAGTTTTCAAATTACTGTAATGCAATGTTTCATAAATTCAGTACTGTAAATGCTACCATGAGATACAGTAGAGGCTTTACCGTTTAAAGTTTTTTTGTAACAAAGTAAAATGAGTGGAAAAAAAAAAATATATATATATATATGTATGTGTGTGTGTGTGTGTGTGTGTCTGTGTGTGTATGTATGTATGTATGATATATGTGTATATATGTGTGTGTGTATTTATTATATAAATTATATACAGTATAAATATAAATTGTGTATAGTGGTTGCTTATACATTAATAAAAATACAGAGGTTGCTAAAGAGCCATTAGTATGAATGTAAAACAAATACTCCTAAAAATAGGCTTAGTTTGTTTTAATGCAACATTACACCAGAAATACAAAACCTGGAAGTCATTTTTTGAATGAACGCCTTTTGTGCGATTCATCCTCCCCTCAGATCAACTTTAAACTGATCTTCTGTGTCTGTCTGGACTGTTTCCCTTTCCCAAGCCTCTCATGATGTTGAGTTTGGGAGGTTGCGGGATCCGAGCTGTAATGTGGATCTGTATGACAGTGCATGGGTGGAGTCTCGGCCTCACTCAAACGCATTTCCAGATGGGCCGCTGTCAGACGGCCAGGCTTAATTTTGACAGCTTCAACTCATCTCACTTCTTTTGAAAAATCTCAGTGAATCATAAATCTCCCCAAGCTCTTTGTTGAATCTGATCACCGGGGCTTACATTCACATATACTGGTGGAAAATAATTTAGGGCTTTTCCAGGACGTCTCCTTCATCTCTCTGAATGCTGGCCTTGAAGAAGACCTACAGTAACAAGGTCCCTCGGGTTGATGTGTCTTGTTTTAACTGTTGATAAGTGACTGGAAAAGACCTTGGGATTCGCTTCTGTCCATATTTATAGCGAGATCAGAGGGTTTGTGGGTGAAGCCGTGTGTCTCTGGTGTAATGGTTGGTTGGGTTCAGGAGACCCGCCCTGAGGAAATCTGCTGCCTCTTTTTCTCACCTAATCTCATGGAAGCAGAGCCACGGGAGACTCGCCAGCCCCGGGAAACTATGAAATAATGGAGCAATGATTTACAGAAGGTTACAGCTGTGCAGAATGGTTTCTAACCTCTTTGTTTTGTATGGTGTGCCACAGGGTTACGTCCTCAGCCTCTTAAATTTGTCAGTCAGGAAGAGGAAGACTATTTTCTTGTTTTAATGGATTGTCATGTTTCAGCCCACAAATCAACAGAACATCATGGCATTATTTTCATTATAATTATGCATGCTGTATCTCTTGCAGTTATAAAAAATAAGCAGAACAACCAATGTTAAATGTTAGCGTCTTTTAAGATTCAGCTCATGTGACTTGCATGAAAACTGAAAACTGGGCAGTATAAGTGGTAATAACATGACTCTAGGTGTTTATGGAGTGTGGACGTTGGATTAAACGCAGTTAATTTGATTCTGCGTGTAGAGAATCTGATTTGCTCCTCAGGATCACGTCATGTTTGGTGATGCTGGCTCCAGCTGCTCACATCATGCTTCCTGACTTTCAAGTGTTTGTTGATTTTTCTCCCGGCCGTTCCCAAGGAGATCTCAATAATAAAGCTCAGGACATTTCTAAACTTTGCTAAGTCAGTCTTCTTGAGCCATACTGATGCTTCAAACTTTACAAAATGCATTTGAGAGGGATTGGAGCAGGATTTTTGCTCTTTGTTGTGAAGCGTTACTGAACAGACCTTTATTACAGGGTCATGTTCTGTTGTGTATGTGATCCTCTGTATTTTGTCTATATGTGGTCAGGGACAGTCTGTGTGATCTTGGCTTCAACTGTTGCTTGTTATCTTGGAAAATTCACTAGTTTTTCACTTTCTAGTCTACTAAATATATTTTTAATATTCAAAGTAAAGATTTTATACAAATATATATATATTTTTTACATTATTATTTTATTTATTACAAAAATATATTTTTAGATGTAAATACTGTATATACTGTATATGAATATATATGAACATTAACTTTTTGCTTTTCTAAAATAATGTGATAATTTTTTTTTTTTTTTTAATATTTTTATTTATAATCTTTTTTATATATTTCCCTTTGCTCATGTCTCTTGGTATATTTGCTTTCTCTCGTGTGTGCTGTATATTTTCAACATTTAAATATTAAATTAATATAAAAAATATAAAAGATAAAAAATATAAATATTAAACTTACTTATTTTATATTTATATTTTATAAACCTATATACTTTTTTACATTTTGCCATTTTTTTTGACACATGAACGTCTTTTGCTTTTTAAATTTCATATATGTCTAAACTGTGTGTGTAATTTTTCGTGTAATATTTAAATTTATACGTTTAATTTTTTTTATATACATACGTTTTATTTATTTTTGTATTTAATACAAAATGAAAGACGAAAAAAATTTAATGTTACATTTTTATATTAAATTTACCAAAAGTGATATTTATCTTTCTCCATTAATTTCAAACCTAATTTTCATCTTTTTCAGTGAGTTCTCTTCGTGTTTAGATCTGAAGTGCTCTAGATCTTCACAGTTTACATGTTTGTTCTGATAGCACTGACTCGTGTCAGGGCGTATTGTGCCGATGATCGGTTGTGTATTCTCATAATTGGATTATGTCAGTGTTTGGAAAACATTTTGGACACCTTAGTAATCAGGCTTTTTAGCCATCTGTTTAGATTTATCCTCATTGGATTCATCCGGTTGGAATGAGTGTTTCTGAGACTAATGGAGCAGCAGGATCAACTAACAAATTGTCAAATGTGTTGGTGTTTTTCCAAGCGTTCGGCTCAAGAGTTTTAAAGTTAGCGTCTCAGATTTCCTGTCATGTAGGAAATGCTTGTAGTATTATTCTGTATGTGTCCTTCCAAGCTTGTTCAGGCTGGATTTCCTTGGGACTTCCCTGTGCTTTATTGCTTTTCCTCAAATGAACTCCTAAAACAGTGACTGGCCCGGATGACCTTTAGCTTTTTGCTTTCATTTTTGTATGGAAACAACAACACATTTTTTTATTTAATAATTAAGCAATTAATTATTGCAATTATGATATTTATTTTTGCACATAGTAAAATAAAATATATATAAATAAAATTTAAATTAGAAATAAATGTATTGATTAAAAATATTAGCGCTGTCAAAAAAATTAACCACGATTATCATACATAAGTTTATTTTATGTTTAATAAATAAGTAGTTACATTTCAATCTTATTAATTTAATGCATAGACTCAAAGAAATAAGTTAATAAAATATTATGCTTTGATATCATAATTGGGTGTGTAACCTGGTCAGAGCTGTATTTTTTCATGTCACTCAGCGTCACACTTTTAGTCCAGCATGAACTACATATAAACGCAGTGTTTGTGCTCTTCTGTGTGTGTTTGTATTCTTAGCAAATTCTTAAAATTTGCTGCGGTTCATCTATAATTGATGACTGGTTTGATGCAGCTCCTGTTGTCATGGTAACCCTGGTCCGTTTGTTGTTGTATTGTTGGGCCGTCCGGTGGTGAAGGGGCTCCTCGTGGAGATCCCATTAAACAGGAGCCTGGTGGAGGCGGGACAGGACGTGAGGGTCAGTGCTAATGAATTATGCTCAGCCCAGACTCAGAGAGCAAGTGAGCTCGTTTCCAGCCTCTCGAATGCTGCCAGAACATTCCCCGTCTGCCTCGTGGCACCAGCGGTCACTGGGTCAAGACTCAAGGAAAAGTAGAGAACAAATTTATTGTGAGGGATCAAAGTTACTCAATTGATCTAATTTGTTATAACATTAGCTCTCATACATGCCTTTTAAGGTACTTTAGAAAACTACCTTAGTGATGGCTTTTTTGTGTCTGAGAGTATACAGTATAACAAATCTTCATATAAATATATATTTGAGAAAATATTTGAAAAATATAGATTATTTTATTTTATTTCACAAAAAATACTTTTTTTATAATTTATGAATTTCATGTTGAAATTAAATGTTTATATAGTAACACTAAAGTAAATAAAAAATGTAATTTAATTTATTTATAAACAATCAATGATCTATAAATATACAAAACACAGTTTAAATGTATTTATTTTTAGCTACATTCGTAAAATTCATAAAAATGTTTATCTAAAAATATTGGTATTTTGTGTGTGTGTGTGTGATAATTACAAATAAAATAAATGTGAATAATTAAATAATACACTAATTATAAGTATTTGAATGATTTATATAATACTTATTTAAATCAAATCAAGCTGCATTAGTAGCTCCTTATCTTTGTCTCTGTGCTGAAGTGTGCAGGAGACGGCTGATAATGTGAACACCAGCGAGGGAGCGTTCGGTCGCTCAGACAGATTCAGCTCGTCGTCTGATGGTTTCTGCAGTGTTAAGTCTCCTAAATGCAGTTTTATCTTCTGAGTGCTCATTTACTGAGCAGTGAGCATACAAGTGGGAAAGATAAAGCGATTTTTCCTTTTTTATAACATTTTATTAGCTGTGACATAAGATCAGATCTCAGGGGATGGGTTTGCTCCTGACGGGTGTAATGTTAATCGATGGATGTGTATTCAGTGAAGCCTCAGAAGTCTCGTTCGTTCTGCTGGGGATGAAAAGCTGAATCATTTAGAAGAATGAAACTCCGCCCCAGTTATTCATTTATTAATCTAGTCAGTGTTTGCTGTGATTCATTATATACACCGTTATACAAGCTGTGCATTGTTCCTGTCACATTGACAGTTCTTCTGCATTTATATCATCAGTGCTGTTTTCTAAAGCCAACATTTTATACTTAGAAACTGTAAATAGATAGATGTTCATTCATTTGAAAATTTAAATTCATTTACCAATAATCATATTACATATTTTAGATTAATCTAGTCAATACATAAACACACTTACATAAATTATATATATATGTCCAGTTTTTTTTTCTTATGTGGCAAGTAGCCGTGTAATAAGCGGGATAATATACAGGCAGCCGGTAGTTATCGCGCAATAAGCCCCTTCAGCGTGATACAAGACCCTCTGCTTCGCGTCGGGTCCTGATCACACTGTCGGGGCTTATTTCTGCGATAACTAACGGCTGTCTGTACATTATCCCTTACATACTGAGTGACTGATAACATCTCTGTTATGGAATACACTCATTGGTACGCAGTGAGTTCAGTTTTAATGGTCATCTTTGCTTTCGTTTATTTTCAAAATCTGAGGTAAACAGTCTGTTGTTACTATCAGTATGACTATAGACGGTTTCAACGACAACAACATAAACAAACGTAACTGCGCATGCATGCTTGTGTGGCCCTAACTTAACTTCCAGTAAACATCCACAAACAGCAAAGTCCTTTCTAGAGTAAATCATTTTTTTGATAACAAGCATGCTGATAACAAATATGTTCGCTTTGTAAATCAGACGGATTTATTAAAAATGCAGACTCATTCTCTGCCAGCAGGAGGTGGTTTAAGTACGAGAAACGAGAGGTTTCCTGGTAAAGGCTGTCGACAAACGCTGCCTTATATGCAGGATGAAATGAAAATGACATTTTCTAAAGACATTCTTCCTTCAGAAATACAGTGATATAAAACCACTCATGGCTCGATTTGATTTTTAAATGTGCATTACGTGGTTGTAGCCGGCGGCAATAACCAGACCGATAAACAAACACAGACCGGAAGTTAACTTAGGCCAGCCACGTGCGCCCGATGAAACCATCTATAATGTTACGTAATGTGATATTCAAACTCATAGTACATGTAAAACTTTTAATAATGCACATAATAACCTCAGATTACACTGTGTCCTAACTACACGTGACGCAACACCGCAACGATCAGAGGTTCTGTCCTAACCTAAGTAAGTAACCGCGACGGTGACATGCAGAATTTTTTTATTTGAAGCTTTTTTTTTATTTTTTTTTTTATTTGAAGCTTTTATTTTTACTTACGTTTCAACATGAGAAATGTCTGGTCACTCGCTTTTGCAAAAAATAAACAAAAACATATCTTGAGAACCCAAAAGCATAATTTAATGAAGCCTATTTGAATGCCCCATGTATGGATTTTAGTTTCACCCAGAAAAACAGTTCCAAACAAATCTGAAGCAGAACATGTGTGCACCTCAGAGCAACACTACAGTGTTCGTCCCTAAATGAATCTGTTTTTGGATTTATCATGTCCATAAGTCCATAATTCAACAATCCATTTATAATCAATTGATTCATTTCTAGATAAATCTTTAAGTTCATTTGAAAATGACACAATTACAGTTTACTTGAATTCAATGGCTTGTCATTTCAGAGACTTTTCTTTTAAGAGTAGTATATAATTCCAGTGATAGAGGACATCAGTTAACTGTTCTTTACTTTATACAAATATCAAATATGATATAAATGGAAATTTCAAAATGATGACGGGTGGTAACCCAAACAGTCTTCGCGTCTATAAAGGGTTTAAGAGTCCCGCTCCCAACCCACAAAACAAGTGCAGCTAATGCAAAGTAAGCACCTCCCCTACCCCTTCCCGCTTTCTTTCCTTTAAACTTTTATTTTTCTACAGCTGGTGTAAGGGACTCGAGTCTTGGGGAGACGACTAATAAGTGTTTAGAAGGGCAAGGGGCCACAAGGAATGAGGACAACAGGCTGGGGTAGAATGGCCCACTATTAAGGAGTTCTGACAGGCCACTGTCTTGGACTAAGCATGGGCCGCGATCCCCCACTGGGTCTGTCAAATCTGTTGGAGAGGAAACTCATCAAGTGGCATATTGGGACTGAGAGAGTCAGTTTGATTAGGAAAGTGGAAGGGGGGATTACCAGTGAGGGAGACACTTCGGACTGGTCTGACTCGTTTTCCCTCCTTCAGCAAGCTTGACAGTCTGTGGACAAGACCGTTTGAATATCACCTGCCTGATAAAAGTGCCAGGTGCAAGATTCCATAAAGCAATAAGACCTAAGGCTTTGCATTACTGCAACTACAGGTATAATGTTGTAATGCATACAAGAAAATCCTTTCTGGAGCAATAAAAAACAGAACATCGAATGTGCTTTCTTGATTCTTAGTGCTGCGTTTGTTATAATGAAAAATAGTAAGATAAACAATAAAGATAAAAATATATTAGATCACAAATACGCAAACTTATATGTATGCTATCTAAATCTACTGCAAACAAATGGAAGTACTTTCTAAACTACATTTGACCCAAAGAGGCATTTTGCAGACATTCTAACCAAATGTTGCAAAGTTTTATTTTTTTGTGGTTGTTATGCTGTAATGCTGTCGGTTTCCCTCAAGTTCATGCAGGTTTGTTTCCCCAAAAATGTCATTAAACATTTCTCTTTGTAAAACTTTATTACTTTGTTTATTCTCTGAAACAGAAATATTGTATACAGCATTTGGTAACCGTTGACTACCATTTCATAAAGAAAAAAACCTTTTTCAGACATTTCTCAATTTCAATTATCTTTTTTATGCAGGTTGGGGATTATATGAGTGAAGGAGTATAGAATTTTTATTTTGGCAGCCGCTATATTTGCACAAAATACAACAACAAAACATTAATTCTACCAGGACATTTTCATTCATAATCCACTTAATTCGGGTGTTACCTCTATGAGATTATGTCTGTTCTAAAGCTTTCCCTATCCAGCTTGCCCAAGGACTCCAAAAACGGCACATCGGTAAGCATGGGCGAAAGGGTCAGGGCCATTGTCTGCAATCAATTCCCTTGAAACAAAAGAGGCACCTGTCAGATTAGTTCCCTGATGGCCCATCAGCAAGCACGAGTATCACCCCCACACTTGCCAGCCATGTGCCGGACACAAGGCCCCCTTGTTAACCCAACCACCCAGTTTCTCGCTTCCAGGAAAACCCAGGGGACTGAGTCCAACACGGTACACCCCAGGGTCATATTGTTGGGTTAGAACGTACAGTATGTGGCTTCATATCAGCTCTACTGTCTGCACTCCAGGAAAACAGGTCCCCCTGGGCCATGGACACAGTGGGGAGTGCAGAACACATGCACATGTCCTCCCTCAATAACAAGCAATAAAGGATGCATTATGAGAGCTCTTACTGTACAAGTGGCCAATCTGTCCATGGCCATGCTCATTGTGCCCAGGCCCAGAACCATAATATGCAGGTGCAGGTGTCATTTTCTCAGGCTGCTGCCAAAAAGGGCAGCATGGACCAAAGCACATATGGCACAGGATTTGGCATGAGGCTTCCCAAAGGAAGTTATGTCAGACACTTGTTGCACATCTGTCCAAGGCTGTAAGTTTTAGTTTCAAAGAGCTTCTCTTATTGCCCCTGCTCAGTTTGCTTCAGAATGGTAACATGCTAATCGATCTTACTATAAAACCTGAAAGATCTGTGCAAACTTGCTTATACCTTCCAGTAAAATAACTTTTTGGGTTAAAGCATGCCACAAAAGGCCACACAGCCGGAGGATTGCTTTAATCGGCCAGAGGTGTACCACGCAAGATCGGGCGCATAAATCAAGTGACATCTGTATGGAACGCAAATGGATCAACATAAGTTTCTTTTAAGATTGCGTAAAATCAAAACAACACCCATTGAGAGCTGTGTTTTAATAGGCTGTAACCATACCTTGCATTGCCTGAATGCTTTTTCATCCCCCGCAAGGGTGTTTGAGCATTCCTCTCTAATCTTATTGAGATTTACTCAATTGTAGTGATTACCATGCCGCATAAGTGAGCTCCTTTACATAGTAATACAATTTGAACACGCATATAAGGAAATGACATGAGAAAAAACAAATTCACAAATAACATAATGTCTTAAATGCTCAGTCCTGTCATTGAGTGCTTCAAAGCAGTGCACATGACCTAAAAAACGTGGTTAGGTGAAAGCAAAACTGTGTAAAAATGAAGTGCTAAAGTGGATTGCAGTCTGTCGGCAATTTCAATCAACAAAGTTGGCTGTTTGATAACAAAGTGGCAGCTGATAAGGCTGAACACAGGTCAGCATGCTCCATGCGAAGGTACATGTGCTGTGCTGCATTCTGCCGCCCACGCCATGATCAGGTTAGAGGGTGCAGTCCGTGCGGAGCCGCCTCAGCAGAATGCCTATTTGTTTTGGAGTGTAAATAGAGATCAATTACCATGTGATAACTTTGATCAGCCCTCTATGTTGTTTGTCGGAAAGGAGACTCGGTTGTCATTTTCCCACATCAAACTCTAGGGATACCTTGCAAGCATATGACAATAGAATGAACCTGGAAGGACAGATCACATAAGAGGAAAATAGATGTGCTTGAACAAAATGTTAAACACAATATGAAACTTTTTTTATGTGAAAAATATGCAGTCAGGCAGGCAGTGTTGCAAAGCAAAAGAAAGTAATCATGTTTAAAACAAAATACATTAAAACAAAGTAAGCACATGCAGAACTTCCACAATTAGAGTGAGCAGTTGTTTTGTAAGTGAGCGCCACCTATTGGTAAATGAACGCATTGGCCATGATTCAATTTCCAAAGGGCACACAAATTAAGAGGGACATTACTTCTGGGCTTTATTCCGCACAATTCGCAGCATCCGCACACAAAGCTCTCTTCTGAGTCTGAGACACATTTAAAGAAACTGAGGTCTCATCAGAGAGTGAATGAAGGCAACAGCTAACCAGACAAACGTGCTTTCACGAGAGGGAGTTGCTGAACGCGTAAATCCGCCATGCTCTTTTTGATAGAGCTTCAATTCAGAGGCCAATCGTGTAACAACAAAAGCAGGAACAACCTCGGCACCCCCTGCCACCACCTTGTGAAAAACACAAGATCTTACCACGAGCTTGAGAAGATGGGCAAAAAAGAAGGCCATCTTGTGTTGCTCTCACAATCAAATTACTCTAATGCAAGTGGACAGGCAACCTCCATGCTATAGTTAGCGCACACAATGCACTGTAATTACTTATTCACAAAATGCAAGCATCTAAAATGTAGGTGTTGGAGAACTATAGGCATGGAAAACCGAAAACAGGCACACACAGACGTCGAAGTAAGCGATCTACCCTCAGCCCCCAATAGTAAACTGGGCCCAGTGTATTCGGTGAATAGCTGAAACTTAGGCATGATACAGAGTTCAGATAAATAAACTGATTTGGTGCCTCTTACATCCCAAAGGTCAGCACAACGAATTCAAAGGGGCCCAAAAGTTTACCACGGGCTGTGTAATGCGGGTGGTTAGACATTGTATGCTTTTAAAAGAAGTGCTTTCCATTCACGGACTGACGAAGGAAAGAGGCAAAAAAGTGAAAGGATAAGTTATAGCCTGTTAAAGAGACGTGTACGTGCAAATAAAAGAATAAAGACAAGTAGCTCTAAGAAAGCGAATGTTGTAAACCTAATGTTGCTGATCATATTAAATGGGATCAAACATTCAAATAAAACAAACGCAGACTACACAGAGGTTAGATTTCCAAGAACATCTGCTCTGGGAAGTTGTAATAAATAGCTCCTTTGGAAAGAATAAGCTACTTTACATGCTACAGTTACCCTAGTTAGTTATTAAGCTAGTAAGTTAACCTAAATAAACGACTGCAAAACAGATCATGTGGCATTTTACTATCAATGCCGCAAACGCTACAATAACTAATGCGATCCCAAAAGCAGCAAGCACAACAAAAGCATGCTTTTGTCAATAAAGGACAGGTTACAGTCAAAGAATGAAAGCTGTAGAGGGTCTATATTTTCTTAACAGATGGGTGTTCTGCAATGCTAAGCTGTGAGGGTGTAGCCCTTGTGGTGTATATGTTCAGAGATGCAAATGGAGGCCGCTGGCAGATGTGGCTTTAAATAGCGTCACACTGGGAGCTCAACTGCTGGAACCCACGGGGCTCAGGCCTGGCCAGGGCTTGGGTGGGGGAGCGACCCACATGAAAATAAATGGATCTCTTTGGGTTAGAGTCGGTTCTATGGCATTAAGGCCTCTCACTCAGAGACAGAGAGGTCGGTGGAGGGGAAGGGAATGGTAAAAATGTGCATTTAGCACTGATGTATGAAGAGTTTCAGGGTGGTGTGGCAAAAGGGGGGTTAGGGTGTTCTCTTAAAAATGAAAACGAGTAGAGATAGCACTTCTGGTATGTCAAAATTATTCTGTGCTTCTGTGATCAAGGTTATAGCTAAATAAATGATGCTTGTGAAAATATTGCAATGTTGTATGAATCGCTAAATATTCATGTCTAAATAAGCATAATCATGGATTTAAAAGAAAATACATATTTAGGCCCTAACAAAACCACTACCCTGAAGCCTTAAACTGCAGCAGGAAGTGGTCAAAGTTAAATAAACATTTCTCTCGCCTTGCAGCGCTCACTCAGAGGTCTCCCAGACACAGCTTAAATGGGCCGGAAGATTCTTTTTTCACCTTCTGGACGGAATTCCCATTCACAAAAAGATGAAATGTTGTAAAACAAGCGCTGTTCTTCTCATGTTTCAACTGCTGGTGAGGCAACTCTGTAATTTAAGAGCTGAGCTTGTTAGCTGTGTGACAGGAAGAAAAACACATTAATAAACGAGAGAAAGAAAAACATTGTTTTCAGCTATGATGTAACTAAACCCTGCAAAACTTTACACATTACAAATTATAAAATCACAACTCTTAGCTCATTTTATTATGTTGGGCTGTACCTGATACCTGTAGCTTTGTTTGCAATTGCAAAAATATTCACACAAACACTAACCTATATTGCAAGAAATTCTCTTGAACAACTTTTACCCCAGTGGAGGATAAACGACTGTTATCAGTCTGTTTTCTTTGACTCAGCTGACAAAACAAATAAAGGTATTTGCAATGACTGTATTCAATTCAAGTGATGAAAGCACACAATGTTTACAGTAAACGGGCCACTTAGTATATTTAGGCCACTAAGATATCTTAAATTTACTCTGTACACAGGGCAACTTTTTGAGAATTTTTTTGCTGTTGCTTATCATTTGGGATCTTTCCCATTGAGAAAGGGTAACAAATTTCTATCTGGATATTTTAGATTGGTCGTGTTTCATCTAGTTGCCCATTGATGGCAATATTTACTATAGTTTCCTGGCAAACTCAAAAGGTTGCCCTGTGTATCATCAACCTTAGAGAACACAAGTGCTTTTTACGTTTTGTTATCAAGCAAGAAATTCTTGATTTGACCTGGGGATGTCACACTAGACTGAATACTTTGAACACTCATTCACAATCTGTCATCCATCCCACATGATCACTTGCAAACATTCATATCTTGTAGACAACTCACTCTTTAGCTTCCAGACTCTTCAGAGTCTATTACCCATTGACCATTCGATCATCTTAAATGGGGATTTACAACATGACTCAGAATTTCAGCAGCTCAATGCCGTTTGAGTTGTTTTTGTTAGACTGTGTCTGCTCAGAACAGCTGCTCTTGGGATGGAAACTACCAAGAGTCCACACAGTCTGGGTCATTCTGATAAAGATCACCTGCAGAAAAGCAAGGTGGGACCTGACCCCTTTCAGGCAGATAAGCCAATTGAAAGGATAAACTAAATAAACAGTGAAATGTCTCCAAAAAGCAAGCGACATATTGTTTACCCCTTAGCTGCTTTAGGCATAGGCCTACATCTGTTCATGGTTTCTGGAGTAGGTCAGAGATGCTGTAAAAGTAACAGACCCCTTTGAGAAGTGTACAGCTTTACGTCCAATAAAAGAGGCCTCAATTCCATTCATAAACTCATTCCTTTCACATTAGCGTTGTCTGGACTGGTTTCTGGTGTGTGTGAAAGCTTGAGCTGGTGAACCAGTTGGCTTTGCTACAGGCAACTTCTATCCATGGTGGTCCCATTAGGGGCCGTTAGTTTTACTGATCATTTTTAAGGCCTTGGCATCCAAGTTGACCTGAAGCTTAACTGCAGGCTTGACATCCACCATCTCTGACCACTCCTATAAACATGGCAGGAGGCTCTTACACCCCAAGAATCATCAAAGTGCTGGGGAGTGGCCATTTGGAAATTGTTTGGCTTTGGCATCTCTGGAATCCCTTTTAGGTTTGTTTAGAGGTGACAAAGACATCAAGAAAGCATTTAAGGAAGTGAGGATGACCGGAAGACAGAAGGCAAAGGGATTACCACGGATCATTGGTCTCCTCACGGTCAAGTGCACGTCTTCCCGTCTGTGTCCTTTATTGGATAGCGATTGACAGTTTGTAACTGAGAAAGTGGCAAAGGCAGAAAACCTACATAAAGGCGAACTAAAACTGCAAATAGGTCCTCTATTGTCAGGTCCTTTGAAACAAGTGGAGTCCATGTAAATTGTTAAGACTATAATGAAGCAGCAATTACCCAAATTTACTCTAGCCAAATCTTCTTATCCTTAATCTTGGTGTTTTTCCCCACTACACAGCTAAAATACCTCTAGCCTGTACCACTTATCTGGAGCAATTTGTATGTCTGTTTAATTAAGATGCCAAGTAATCTTACCTGCAGGGTAGGAAATGTATGAGAAGCATTCTAAACCCAAATACATTATTTAAAATGATGGATACAGGGTCTATAGGAGTTATCACATATGCTTGGATACAATGATCTTGTAAATGTATAACATCTACAGTCTTCTGCTGATTTTCAATAGAAACACCAGAACTTGAGCGATCTGGAATTCAGTGAACCTAGTTCGTGCTACTACGCAGAACCTGATTTTGCTGAGTTTGGCGTGTCCTGGGTCATCATCTTTGTTGACCCTGGAACAACATTGTGATTAGCCAATCAGATTTGAAGAACCAGTTTATAGTTTTTGTGAAGCTTAGGCTTACAATCAGTGTTT
>JAUCMU010000125.1:27922399-27944340 GCA_032275025.1 Enteromius treurensis
CAACATTGTGATTAGCCAATCAGATTTGAAGAACCAGTTTATAGTTTTTGTGAAGCTTAGGCTTACAATCAGTGTTTGGTGCTTGTACATCAGTGTCAGTCATCTATAATTTCCTTTGATTTTAGGCATTACTCATGGGCAGGGTCAGGTGTAGAGATTCACTACACAGAACCTGATATTGTGTATGTTGGTGTGTTTGGATGAAGGTTTACCTACATTATCTAATCAAAATAGCTGATTTTATTCCAATTTTATTCCATATTTAACTCCAAGATGGTCTACCAATTCTGCAAGCTTTACACCACCTAAACCATGTCAGACCCACAGCACACAGCCTTTAAATTTAAGACATCTCCATATTTTCATCACTCTGCAGTTTTAAAGATATCAGTCTGTCCATTCATTAATGGTGACTTTTTTACAGGTCCTCTACTGACATTATGTTGCGATTCAGTCTGGACAAGAAGACACAGAGGCGGGGCATGTCAAAGGACAAGCCCTTGACTTTGGAAGCCAATAAAACAATAAAAGGACACTAAAAGCTATCACTAAGAATCTGAAGGAGGGGAAAAGGTCACACCCACCGGTGTCACAATGCAGGGTGCTCTTGCGCTGATCACTTGGAGCTTTGTTGGACAACTGAGGGGTAGTTTCATAATATAAGTCACAAGACAACAAAAAAGGGTAAAGAAGCAGTCTTACAATGCCCCTATTCTTAGCGCAATTAAGGTATAAATGCTGTCAAAAGCCATTTGAAGAAGAACATCCTAAGAAAAAAAGGAGAGCATTCTTGGCTTGACATCCCCTCGTAAATGCTGATTCTTTTTGTGTGAATTATAGCGCCGTACTCTTTAGTCAATCAAATCCCACTCTTGCTTCACAGGATCTGAACAATTGCCAATATCTATCAACACCAAATGAGAGCGTTTTAATACATGAACCTATAAATTCATGAAAAGGAAAGGGAAGCTGAAGTCTGGTCCTTCTAGGGTGGAAGTTGAATTGTTTGGTGCTTAAGGTCTCTCACCTTTCAATGTCCACTGGAGCATGGACAGCACACCAATCAATCAGTGAGAAAAGGTCAGAGCCAATGCAAAGGAGCACATTCCATGGAATACTCTCCCATGGCTAAGCCTACAGTCCATGTACACAGTTAGCTATATCCATACAAAGACAACTGTATCAGTCAACTGCAAACAACACCTTACAAACTACATATTTGCAGTCGTTGTCCTTATCAAACTGCCCTCAATCCATTACCTCCACAACTTTCTCTTCATCTTGATGGAGAAATGGTAACGGTCCATTGAGTGCAGATTACAGTAGTAGTTTTGATAAAGACATTGATGGCCCCCATGATGCCATATCTGTGTTGTATATGTACTGTGCACCATATAGTTGCTTTGGGAGATATGGTTGTTTTAAATAAGTCTCATGTGTGTTTTCGTCACCCTGTTTTAATGAGTATTTTGAAGTATCGCATAAGAAACGAGTGCCATAGAAACGAATTTCAAATAAAAATCCCTTAATTCACAAAATATTTTTACACTTTTATATACGTTTTATACTTTTTTGGGCCTTTACTTGGCAGTCAATGGGACAGTCACAAGCTTCCCAGTTTCCATCTAAATATTTTAAATTGTTTTCCAAAGACAAACAAAGCTTTTTTCGGGTTTAGAACGACATGGGGGGTAAGTGATTAATGACAAAATTTCCACTTTGGGGTGGAGTATCCCTTTAATTCACAGCTTAAAGGGATGCATATGGTGCTGAAGTAAACTGATCAATATTTACATTTAGCTATAGATTAAGAATGAATAAATTTTAAAAAAATTTTAAATGCCTTAAATGTCTTTTACAGCAGTAAAAATCTTAATACAGTATGTCTTACATATTTAATCTTATATGACTATTAGAACACCAGAAAATATTCTAAAACTATAAGGTGCTGATTAATGTGGCTTTAAAATGCCAATTTCCCCTTTTCCCCCCTGTTTTCCTTGATCTTCAGTGATTGTTCCTTCTCTCTGCCCATTTCAATGCCAGCGCTCGCCAGCCAAACAAAGATGTAGGAGTATTAATTCCGAAGGGGGGACAGGAGTGGGTACCAAAGCAATGTGATCTCAGCTGCATGCCATCCACAGGCGCGGGCAGCTGACAGGGCCAGGTTGGGTTGCTGTTACTGTGTTGTCAGGATGTGGTAGTAGGGGGTAAAGTTTCGGGGGGGTCCCGCCACACTATTGAGTCCTGGCTTTACCCACTTCAACCTGCTAACAATGACAGCTCTGTCCTACAGAACTCCAGAGCGAGCACCAGCCCCCTCCCAAAATAAGAGCCCTGATTTGTGGAGTGTGCCCCGCTCCCTTCTCCCTCTGATCCCTTTTCTATCCGTCCTTCGCTCCTTTCTTTCCGCAGCACTGATGTAATCCAAAAACATCCAGAGGAGCAGCTGCACAGCGACACTGTCCTCTCTAACTCTCTCCCTCACTTTCTCTGTCTTTCTCTCAGCTGCTTTATTTCCTTTCTTTCTCCAGTGGCATGCGAGGCTGTCACAGGGAGGGAGCGATGGGGAGCGGAGACAATCAGAGCCTTTTTCTCCGCTAAAATGGGCTATCACTTCAAATCTCTTTTGCCATCTACCTCTGTATCCTGTTTGAAGAGCCTCCGGTGTCTGGGTCGAGGGTAAAATGAAAATCCTCGGTTTGAAGTTATGCCTTTGCACAATAAACAGGAATTTGTAGCAGAAAACCAGTATTAATAAATCAGTCAGGACGTCCTGACAGTAGTTATTGTAGTTACTGGTAATGTACAAAAAGCTCAACTCCAGAGCCGTAGGCAACGACAGAACACGTGTGGTCTGAATCCACTAAAATCTCAGGTGTGACTCACAAGGCCTTGGACGCTGACAACGGTAAATATACACAACTAAGTCAAAAAATTGACTGTAAACTTTGACAAAAAAAACCTGAGGGCAATGCTCTGTAGCAAACACTGATACATCAAATCTTTTAAGAACGCCAGACATTTGTGTGTGGTAAATAAACCGTGTATTACTGAAGCCCTGTTTTCAAAAACGCATATTTGCATATGTGGCCTAATGGATAGGGAGTTGTACTTGTTGGGTTAAACACAGAGCACAAATTCCTAGTATGGGAAACCATATCTGGCCACATGTCATGTCTTTTGCTTTCCTTTATTCAAATTTAAAACTTAAACCTGTTCAAGAACACAACAAACTTTTCAGGTCTTCTCATCATTCACATCTTCAAAAAACACCACCTGTCGTTTTGCCCCACTTTAACCTTCCCGAAATTTAAGTTTAGGTTAATGTCTTTGCAGTCACAGAGTAAGCCATTAGTACTGGGGAAGTCTGTGGCGCAGGAATAGTTCAGGGTGCGAGGGGTTTAGAAACAGGACCCCTTTGCGAACACAGGGCAAGAAGTCCAAACTCAGAGTGGCACAAGTGCAGCTCTGTGGTATATAAACAGTTAAAGTGCTCAATAAAACCAATGTTAGAGAGCAAGAACAAGTTGCTACACTCATGCTGGGTAAAATATGTGTGATATGTTACTTAAAGGTACTTTTTTAAGTAAAGGACACACAATGGGCATAATAATCACCTTAAAGGTGTTTAAAGACGCAAAAATGACAAGACCGATCCAAACCTAATACTTCTAGAATCTAGCAGTATGTTTGGGGAGCTCATTTTTAGTCCATCTCCTATCCTGAAATGTCTGTCTTGCAGAAGACTTACTGCCAAATTCTAGAAGATCAATTCTTCGAACAGTGGTTCAAGAGGATGTGATGTTGTTCCTTCAAGAGTCACTCACAATTTATCCGTCCATAAAGCCTATGAGAAATCAGTCTTAATGGTTTTCACAATATTTCAGCATGTTATTCTGAATAAGTGAGGGTCATTTTTAGGATTTTGTACTCAAGTCTCTGAGAACCTGACACACTGAACTTGTGGAGACTCCAAGAAAGGTTCAGTTCTGAAAAATAATGTCGCTGGAGACTTAATGGTTCCTGATGGTTTCTGACCAAATTCATGAATTTAATTCTTAATTATTTTGCAGCTAACATGTCTTTTCTTCTCCACCTGTTTTTTGCTTTGACTGTGTTGACCAATGAGCATTTTACTGCCCAGTGGTCATTTCTTAACTTTGCTAATATTATTGCATTAGTTTTGCATCCTTCTAATGGGCATTTAATAATTTTTTACTTTTAGTCTGAGTTTAATCTCTTTCTAGGCTAATTTTATCTGGAAAAAGAAAACTTGCCTAATAATTTGGAAAACAATGTATGACTAGTTGTCAGCAACACAATGTTTAATTCATTGTAGAAGTTTAATATTTAGTAGAGTGTTTACAATGAAAACCTAGCCAGAGTGTTTGAAGAATATCTAACAAACACACAGTGCCAGTGCCTATCCCAACTGTTTCTCTTCCTCCGTGGTTTTAATGGGTGCTTTTCACATACTTTTTTTTCTCTAGACAACCAGAATGTCAGGTTTTTCCTTGTTGTTGGATCCAACCAGATGTATTTTAAATATTATAACTTCAGCCCTTGAGGTATTTACCAGTAGTCAAATGAAATAATATTGCATTCCAGAGGTACAGTCAGTTTCCAGGTGAAGCACAAAGCAGGCTAGGTTTGCCTGCAGTGGCTTGTTCTATTATCAATCAGATCTTCACACACCCTGCCTATTCAGAAGCTCCATATCCTCCTCCACATCTTCCCATCATACAATATACACTTTACTTTAACCGGCGCTGAGAATCAGCATAAACAAAGAGTAATCCAAAGAGGCTTTCCCCTTTTTCTTAAATGGCAGCTATTTCGGATGTGATCTTCAGTCATCACACACACCCACAACCTTTATTTGCCAAATGACCACATAAAAAGAAAAGGATCATGTTTGTAATAAATTCACATTATAACTAAATAAATGTAAATTTGGGAGACGGGGATGCAGAATTTAGTCTGACAGGAAAAGCTAAAAGAAGAGGAAGTGAAACACAAAAAACTGAGTTCGACTGGCAGGATTTGACAGCAAAGGGCCACTGTGGCACTACATGCAGCAGCCATCTTGGTTCTCTTCCAAGTCATGCACAAGTGCCAAGAGATGAGGGCACAGGACCCAGGATGTGGGCTGACTCAGCAGCATGTGTGGGCTGACCCAGCCTCTCCATATGCCTTGGCCCCTGTGGATAAATGGGCATCAGGGCACGTCTATCTTCATATATCCCCACTTAACCTCCATTGACTTACTGCAAGGTAGCAATTTTTTTAAATGAAACATTTCCTGTTCATTTTTGTTTCGTATCCAACACTTGTGGTATTGAGATATATGTACTACATAAAGTGTAGTTCCTTAAAATTAACTTCTTTAAATTCTGAAAATACCCATTTTATTTTTGCGCTAACCTACTTGGCTGAGTAAGAAGTTTACAGTACTTTTCCAACTTTGGGTTCAGTCAGGAATGAATTCCTTGAAATCCAATCCGCGAAGAGCTAGCTAGCTGAAATTTATCCCACTGAACTGCTTTCCTGGCAATACACACCATGCTACTTTCTCATGGCAAGACAATTCAGCAGCCAGATGCTACTCTTTTGCGCTAATCTCAATGCGTGTTTTTAAACAGAAGAATAATTGGACCAAATTACAAGGCAAGTAGCACGTTAATGCTCAGCTCAGTTGACCAGGAAGTTTACTGTCAGTTCAAGAACCTCTCATGTCACACATTCTAGAGGCATTAGTTTCATGCCAGTCCAGTCAGTACAGGTACAGCACCAAATTAACTGGAACACGTCTCACATAAAGGAATCCAAGACAATTTGACACAATTTTAAATGAAAACTGCTAAATTGTAATTTAATTACAGTAGAATGTTAGATAGCAGTTAGAATGGAAACATTCTTCATTAGGTATGGATCTTTTGTTGTGTTTTGCTATATATATATATATATATACAATATATATATATAAAATCCTGCTGTGAGGTACGAATGAATGTTGGTATTTATAATTACCCTGCCGTTGCTTTATGCAAATCCCTTCTTAGCCTCTGGGTTTTGAAAATGTTCTTCAGGGTCAGGAAGGACACAGTTCAGACACTTTGATTCAGTAGTTATTGTTTAAAAATCCTCAAAGAACAAACATAGCCACCTAAAATGATCAGGGATATTATAATTGTTAAAACTTAATATGTGGAGAAAACTATACATTAACCACATCTAGGTTGATATCCCAAAAAACCTAAACACTTTGTCTCTTTGGTGCACATAACACCATATATATATAAATACATGTGTGTATATCAAGCTTGGCATTGCAACATTAGGTCAACTAGTGGTGTGTTTCCTGTTGAATGACTGATGGCACATGGAAGGAGATTTCAGGAAACCTGTTTGAAAACAATCTGTTTGCTTACCGTAATCGCACAAAAATGGTTGAATTTTTCATAAGCAAGCAAAACATTTGTTTATACTGTGCTAAACTGATATAACAAGCATCTGAGACTAAGCTGACACTTAGTGGTGTGGATGCAGCATCGTACAAAAGCAAGTTTTTACTTACCGATTCCACAGCTCCATAGAATGCCCTATTTGCAGTCATCCATAACGGGGTGGTCACTGAGATGAAGTCAGTAATATCCAGCTGATCATGTGATCACAACATGTCCATCCCCATGATCTCTATTTAAAATTAAACTTTTATTCAGCTACTGTTATAAATGGAGTCATCTACCAGTGTACATGATTTTAAACATTTTTCAAAAGTAGTGTAGATTTATCTTTATTTACACTAAAGGTACAAGAACATGAACTTCTTGTACACTCCTCAAAGTATAAACAGTCATTAATAGTATATGATAGTTAAACTTCCAAAAACATTTTTTGGGGGTTAATCAAAGAAACTTTTGAGCATCAGTCAGTTAAAGTTTTCCTCTCACACGGTTTATACTCATTGTATTATGTGGCCAAATCATCATAATTTCTTAATGCCTGCTGATCAATTTGTTTAAACCTACTGTAGGGATTGGCACTGAGAAAGGTGGGGGTTAAGGGTCTGTTTGTGCGAGGGGAGAGCAAGGAGGCGTGAGTGGGGGTTTTGGGGAAGCAAGGGTATCGACAGGCAGGGCGCAACGAATAGCTGGCGCCAGACGAGCTCCACAAGCCTGGGGAAGATTTAGCACCAAAGAGAGCGGAGTGTCGCAGTGAGTGTGTGTGTGTTTGGGAGTGTGTGTGAGAGGGTCAGGCTCTGAATGCAGTTCTGTTCAGGGCAGATTTCATGGCTGGCTGATCACAGGCGTCCATGGCTCGACCCTCGCGACAGCTGCAAGGCCCTGCCGTCAGGCCCGCTCGCCCCCTCCTCCCCGCTCCGGCACAAAGGGGGCCCTGCCTGGCCCAGCGCGGCCCAGCACGGCCCAGTACAACGCGGCAGCGGCTGACAGGCTGCGGTCACTAACGATGGCAACTGTGTGAGGTATGCATGTGTCGTGCCGGGGGGTGCGGGGGGCGTCATGCTAATGGAGCAGGCAAGCGGGAAATAGAGCGGCCTCCCTCTCGCCCTGTCCAGTCCAAGGGGTTCCCATTCCTATGAGATTATTTGTCTTTCTTCTCTTTATTTACTTGGCCCATTTGTTTCACATGCATTATCTTCTCTCCCCAAATCTTTTCCTCAAAGACTTTACTCCATCTGCATCTCCTCAGGACCGTCCAAAAAAAAATTTTTAAAAATGCTTATTCCCAATACACGGATGCAGTAGCCTCAACACAGGGGGGTTAAACTGTGTCAAAGTTCTCAGAAGACAGGCTGATGTCACGGACAGCTAGACTTACTGTGTCTCATCAATGGGGCACAGCAACAGTGAATGACAGGATGATAAAGATGGGGCATGAATGGCCAAAAGAATTGATAAATGATGGCTGACTCGGTGCAAACGAGTGGGAACCATCTGAAAACTGCTGACCATAAACTTTTGAACCTTAAGGATCTCATACTACTTTTCCAGTACATGAGGGTGGGTAAAACTGAACTTGTCATGCACAAGAAACAAATAATTGTGCTTTATTTTGTGTCCCTACAGTAAGCATAAAATCTTAAGTTTCCTTTGAAAATAATTCAAAACAATATGATTATCGTTAGTAAATGTTTTACACAGAATCACTGATCTTTCCCGTTTTGATAGGATTTAAATACGGAGTTCACATTCCGCGGCCCTTTGCATTTTCCCCTTGCATCTAGATGCTAATCATTTGGATTTAGTTGACTGTCGGTCAACTGTCCCTCAATGCATTTGGATTCCAATCTTATATCCTGAATGCATATTTTCTGTATTAATTTCTGCGGTTTTCTCAATTGGAAGGATTATAACCATTTGTCTTAAGTACCTGAGGTGATATCAGCATCTTGAAAACATTCTGAACGAAGCGAATTTTGTTCCTGTGTGATCAGACAACCATCTCTTGCCTCGTGGTCATCACAGCAGCAAAGTATTCCTCTGACCCAAAAGGATAACCCTTCTGACCCTTCAGGGTCACTAGTCTAGCCACCACAGTGTGCCTCAAAATACTGTAATGAGCTTAGACTGACCTGACACTGCTGAAGTTTACTAGAGCGCAACTAAACCACTAACAGCCTTAAACTGTTCTGATATTAGCTTTACACTGAACAATCTCTTAGCAGGATGCAGACGGATTAACTGCAACCACCAGAACCAGCCCTGATAGCACGTTTTTAGTATAAGCTAGCACATTTAAGCTACACCCTTTTAGCATCTGAGCAACAAGGAAGCTGCAGGATGTGTTTGAAAATTTTATATGCAGTACATGCTGGTTTGGAAACTCATGATTGGGAGTTTCAGGAATAGTAACATTGGCCGACATGTTTCCAGAGCGCACTTCAACAAACATACTCTATGTAGCAGCTTTATGCACCTCTGGATACAGCGCAAGTGGTTAAATTTGAGCCGACACATGCATTCCATACACCAAGACAGCCTGGATGGACCGTGCAAGTGGAGAGAGGTGCAGGTAGCTGAGTTTCACCGCTCAAGACTGGGCTTATTGTCCTTTCTCTGTGGGAAAGCCACATTACTTCCTTCAAGGGCGATTACCAGGAAACTTAAGATGCTGTATCAATGACGCTTCTCACATTTGCAGCAAGAACACAGAAATCTGCCCCTCATATCTACACACATGCACAGAAGCGTGCACACACACACCAGACGAAGACTAACTGTGCTTTATCATTTGGCCTAGGTGTGAACATCAATTTTCTCAGTGTGGCCTACAGACACGACCTGTTGCTTCTTGGCAGGGAGACAGATAAGTCGCTCGTTCTGATAGGGCCAAAGATGAGGAGATGCGAAGGCAAAAGGTCACCGTTATCTTACTACACAGGTGGAGATTAAGCAGCTGTGCATCTTTATCTCTCAAACAGACTGTATTTGCAGCATGGAATGGCTAAATGACTTGTTTAGCCAGGACGCAAGAGCCAAATGCAAACTGCACCAGTAGGTTGTTACATAATAGGGTGCACACTTGCAAAACAAAGCAGAGAGAAGTCAAAGAGATGTTCCGTACTCTTTGGACACGTAGCTCTTGCTCAATGAATCAACTGCCGCCACACGCACCAAAACATCTCAGTTTATTTAGAACAAAGGGACCATGGGCTGATTGGCGCACACTTGTTGCTTCGGGCACGGTGCATACCGACCTCTAGTGGTGCCCGAAGTATCTTCACTATGCTTGTGTGAGCCAGAACACTGTTGACAAGGACTAATGGCCCCCTTTGCAGCTAATGATGGAGCTATGTAGACAGCTGCTGCGCAGTCTCTTCAAATGCCAGCACTGACCCCGGCCTTTGAGGATGAGGGGGAAAAAAACTCTCTTTCTTATTTTTTTCTTTCTCTCTCTCTCTCCCGTCCCTGTGCATGAAAGTATCCCTCTTTTGCTATTCAAAGCTCATCACCCCATTCGCTTCCTTTATCTAGACCTGCTTCTTTTGGCTTTTTCTTCTTCTCACCTGTATGCAAATTGGCCAGCATTCTGTTTCATTAATCTGGGAGAGGTAGGGTAAGATAGCAGCAGATTGCTTCCGCTGCCGCAGAATGTTCCCCGCACTTTGGCCACAAGTTAATTTATTACTGGAGGGTTTGGAGCGCCTGGCGCACAGGGGATGTTTGTTAAAGATCCTTTTCACTCCATTCAGTCGGCCAGAGCACAGCGCTTTGAACCCCAGCTATTCCCCCTAAAGAGTGCCAATTCAGAGAGCACAGGCAACCTGAGGAACGAAGCGAAGGGGCAGTTCTTGAGAAAGAGAGAGAGACATAGTTGGAGCGTAAAGAAAGAAAGAAAGAGAAAAAATGCTGTATTTTATACAAAGGTTTATTAGGGCGTCTTTTAGGGGTCTTGATTACCCTGTAGGGGTTTTATTTTGCAGTAATGACCAATGGGCTACGCATTATCCTTGTTATTAAATGGCTAAGAGACCACAAAGTGAAACACGAGAGTCAACATCTTACAGTTACTTACAGTTAAAGTTTAGCGGTTATTTTGCAGAAACACTTTAAAGCCACAACTGCTACATTTTGTATTCTATAGAGCCATACAAAAAATATTCCTCACACAATGAATTGGCTGAAGTTGTAGGACTGGCTTTTGATGTGTTTCAGGAGTGTTGAAATCCAGTAAAACACCCATTTACAGCATTGCTGTGCAGTAGGGCTGGGTGATATATCACATGCTATACTCAGTAAAGCCGGGTCCTTGATTAGCTGAAAATCTCCATCTCCTGTTTTTCAAATGGAGTGGCAGTTACTACACAGAGCTGAAGATTACTGACAAGCTACACAATATCGCATACAGTATCACAACTGAGTAGCTTGTCAGTAATCTACGGCTCTCATCAGTACCATTCTATAAGGTTCTGTCTGTATCCAAATATGCCATTATTTTATACTACATTAAAACCAGAACATGAAATGAGCAATGTATCAATACACAATATTCATAAAACAAAATGCGAAAAACACATGAATGACATACTTCTTGGCCAAGATTCTTAATCGTTTATTCAATGCACTCTTTACTTTACTATTTTTGGAATAGACCACTTTAGATATTCTACTAACAGTAAGTAACTTTGCAACTACTGTACATGTCAACTAGCAGTCATTAGAGTATTAGTAACACTTTATTTTGATGGGTCCAAAACACACTACATACTTTTCTGATCAGAAACTTTGCAAGTATATGTCAACTTATTCTACTAACCATACACCTACCCCTAATCTGAGATTTAGTAGACATGTAGTTGTGAATTAATGCAAATTAGTTGAAATGTAGTTGACTTGTAGTTACGAAGCTACTTATAGTTAGTAAAATGTCTAAATGGACCATTGAAGTAAAGTGTAACCCTATTTTTTTTAATCATATACTTTCTATGAATGCAAGTAGCATGAAAGAAATCTTCATATTCTACATCCCCATGTTTCTCGTGTGGCCCCGTGTGATGGTAAAGCATAAATCAGAACTGCATTTAGTGTGAAATCAGTAGGTTACCCAGGTACTTTTTGTGCAGTGTTAACTTGGATATACACTCTTAAAAACAAAGGTATTTCACAATGCCACAGAAGAAACTTTTTTGCTTAAATGGTTCCGTAAAGAACCTTTAACATCTGAAGAACATTTCCACTTCACAAAAGGTCCATTGTGGTGAAAGAAGGTTCTTCAGATTATAAAAAAGGAAGAAAGAGATGGTTCTTTAAAGAACCTTTGACTTAAGAGTTTTGTGGAAACCTTTTTATTTAAGAGCGCACTTGGATACCTGCATAATTAGATGCAGGACTTGAGTTTAAAAGAGTCAGTGGATAAAACTCTTTTTAGCCATGACTACTGTATGTTCACAGTATAGCACAGCCTCTGATTCTTACCTTAAATATAGCATCACAGATTAAAGGAGTAGTTATAAAGTGGTCAACCAAGTGTGCTACATCATTGGTGATAAGTTGTTGTTTTTTTTTTAAATGCCAAAAGACTATTCTTATCACTTCAATAGATTTTGATCTGTAGCACAAAGACACACACACACACACCTAAGCAGCTGCTGTTCACAAAAGACCGGGCAGCGGGAGAAAGGTGTGGGTTGAGCTGAAGCTGAAGAGTGCTGAACTTTCTCTCTCTCATTGTCTCTCGGTATTTCCCGCCCTCCTTATCCTCGACCAGGCCAGAACAGGGAGTGGCCAGGTGATAAAGCGGCACCTGGCAGACAGGTGTTTGGGAGAGTCTGCCAGGGGTCGCAGGAGATTAACTGCCCTCGCTCACCTGAGCAGAGGAAGACAGGGGGCAGGTGCATCTGTTGGGGCTGCTGCGCACACTGAAAGTCAAAAGAGCCCCGCGCGGCAGGGACAGCCACCTAATTACAGTTGAGGAGGCGTGCAGGGAGGGCGTTGAATTGCAGCAGTTGAGGAGAATAGAGGAGGAGCAAGAGGAGTGGATGGTCCAGTCTCTACATGTCAAATCGAGGACCCTCCTTGATCCAACTTGCATTGTGTAGGTGCAGTGACACCTTCTCCTTTTCTTCGCCATGCCCTGCCAGAGGGTGAGGTTGGACATTTCTTTCACTCCTATTACAGCAGAGCCTGGCTAGCCGTCTCCTTAATTACAGCTTGAAAAAAAGATGGCAAGTCTGGGTTTTCAGAAGCGGGATTTGAGGATGGGGTCCAGGTGCTGGGCGGGTGAGTGGAATGAGCAGAAATAGAGGGAGGCAAGAAAAAGGGGCATCATTAGTGCTTAAAGAGGCATTTAGTTGAACTTCCCGCCAAGGACAACAGAGCTGTCAAATGTCCCTAAACAATGGGTTCTACACAAGCATCCGACAATACTTAAAACTTGGGTGACATCAGAAGAAGCAAGCTGGTAAAAGATCAACAAGCTGGATTGCACTCTGCAGTGCAATCGACCTCCAGGGCAAGATTTGAGGCATCCTGATACTCAGTATGGCATAAACAGTACCTCCAGGTTCAGTCAGAGTGTTATCAAGTGTGTTACCTTAGTGCATTTTGACATATAGTATGAGTATTTACATATAAGTAACATGACTTAATACCCCCCAAACAAAGGACGGAATTTGACTGGCTTAAATGCAACTCCACGTTGCATACATCATAGAAAACAAAAGCATACAATTGCATCTTGAGTAAAAATTATAAACTCAAACAAATCAGCAGCTGCTTTTGCTACAGTATTCACACTGGTTGTCATAATTGCATGGGCAAAAATAAACAAGTAACTTATTTCTTATTTCTGCCTCCTGTCTGGACCAGGCCTTGAAAACACAAATGATTTTAATATGGGTGCTTCTTCAAAGTCCCTATCCTTTAATATCAGATTTTAATTAATATGGTCGGTGTAATATTTTGCTTAAGAAAGTTTTCTGGAGAACAAATCATAACTTTGAGAGAATTTGCAGTTGCTATAAGATGCAGAAGTGAGCAACTACGGCATATATGCATTTCAAAAACAAACAATGCAGACAATACAGAAATGCAAAAGTAAGGACATAGTTTCCTTACTATCCACATAATCCAACCATAATATAATGCCATTAGATGAGCTCATACTGCAAAGTTGAATATTTTAAACAAACAGAGCAATGTCAGTTTTGGGGACCCACAGTTGACCAATTTATAATTGTCTCTGCAGGTTAAATTGAGAAAAAAAAAAAAGTTCACAGCACTCAGAAGTAGGTGAGATGTTCCTGCTTAAGGCCCATTACAGATCTGTTGACCTAGTGAACATCAGCAGCCGTGGGGGGGAAGCAGAAGCTAAGGGAATGCAGGCCAATCTATCTAACAGATGAAAGTTTGAAAATGTAATTTTATGAGATCAGCACATGCCCAAGCCCCACTTCAATATCCTTCTAACAACACAACAAATTTATGGATACACCGAATGGTATTGTGGTCACTTCATGCCTGTCGTACCTCTATGAAGTCGTAATCGTTTACTTCCTCACACCAATGGTGAGAACTGCATTCTGACTGCTGTAGCTGACAGAAATGGGACAGGACACTTGAAATACAGCACTGCGTAATGAGAACTCTGTGTGTGAGCAAGTGAAGAATGCAGTGGGAGGCAAGGCCTTACAAGCTGCAAATTCCACATGCAAAACCCTCAAAAGAAGAAGTAATGGGAAAAATCTCAATCATCAAACAAGCAGGTTGCACAGACAAGATAAGCATGGGAGAACTAACAGACTGTGGCATTGCTCACATACCACGGTGTATGACATCACTTTTTTTTTTTTTTTACCGCTGTCAACATTGTTCCAACCTGTATATGATGGGTAACACAAACCTTTGACTCTGTTAAAGCTGATAAACCAAACGAGTGAAAGAAATAAACCACAACACTGCCACCTGAATAAAATACTGAGACCTGTTGAGCTTTGCTGGAGAAGCCTGGACGTGAACTGGTCTTCAGTCATCTAGGAAGCTATTAGGAATGTTTAGCTTATGAATTTAGAGGTAGAATGGTTGTCTTTACTTATTTTATATATGAGTTGGGTAGGACAGAAAAGCTGGATTAAAAAAATTCCAAATGTTACCCATGTCTGACAAGACTACTACTACATACCTACTACATACAGTTACAAGAGCACAGTATGCACTGTTACTATATTGTGCATAGTAGGGGAGAGTGGGGTAACTTGAGTCAGTGGGTACACTTTTACTGTCATGTCGCCCTGTATTTTGGAATAACACATAATTTCTGTCACATTGTCAAAAGTAGAAACGCATGGGAGGAGTGGAAGGTACTCAAAGGTATTTCCTCAAAGAAAATTTGCATAACAGGTGAAATGGCTGTTACATCAAAGCAAATATATCCAGGTGTAACAATATTTATTATGCATACAGGTGATTTACCAAATATAAGATCATGCAAATCAACTTGTTTAGTTGATCACACACACACACACACACACACACACACACACACACACACACACATGTATGTACAGTATGTGTGTGAATACAGTATACTGTATATATAGATATTTAAATAGTAGTCAACATTTGAGTGGATCAAAACCTTTTGAACTTTTGAAATATCTTTCACATGGGTTTGAGTCAGATTCTGTCAGATGGTCAGCTGTCACCAGATGGTGCAAGTTACCCACTGATTAGGATCAACTTACACCTAACCTATTTTTTTGTTTTTTGTTTTTAAATAAAAATCCATATTTTTAGAACCTTTTGTCATAGATACATTCTAATCATTTTAAAACGATTGCAAAATCCTTAAATCACTTTATACTTTCATTGTTCTTCTGCCTCATTTTCCCTTATCTTGGACCACGAAAGTAAAAAATGGCTCATCTTACCCCACTCTCCCCTTCTATGAATGTAATCATTGTTATCCATATGTCATTACTGCCATGTGATCTAACAAAAATTTCACAAATCCTCTCCTGTTGCATCAACATGGCATGGTATATGAGTATTATAAATTCAGACATTTTACTGTTTTCACATATTATTATATTATATTATATTACATTGTATTATTATTATACATATATAAACTATACAGCATGGATGACATTTCAGATGACACATTTTTCACTAGCCAAAACAGGATTGTCTGTTTTAAAGGCATGGCTTAGCAAAGTTAAGAATTTAACCCATTGGACCATCAAACATTTTTTTTACGGAATTATCTGTGCCGACCAGCAAACACTTCACAATAGATGAGAATGAGATAACGATAAAGATTGTGAACTGACCTATAAAAAAGTTCCTTACATAATACGTTTGTAAACGCTGTCTTAATTTGCAGTACAATAATTTCTTTATGATGTTTATTAACTAATTAAATAATCTGGTTTTGTTTTATGTCTGCTTATATTTTGTTGCACTGAAAAACCTGTGATGAAATTTTCGGTGTGCTGTTTGAAATCAATTTTGGTCATTTACACAAATTTATACAAATGCATTAGGTTTTGTAGGTTTAGGAGGAGATGGGGGTTAAAACCAGGTCGGTCTATGTGCGCTTGCATTTGTTTAACTAAAAGGTTAAACCTTTTCCTATAAAGGGGTCATACCGTGGTACATGCACTCTTACAAGCTGTTTGGACTGAAATGTGTGTTGGGAGTGTGAGTACACAACCACCATGCAATGATAAAGATCCACAGGTAGTTTTCTTTTAATTTAATAAAAATAAGTTGCCCCTCACACAGACAGAGGCCACTCCCACAATAGTTGATTGACAGCAGCGATCACACAGACTGAACAGGTGTCTTACCTCTGACCCGCCCTGAGTGAGCCGTCATCAGACCGAGACGCAGAGACAAGCAGGACTCTTAAGCGATTGAGGTGTTTTGTTGTTGATTGTATTAATGAACATAGCAGTAGTCCTGACATCAGAGTGACTGAAGACGGAGGATTAACGTTACATTTGGTTCTGAAGGGAAACGCGCCCTTGATCAACAGAAATGTGTTTATGTTCACGCGAATCATTCATGATCCAACCTCACCTACAGAAGCAGAGTATAATGTCTTTTAATGAATCTTTGTAAATCACCTTTCCAAAGATCCTCTGAGAGTGCCTGGGAAAAGAGGGGCGGAGTCAGCGAAGCTTGTGAAGATTTAAAGGGGAAGTACACAGAACAGAGTGATTTCTAAAGAGCTGTTTTTGACAGGGTAAAATGAGCGTTTTTAAAACTACCTTTGAGAAATTTTAAAAGAACTATTTTACAAACTTTCCATTAAGACCCTAAAGAATCATATTAGCTTGTGGAAAATTGGCTTTGTATGACTCCTTTAAGCTAAATCCTAGAGTTTTTAAGGTGAATGAATGAACACAACTTGAGGTTTTGCTGAGCTACTGTACTTGCCATTATAACTTTATACAAAACAGTATTAATGTAAAATGTATTAGTTTTCTGTTAACACTTTAGAACAGGGAACACTTATTTACTATTAACTACAACCTTTCCCTCAAAAAAATCCTAATTTGTTGTTTATTAATAGTTAATATGATAGTTATATTTAGGTGTTGGATGTAGAATAAGGGATTAATATGTGTTTAATTAGTACTAATAAACAGCTAATATTTTAGTAATATGCATGCTAATAAGCAACTAGTTAACTAACTAACTAACTAACTAAAAAAATGTATTCATAAAACATAACTTCTGGATTTGATTGGTGCATATTTAAAGAATTCAGAAATATTTATTGAATAACTGTAGAAACAATGACTAAAAAATGATTTACTGTGATTTCATCAAATATTTTCTCTGTAATTGGTAAAAAATGATGGCAAAAATCCAGTTCAGTGTATAAATAAAGAAAAAGAAAAAAGTGTTATTTATGCCTCAGTATTTTACTGCAGAGTCAAGCACAGTTACTGTAAATATGCAGTTTTCTGCAGTGTGGGCCGCAGCTTTACATGGTGAAAATACGGCCAGAATCTCACGCAAACAGAGACAACTTTAAGCACAGTGATAAATTACACTCTCCGTCAGCAGCCCTGCGGAGAGGACTCTGATGCTATGAAGTTTGAGTAGGCGAGGGGCTGCGTCGAGCAGTGTGTGTGTGTTTATGTGTGTGAATCCCATGTGGGCAGGCTGGGATGACTCAGAGTGACAGATGCACACGCACCACCGTACCCCTCCCGTCCAACACCAGTGACCAATCGATCATCCCCGACTCCTGAGAGGAATGGGAGTTTGCGGCGCGATGCAGAAAAGAAAAAACGTCATAGGTCTTCAGTCAAAGGTTAATTTAAACCTCAATTTCAGTGACACGGATAAATTATGAATGTTTCTGCACTGCTGCATCTAATAACACCACAACAAAAGAATTGATGTTTTACTTAAGAATCTAAGTTTGCTGTGTGTATCGGATGTGACTTAATAAAAAGACTATACCGAACTATACCGTCTTTCTGTTGCGTTTTCTTCAATTCCTCAACAAACCGCAATGCAACCACTGACCAATTCACAAGCAAGTAGGCAAGTTTTTTTTTTACTTTTAAAAATGTGAGATTCGTGACAGAAGAATGCAAAATGAAATACAAGGTCTATAAGTATTTTCTAAATTAGAGTGCTGCATTTTTAGAATAATGTGATAAACAATAAAAAAAAATGCAGAAATGTAAAAATACTTTCTGATTCTGAATTAAAACAATAAATTCCAACCAATGTAGGCAAATCCTAAACAGTAGTTCCAAAAGATTTGTTTGAATCAGCCAAATCATTTATTGAACTGAATCACAGACTGCTTATTTAATAAAAATATATGTTACATTGAAGTGTCTCAGCAGTCTCTAAAATTTGTGTCAATATTTTCATTGACTGAAAAGAATCATAGAATCGATATGCCTAGTGGTGACGAGTGAGTCAGTGAATCACTCCCTCAAGCAATTCATTTAAAACACTTATTTACTAAATTTATTTAACAAACTAAATCATTTTAAGAAGTGAATTTTTAAATCATAAACAAAACTGAACCAATTCATCCATAGTGTTTATTCTCTGTCAACTGCTTTGTGGCTATACATTGATTTAGTTTTGAAATGAACTTAAAATACTGTTTAAAAGGCAAAATAAAATAAAATAATATAATTAAGTAAAATAAATATAAACATTTTAAATAAAATAAAGCAAACATAAATAAAAGTGATTAATTAATTTGGCTATTTTATGTCCTCTATTCTTTTATTTCTATCTAATGGAATGGAAAATTTAGGCAAGCACAGCCTGTCAGTAATCATTAAAAGCTGCGGCGCGGACAGCATCCAGAAGACATTTTGTTTGAAAGAGGCACTGAAAAGTGAACATAGCTGTAAGAATTGGGCCAGCACAAGGATGAAATGAGAGAGGGGGTCTTTTTATGTCCTTCGGCTCTGAAGGGTCTCCAAGCATCTGCTACCTGATCAAGCCTGCTGGCCACATTCTCATTTCTCTCCTCAGCCCTCGGGGCAGTGATTAATATGACAGACATTTTGTTAGGTCGTTGCGTGTGTGATTAATTTTGTGGGAGTTGTAAAAGAAGTGGTTCTAATGAACTGTTCTTTTCTCTTTGTAAAGTCATATTGAGTTCTCTCGCCCATTCTCCCATTGTTTCATGTTCACGTTTGAACTATACTAACACAGTACACCACTATGGAAACAAGCAAAGGCAAATATTACAGGCTTGTTAAGGGTTTTTTCAGAGATAACAGACCTCCTACAGATATAATATTTGAAGGGAGTTTCAATATTTATAAAGGTGGTCTTGAACACAAAGTTTTACACAGCTCTTATTCAAACAGAAAGAGCAGATATAGAAAAAGACTATATTACTGTATGCACTATACAGTATATAACAAAGTACACTGAAGTCACAGCTAAATGTGGGTTTATACTTGAGAATAAGTTCACTTAAATTAAAAGTTATAATACTTTATGTTCTATACACCCCGGCTCCAGATACTAGGAGACCAGGTGGGCCAGGCTAATGAAGGTGGGGGTATAGACAGTACCGCTGCTCCCTATACACAGAGTATGCAGCCTGCATAGGGCACCAGGGGGCACCATCCCAGTTTCTCAAAAAAAAAAAAAACTTTCATTCTATATTATTAAAAATGCATACATAAACATAAAAATCTAAACACGAACATACATATCATATATAGGCTAACTATAAAGAAAAAATGTATTTTATGATGAACGCAGTGAAGTTGCCGCATCTGCGCCGGCGCACTTATGTTGCGGCTGAATACAAATAATCATAATCGATGGACAACTAGGCTCATTCAGAGAAAAGACATCAGTGCAACCCAGCGCAGAGAAAGGAAAAATAAAAAAAGCCCAAGATGAAGCCGGTGCTTCAATTTCAGGTGATACGTTTATAATCCTGTGAAACATTTTTGACTGACGTTTGTAGACTTGATTTCACCACCAACAACAACGCATCTGACTTAACATTGCAGTTTCCATGACAAAAAATGTATTATATAAAAACAACAAGGCAATATATGGTATATGGTTTAATTATGGTTTCATTGAATAACTGTCAGGGAGTATCAGCCATCTAGATCATCACAATCATCACCTGCACCATCCTTCGCACGTTCCTAATCACCAGCATTCTGATCCTCTGCACGGTCACCTGCAATCAAGCTCCCCTTCAAAAGCACACTCCTCACTTGCACTCACCGTCTGGTCTACCATTGACACCGTGGATCTAAACCAGATGAATCTCTTTGTGTTCTCTCTCTCTAGAAGTACTGCTGTGCTGTGTGTTGTACGTTCGAAGTTCCAGACCTCTATTGTTCCTTTGACAACCCCGCTCCATTGTATATGCACTCCATTGACATTCTGACACTGGCAAGGACCTGCTTCTCTCCACCTAACCCTACCTGGATCTCCCTGACCTCCGTCCTTACTCCTACCCTCCTGTGTTCTCCCCTTGCACTGTCAATAAACCTCACTCTGACTAATTCCTCCGTGTCTCTCTAATGTGTGTTGTGACAATAACACTGTAAAAATTCATAATGTAATACAATACCTGCAAAGGGCACCAAAGGCCTGATAATATGAGACCATAAATTCAATCACACTGTATTAATAAAATCATACAGTTACTATCTAGGTCTACAATTGTAATTTATAAATAATACAATGTAATTACAAATAATTTTTTTCCCCCTTATAGGCTAGTAGGTGTTTTTTTTTTTTTTGAGGGAGCACAACAGTACTATTCTGCTTAGGCACTAGTGCTGCACGATTAATCATATCACAATCGCGATGTCAGCCTATGCGATTACATTACAGCAAATACTGCAATTATAATAAATAAACAAATGCATTCGTGGACGTAACAAGACATTCATTCTTGCATACACACCAGACGCGAATGAAGCGTTAAAGCGCGAATGATTTATATGTTAAGTCAATGCAAAGAAGCAATTAGACATCCTGCAGCACGATTCGCGCGAATTAAGCGGCGCGTTAAACACGCCGGTTTCTCACTGCACGCGCAAGGGTGTTTGAGACTCACGGTCTCAGAGCAGGAGCAGCGCGCGCCGATTGTACTTTCATACTGGCAGCGTTTGTCGCGCACAGCTTGTACTGCAACAGGTCTCTTTCTGTCGTATTTTCCAGAGTTCTTCTCCGCACATTGTGTGCTTTGATTTCTGTCATTTCCAGCATACTTTGTTATGAGACTGTCTTTATTATAGTTTACACAATAAACTTGAGCAAAGTTTTCAATATGTGTAGATGAAAAAATAGCAGAGCCTGTCAGGAAAAATTATGTCTGAACCTTCTCACATTTTGTATAAGAAGTATAACATTTTGCCAGGCAACAGAAGGCTTGCATGCAGATGCTAGATTGAATAGGCTAAGCTTTGAGATCAAATTTCGGAAAGAATTCCAACAATAAAGTGTATTTGGATAGAATAATTGAATTTAAAAATTAATCTTAAAGCTAACAAGTGCTTCTAGTTTTATTCATTTAATAGACATTTGAGGTTTGGGCAAAAACTCATGTAAATTATTTGTTTTTGTGCATGTTATTTTTAGCAAAGAGGGATTTGAGAAAATGATTGGCACACTGGACAAGAGATACCAAGAGAAATATACTAAGTATATGTGTTACATCCTGCTTAAAAGTTTTGGGACAACATGTAAAAATATAAAAATGGGTAATTGTTTTATTTATCTGTACTTTTGACTTTTTAATTTTATTTTAAAGTTAATTTAATGTAATTTAATTCAGTACTGTAAAGATGTTAATGTTGTTTAATTTTGCACAATTTAGTTTTAATTTGTTGTTGCTAGATTGCACTGTATACTGTATCATAGTTGAGAAATACAGATTTCAGCATTATTAGTAATCTGTGTGTGCATTTTCCTTCAAAACAAGCAAGTTGAGTCATA
>JAUCMU010000125.1:27948811-27959392 GCA_032275025.1 Enteromius treurensis
TGAGGGGGGGGGGGCGAGCTTAGGGTCACCAGGAGAGGTGCAGATGAGGATGTTGTTGTAGTTGAGCTAGTAACTCTTCTTCTGTCGGCTCTTTAACATGCTCTCTGAAGATGGAGGAAGGGCAAAAGATCATATTCAAACTATAAATTTCTCTCTGTATTAAATGTACAGTTCACCCTGTCATAATTAACTCATTCTCCACTTGTTGGGTTTATTTAGTAGTATTTATTTATTTTAGTAATTTTTTGACTATGGAAGTCTATGGCTAGTGTTACCTGTTACTGACCAGCATTCCTCTTTGGGCTCGTTTATAATTAAAAGTACTGCATAATCATAAAGTTCCCTCAGGGCTACCCCGTCACATTAAAAGACTAATAACATTATTTAATACATTCAGTACATTCAAAGATTTTACCAGTTAAACATTATTATCAAATCAGCAAAATATATCCCATATCTGTATTTATGAATTGGATCACAAACCAATTTTTTCAATCCATTTACTAAATAAAACACGTTGAGTATTTTAATATTAGCAAAAAAAGGGGAACCCCAAGTCTGAGTCATCGAATTGGCAGCACAACCTATTTAATTGAGTCAAATATTCTGACATTTATTAGAACGTATGGATTCGTTCTGTATTGACACTATTCTGTATGGATTATCATCATAATTTTATTAATGTTTTATAAAAAAATTCTTTAATTAGACTTTCAACATTCTGCAGATACCCTGTATATGGTAATCCTAATTTGGCACATGGGTAAATATATTGTTCCAGGACCAACAAAGGATGTTGATCCAGTCAAACGCCAGAAATAGATAAATAACAGAAATATTATATATTAGGGAAGGAAGATTTGTACTGAAATCTTAAGGAGTGATCAACGGCAGGATAGACCACACCACATTCCACTAAATTAAATCATTACCCTTCCCTTCCTTTATCAGAGAGGAATGTGAGGGAAAGCTGTGAGGAAAGAGCAGAACACAGCCTGAAATACTGAGCAGAGGAGCCTCGGGCAAAGTATCGAAGCTAAGGTGCACTCGCTTATGCAAAAAATAAAAAAAGACATCACATTATATAATGAAAGGTTATAGGACTATAGGATTCTAGGATTAAAAACAGGATTCAAAAGGTAACACTATAGAAAAGGGACCAATTCTCATTCAAATCTAGCTGATTGTGCCTATTAATAATGCAACCTGGGCTCATGGCGTAAGTTTTGGTGGTTTGTATTTTGAGTCTCACTAAAAAGTGTCCCCAGGAATGTTTATGCCATGAGACCAGGCAGGAAGCAATAACACACTGGCTGTTTATTAGTGCTAATAAAGCACATATTTTGCATCCCTAATCCTATCCAACAATAGTTTATGTTAAAAGTATGTTAATAACAAGAAATTAAGGAGGACTTTAAAACAAAGTGTGAACATTCAAACTTATTTTTAAATTTACTTTCAGCTACTTTTAGACAATCATACTGATAACTTGACGGTGTACAAAAAAACCCCATTATCAATCACTCAATTGGATAGTTATCTATTGATTCTCGCTCGCTCATTTTAAAGTGCAAATGTTGTTATTGATACAACTAACGGCTGGTCTAACCTTGTGACTCATTTTCTCATAGGTCTCTACATTCACTGATGAGAGCTGTGTTCTTACCTGAAAATAAGCTGTACAGTGCTCTGATAGGCAATTCTCTCCACATCTTCAACAGAAAGAGCATTACTGCGGTCCCACTTATAGGTGAAGTTCTAAACAAAGGGAAAAAAACAGGTTAACTCGCATGCTTTGAAACAAATGTACTGCGCTGTCAAGAAAAAGGTTGGAATTTATTGATTCAGTTCATGATCTGATGATGACAGGATGTGCTACTACTGGTTATTAAAATTAAGGTTAAGGGTAAGTATTGGTTTCAGTGTTATATAGGTTGCTTTTTCTTTTTTCCCCCTTTAGGAATAGGAAGACTAGGAATGCTTATTAATAAATTAAGTATGGTCAGTCTTAAATTATTTACAGGAAACAATCTACGTACCTCCAAAATGAGGGCCACAAATAGGTTGACCCACATGACTGAAGACGTCAACCACCAGGCCACGAAGTACACCAAGGACCACCTGACATGGAAGAATTATGGGTACAAATTTACAAATCCCTGTTCAGTTAAAGAACACATGCATGTTAAAGACAGACACAGAGTGTATGTGTGTGGAGCGTCTAGCTTACTCTGTAGTGTATCTGGTGTATGCGTCTGTGAAAACATGCCAGTTATTCACCACCATGATGTTATAAAGAAGAATCAGAGAGGACTGGAAAAATAGGACAGGAAGAATACCGTTACATGTATTTTTCCTTTTAGAGTTCAATCATTTACATTCATTTGCGAGACCAAAAAATAGTTTTGCTTTTAATTTTACATAGGCTTAAACCTAAAAGATACAGTATAAAACAGAAATACAGGCGTGAATACAATCTGTCACTCGCAAATAGTATTCAAATAAAAACAAATTCATTAACACATTTTAATATTGCAAATCTGCACAACTCTCTGACTACTTGTTCCTCATACGTGCTTATTATGGCATTCTGGGAACTTGTTAAAGATCAATTTCTCAGAGGCCTCTTACAGCGAAATCATCAAAGTTGTTTGGCCAGTACTCCAGCTGCTCAAAAGTGCCACAATCCATGCTGAAGGGACTGTCCGTTTTGTTCTCTATGCTGGTGTTGAAGATTACACTGAAAGGAAAGCACATAGAGAAAGAACATGCTCAGTTGTGAAAACTATGCAAAATAATAGGTTTATATATAATAGTTTATTAGGTAACACTTTATTTCGAGTCCCCTTTAGACATTCTACTAACAGAAACTAAGTACATGTCAACTAGCAGTCATTACTGTATAAGCAGACTGATTAAAAAATAATTATTTTCAATTGTAATAATATCTCATGGTGTTACAGTTTTTACTGCATTTGTTCCTGTTAAATGTGCAGTTGATGAACAGCACCTCATGTTTGATGGAGGGGTTATAGCTCCCTGGAAAAGCCAGATACCAAGGACCGCATACACATAGTACACCACCTGCATCAGAGAAATGTACAGGTGACCAATCTCACCATCAACAAAAAACACTAGTAAAAACAGTCTGTTTACTCACCAACAGAATGCCAGCAAATGCCCGTAAGTTTTTCACCAAGTCCACAAGAGTGCTGGCCACAACAGCCATCAACTAAAGTATGCACACAAAAAAAAAATTATGAACATTTATTAGTGCTCTTTCAATGTTAGGTATGACCAAGTGTGCCAATTATTTGAAAAAATAAATAAATAAATAAAATAAATACTGGCTCCTGTGAACGGTCATCAAAAACGTAAGGAATAATGTACAGTCAGCAAATTAATAGCACCAAACCATATATATCTTTTTATTTTGGTGCACTGCAAATATTTTAACCGTAATGGTGGCAAAATAGATTTGAAAAAATAGAAATGCAATGGTGCCAGTATGTTTTGCACAGCTGTCTCATTTCTCCTTGTGTGCATTAAGAACCAAAGTCATCATTCAATCAATTACTTTTATTTATATAGCGCTTTTAACAATACAGATTGTAGCAAAGCACTGAACATTATCAAATAGAAGAACAGAGTGATGGTAATGTATAATGATAAGATTAAACTGTTCATGTATTAAATGCAGAGACGTAATCACATAATCACTAGAAATTAATGTAAGGAGCCTGTCACCAACCTTGATTTCTGGAATTATTCTGAGGAAACGGAAGACAATCAACATGTTGACCAATCGAACCATCTCCCACAAAGCCATCACACGTGGTGAAAGCGGATCCCTGTAAGCATGAGAATAAAATTTCACATTAAAGTATTTGGAGAAGAGATCAGGAGATTTGCTCTTCAAACTGAGCACACTCACACGTCCTCATAGGGAATCTTGTACGTGATGAATATGGCAATCTGAAGTGCCTGTTGAGAAGAAAAGAAAAAAAAAACACAGTGCGTCTCCAATGATAGCCTTCACCATGTATTCCACAGAATTCCTAAACCACCAAAAAACATTACACAAGAAATGTGTTACCAGAAGAAGAACAGTGAGGAATCCATCAAAGATGTTATTCCTGTAAGACAGGTAACCACTCCAGCCAAAAGCCAATATTTTCAGCAGCATCTCTATTAAATAGTACAGGATGAAAATACAGTTGAGGATCTAAAAGACAGAAAATACATTTAGATTAATATTTACTGAACCACACAGAAAATGTAGAAAACGCATGCATCAACGCTAGCTAAATAAATACTTTTCTAAAGTTTTGCAAAATATACAACAACTAATATTTTTTAACTGTATTGACATAAAAGATTTTCAGTGCATGAAACCGTCACCTCCATATATAAGTTATTTTTCTCTGATGCCGTTTTTTCTGAATTTAGGACCAAGATAGTCTGCAGAAAAACAATAACAGATATCAGAGATGAACTTTCAAAGATCTGAAACAAAACATTTATTTGCATATGATATCCACAAGATGGCACTATTTTGCAAAAAGAACAAAAAAAAAACATCATGTGACATCAAACAAAACATGCTGTAATTTGTTAATAACAATTGTTATAACGCAGTTATTACACTTTTTTTT
This sequence comes from Enteromius treurensis, assembly GCA_032275025.1. NCBI lineage: Eukaryota > Metazoa > Chordata > Actinopteri > Cypriniformes > Cyprinidae > Enteromius > Enteromius treurensis. The sequence continues at coordinate 27,953,467 of JAUCMU010000125.1, forward strand.
GTTCAATTTATATGAATTGTAAGAATGCATTTACTTTCACATTTGCAGATATAATTTTATTGTGTAAAAGTATAATCTGTAGTCAATATTTAAATACATTTAATGACTTGTTTGTGTAAGAGTAAAGTGTTACACTTGATTATTTAATATTTAAACTTACATATTTCAATTTAATTTGACATTTCTATCTCAGGAGCCCCTTGCAGCTCCATAAGTAACCACTAGGTGGTGAACAACCAATTTGGAGAACAATGTTTTAGTCTCCAGAATTCTGAAAAAGTGTGTAATGTTTTTTTATGTAGAGTGATGTACATGATGATTAAAGAAAGTAAAAGGAAATATGACATCTTACACAAATACAGATGACGTTTGTCAGAGCGACAACATTCCCCAGCACAGTAATATAAAAATGACTGTAGATATTCTGGATATGCTGTAAGATAGCAGAACTATACTCCGGTTTTTGTGGGTGCTGCAGAGAAAAGAAAAGATAGAACAGTTCAAATTTCTATAGAAACCAAAGCTCAATTCAGAATTATATTAAGAGTGTCTTTAGAAATTCCAATTCAACTCCTTCAGTTTGAATCTGAGGAAGTCAAATACAAACTCTGCTACAAGTGTAGTTTAATATTACACTATATTTTCAATATGAATTATCTATTAACGTGATCAAGGTTAAAATGTAGTGAATTATCTGGAATTACTCTATTAATACTCAATGTTTGCACAAGAATTTTCTACACAGTTTATAATAATTTGTATTGTATTTAAATATATTATATTAAAAAAATGATTTAATTTAATAATTTATAAGTGAATTACATTATCAAAACGTATTTTGTGAGTTTTATGAATTGCCATCCAACTGTCATTCTGATTCAAATTCTAACTGACCCTGCTTTGCATCATGCCCTAATAATTCTAACTCTAGTACAAACTATACAAAAACTGTGACTTCCTGAATTCATACTGTAATTTAATGTGGACGATCAAACCTCTTTCATAAAATCCTTATCCAGCTCATTAAAGAGTCCCTGGAAGGCCTCGCCATTAATGAAGCCGTCTGGGAACTGCTGAGCAGCCTGGAGGAAACAAAAGACAGGTAAAACAAACAACTATGTCACACGCTATTTACTATAACAAACTATTCTGCAATCTGTGTTGACCTTAATGATAGCCTCCCTGCAGTAAGACTTCATGTGGACTCTATCCATGACTTGCAGAAACATGTTCACCGACACTCGCTCCCTGAAGAGCAACAGGGAAAGGCATGTGACGAGACATAAAACAACACAACAGGTATATAAAGAGAGAATGTTTGCTATAAAATCGAAGGACTAAAGTGCTGGAGAGGACTGAGTCTTACACATGGCCTTCAGACTGAGTGCTGGTGTGCCCTCGGCCTGGACAGCACAGCACCTCGAAAGCAGCCCGAATACCCAGACGCCTACGGATTATAGATGTCTGAACCGACATCTAAACACACAGACCAGAACATGAATAATTGAAGGACCAGTTCACCTAAAATCAACACTTCCTGACCCATTTTGCCTTAAATATGTATGACTTCACAAAACACAAAAGAATCACGCCATTATATCCCATACAATAATAATTGTGGTATGTATTTTAAAGTGCCACTATTAGGCATTTTTGAAAATGAGCTTCATGTAGTGTGCAACACAGCTCTAAGCGACTGAAAACATCCTGCAAAGCTTTAACTCTGAAAGTGCACTGTGTATAAAGGTAATCGTCTCTTTCTTAAAAAAAAAAAAAAAAAAAAGTAGACAGAATCATTGAAATGAACAATTTATAAAATGAGTCTGAAGCTGTTTCATGTTGATGTCAACTTTTTTAGCGGTAAAAGCTCACAAACACTGCTTTAAATTAAATGAGCCAATCACTAAAGAGGTTTAAATGAATCGAATGAATTGTTAAACGAATCATTTGGGAGTCATTGAACAAATAAGGTAAAAATAAATGCATATTATAAGAAAAGTGTTTTTTGACCTTGCATGCATGTTCACCTTTGTTTGGGACTCCAAAAACCAAAATATGAACCTTACATAACCCATAATAGGGGCACATTAGACAAACTAAAAAAAACTGAGTCATATGGAAGATGTTAATTTTATTATGATTCTTTTTTGGGGGGAGCTTGACGAACCCCCTGGCAAGTTTTGTTATGTGGAAAAGAGGAGCATGGAAATTATAAAATACATTCTGAGCTCCATGGGGGAAAAATGAGTCATATGAGCTTGGAAATAATAACAAAATATAGATCGCTGAAATGTTCCTAAAAAAATGTTCCTAAAACAATGTACATCACTCACCAGTAAATATCCCCTGAACTGGTTATAAATAATAGCCGTCATTAGATTCATTAATAAATACGTTCCTAACAGGGAAAAAAAATGAATAGAGATGTCAGTGTTTGATGCAGGTGGAGAGTTATGAATACAAGTAATATTAACTGCATTAGAGTTATAATACTACCAGACAAAAGTTTGGAATAATTAAGAATTATTATTATTATTAGACTTTTTTTTCATTATTATTATCTTAAGCTCACCAAAGCTATATTTATTTGCAAAAAATGTAATTAAAAATATTTTAATATATTCTAAAATGCAACTTCAGCCATTATTCCAGTCCTCAGAGACACGTGATCTTTCAGAAATAGTAAAAGTAAATAATTAAAAGTTGTAAAATATTACAAAATCTTATAGTATTCCAAACTTTTAAAGGGTAGGCTATATTTAACTGATCTGGATTTCTTACCAAAAAAAAAAAAAAAAACTTACCAAACACACTAAAGAGAATAAAAAATATAGAATAGCCACGGTTCAGAGAATATGCTGGAATCATGACTGTTGGGAGAGGAAGACAAGTTTACAAGTTTACACAGAAATTACAAGAAAGGTTATAGACCGCTGTAGGCAGTTTCACACTTAAAATGAATACAGATACCTGTGAAAGTTTAACAGAATGTTGTGACAAGTCACAAGACATCATGTCATGTGGTTAAAGCTAATGACTCATAGCCTCCACTGCAATGAGCCAAAGATGACTGAGAATTCGACACAATGGTGCCAAAATGTCATCTGTCACTGACCATCTAAAACTTTACTGGGTCATTCAGAGATTTGCACCTCCTGAGAGAATTTAACAACATTTACAGTCAAATGAAGACGTACCGTCAGGGTTATTGGCTGTTGTTAGCAGCACTAGCAGAGAAGACAGGGCCGTTGGCAGGTTTTTGAAGTAGGTTTGCCATTCTCCATTCTTCTTAGGGTCCTACAGAAACAGAGAAACGTTGCTTGTTAGAAAGACAGGTGAAGATGTTATCTTGTATGCCAAGCCACATTATTTTTCATTTTGCTCTGCTTTTTTGCTACCCTGATTTGTGTTGATCTTGGTCCATTATATTGTTCATTAGGGGAATGAGATGGTGCGTCTGTTCTTTAATTTAAGCACTGTCAGTAAATCAGCCACATCATGTTTTTACTTTCATCTGCAGTGATTTTTGTTGTTGTTGTTAAAACGGTCTTCTCACACTAATTGTCTTATTTAGTAAATCTGGCCCTTAGTAAATTAAGTAAGACTATTTTAGTCCTTTTTAAGAACAAGTAAAGAAAATGTAAGGAATCAATTGAAGAGAACACAAGAAGTCAATATGCTCCCTTAATGTAAATGCCTAAAGGGCACAACGAGTTGTATTAGCAAAAATAAACTTGAACACCTTTCTGTCTATCATATGGAAATAACTTTACTTTACCTCCTGATCACACTGCAAAAAAACAAAAAGATTTTCTTCCACAGTAATTTTGTGCAAAATGTCTCTTAAGATACATTTACTTGAGGAGCAAATTAACATAAGAATTCTAAAATGTATCAAAATGAAGTTAGCTTGATTAAAATCTGAAATTCAAATGGGGAAAAAAATGTAACATTTAAAAAAAAAGTACTTAATTAAAAGGTGAAAAAGTTTTCAAAACCCACTGACAGATATTTGTTCTCAATTTTGATATATTTTTCAAGAATTTACATTTGCAAGTGAATAGTTTAAGGATAATTAGATATTATACTGGAAAACCCACACAGACCCATATTACTTATTATTTTTTACATTTTCTGAAGAAAGCGTAAGTAGTGCTTGCCAGTGTAAAACTGGCTGCCAGGATGCTAAAGTGCTGTGAATGGATGCTGTGTGGTTTCAGAAGTATACTGAGGTATTCAACATGTAGCCGTGTGGTTACAACAGAGCTCTACTAAGGTAATTTGCATGGTTGCTATGTGACCCATGTCAAATGATTCCACATTCATGTCTCCGTACTCTGATCTCTAGATATGACTCAGGTTCCCCCATCAACAGCAACAGAAGTTTTTTTGAACATGCTAGGTATGAATTGTGGCGAAATGTAACATTCGGGGACAATCACAAAAATTGTGGGCTCATTGGTAGAAATGATATGATAAGGCTATGATGATTTCTCACATCCGATTTGGCAAAGATCAGCATTCCTATCATGGTGAATAAGCAGAGGTGTAATGCCAGAAGCATAATAACACTAAAAGAGAAGTGAAAAACAGAGAATGTCAATGTTGGTCAATGTTTATCTGGTCATTTTTAAATTATGAGTTTAGAATTGAACTGTACACAAATTGAGAAGTGAAAATAAGAAATTAAAGGAGGTTGTTACGGGGGAAAACCCTTATGTTGTTACCTTGCTATTTCTGGAAGAGTCCTTTTGATACACTTTAAAGTTTTCTTCATGAGGGAAGAGTTTTGCAAGAGGAAAAATGGGCGAATTAGCCTCCTGACTCTTAAAGTCTGTGGGAGAGAATGACAGGACAAAATTACAATCATTGGGCCTGATGCTGACAGCTGACTGAGACATTCTCACTATTTACTTACTTAAGTTTATGAAGGAATGGATGGTCCAAAAAACAAGATTTCATTTAATTCCCCTCAGATCATATTTGATGTGCTTGATCAAATACGATTTTAATAACAAAGAAGGGCTAGATTTAACATTTTTGTCTGTTCTTTAAATAAGGGCAAGTAAATTATGAGTTTCAAAAATGGGTTAACTATGCCTTTCCTCGTCACTATAGTTTTTCCTGTAAGGGTGTGCTGGGATTTCGGCTATAAAGCACCACTAAGCAACTTTTGGCACGAAACTGCTGGTAGCAGTTAATAAGCAGAACTGCACGAATCCCACAGAAGAACATTCTAACATAGTTTATGTCTATGGTGATTAATGCAGGCATGTGTTACTCTGTAGCCATCATGACCCGACCAGGCTTCAATAGTCCAAAAATAAGCACTTATTATACGTGTACTGTATGTGATTTTTAAGACAAAAACGCAGTTGGATAGATTATTTCATGATGTAGTCGCTCATTAAATACATTTTTCAAATTCTGAACACAGAAAAAGTTACATGGTGCTTCAGCCACTCGCTGAACAGAGCAGACAGAGAGAGAGAGAGAGAGAAGTGTGTGCAGCGGGTCAGAGAGACAGTATCAGCGAATTTCAGAAAAAAAAAAATATATGGTTTGGGAATAAACTAAAGATTGGCTGCTAGCTGGTTTTTGTGAAAAAAAAGTTCCTAAAGGGGTCTGAAAAGCCAAAAGTTAGCAAAACGGACAGCATTTCTATTAATTTCTTCAACCACCTGTTAGGTCAAACAGAACATGTGCGCTGTGTTAATCGCGCGTTAATAAAATGAACAGTGTTAAAATGAATCTGCGTTCATTTGATAACTAAGCGTATGATAATTCAGGTTGATGTGGTTAAACATTAATCTTGTTTAAAATTAAGTTAAATAAAAGAAACATTATTTGGTAACACTTCAGAATAGGGGGTCAGAATAATGCATTAATTAAGCATTAATTAATGGTTAATTTGTTCACAATTAAG
>JAUCMU010000125.1:27966848-27977368 GCA_032275025.1 Enteromius treurensis
AGTGAATAAATCATCTTATAACAGGCATCCAATACTGACACGACTGACAAAAATAAACATCGCGCGAGCAGGTTGAGAGCAAGAATAATCGCGCGCAGATGACATCATGCGCGCACGCGGCGGTTTGAAATGAGCTCGCGGGCTCCCGTTTCTTCGCATGTAACGTTAGATCTGTTTTACTTTCGCGGAAATGATTTACTGCGTGCGCCAGCATCAATGGTGCGCTGGCTTATTAATGCCATAGATTTGCCGCCATAGATATATTGGGTTTGTCGTTTAGGCACGGCACCGAAATCCGTGTTTTGATTTGGTTCGGTACATACCGGTTACTTAGGTACCGGTGCCATAATGGTTTTTTTATGCCATAAATACCGGGTTTCGGTACCCAACCATATGGCATTTGCCAGTTTAAATATAATACAGACAGTACTAGAAAACAGTTGCCTCACAGTTGTGCACATACCGTCTCAATCTCTCACAATGATGAAATGGGTTAGTATTCAAGACCTCTTTTTTATAAGTGAATGAGGTTGACTATGTTTACCTCATCAGTCTGAACGATCTTGCCATCAGTCAGCGGCTCAAGCTCTGCAGTTGGTGGAGCATCCAAAATGCTGTACAGAAGAAGGGTACGAAATCAGACCTGAGTAATGGCTTTTTTTTATCATGATAAATCACTCAGTTCAAAAAGACTTTTCTCATATTCATTTTTCAGTGAGGGGTCTGCCTCCTCTTAAACCGAAACGTGTGACAAAAGGAAGGATTGCACACCTTGTGAGGGCAGTGAGCTGGAAGCGTTTAACACAGTACTGCAAAAAGCACTTCAGGTCCATCTTACTAACACCTCCAATGGGGTTGATATCAGCACTGGAGCAGTCGTACTTTGTGAAGTATCCAGTCAAGCTAAAAAAACAAAGAGCACTTTCTTTTAAGTAACCAATATTACTACTGACAGTTGGATACTGAAAGAAAGAATAACATGAAGGCAAACCTTTCATCCACGTTTGCTGAACCAAGAACTAAGAGACCTCCAGGTTTCCCCTGAGCCCACAGACACAGCTGGGCAAAGAGATATGCCAAAATCATCCTGATGCGAGCCTGTATTGGAGTGAACATACACACACACACACACATGCATCATGCACTTACATCAGACTTTCAGATTTTAAAAGGATCTACAGTAACAGTTTCATTTGTTAACATTGGTTAATGCTTTAGCTAAAATGAACTAACAACAAACAATAACGTATTTTACAGCATTTCTTAACTTTTGTTAATGTTATTCAATTTTGTTCATATTAGTTCATAGAGCATTAACTAATTTAAACATATGCAGAGTTTGATCTTAATGTAACGTTGTGTAATTATTAAACTAATATTGATAAATGCTTCAGAAATGAAACCGGTGTTGCCAGATATTCTACAGTATATCAGTTAAAAAAAAAACATGCAGGTGTGAAATGAGAGGTATAGTAGAGAATTATTTTAACAATTTTTAAGCCTGTCAAAGTTAACATCAAGATATTTCATTAGTGTAATGCAATCATTTTTAATACATTTATAAAAGTAAATATATTATTACAATTTATTTTTGTTTTTAAAAGTTGGAAATCATTTGACGTGTCTAGTTTTTGACAGTAAGAAATAAAAATAAAATACAATTTAATTATACATATTTATGCAATATTTATTTGTTCTTAGTTATTGCTCACCACTGTCTTGATCACTAGGGGTTTTAGGACAATAATGTTGATAAGGAACAATTCTAATATTTATTGTGAAAAGCACAATTCAAACAGAATTGCCACTGATATTTACATTTACAACTGGAATCTTCATCTTGTGTTGAGTTTACATTATCATTTAGTTTTTTCCAAAATTTTCTTTAAGTGGTTAAATTACTTTTAAGACCACATTATACCACTTTCAAAGCAGTGACATCATAAAAGTCTAAATGTCTTGAATAGTTTCTAATCAGCATTGATTAGCCAATCTAAAGCACAAGCTGTTTGCTTGAAAAGGGTTGCATAATGTTACTATGTTAATTCAGTTTTAAAGAAGCAAAGGTAGAACCCAAACTCAGCACATTTGCAGGACGTTTGACGCTTAGGGTGACAAACTGCAGTGTTCTTCTGTGAAAACTGTGGTGGTTGTGTTACAATGTAAGCAAAGTGCATATTACAAGTCAGCAAATTAGCATCATTTTGACAGACACTGCTTTCTCAAGCCCGCGCTTTTGTGATGTCATGAGTCACGTAAGAACCATATAAGACAAATCATCAGCAACAAGTCACATCAACAACTATATACAACAATCTTAGTATTGCAAATTAAATTTGATTGAATATGATGGGTTTTTTCATTAGTAGTAGTAACTTTGAGACTCAAATGGTGGTCAACCTCTGTGTGTGTGTGTGTGTGTGTTTGTTATTCACTTTTTCCCGAAATGTTAATACGTGGTCGTTGCAGAAAATATGCAACGTCACCAACAATAAAAAAAAAAACAATACATTTATTAATAGCATCAGTGTCTATGATGTACCTGGACATTCTGCAGTGCTAGGTTCTCTCTGGCACTTCCTCCGTTAGCACGAAACTGAGGCCACTTCCCTGTGACCATAGAGAAGATTCCCAGCATGCCTTTTACTGCCATGTCAATATTGATATTTAGGTGATTGCTGAGAGGAGCACAGATAAAAAATAAATAAACATTACCTTTTATAATAATAATTATATATTAAATAATTGCAATCTGAAAAATATACTATTATAATATTTATAATGAAACATATTATTATAATAAAATAGAATTATATTGTATTGTATTATATTATTATTCATGTGACGGAAAAGCTGAATTTTCAGGATCATTACTCCAGTCTTCAGTGTCACTTTATCCTTCAAAAATCATTAGAATATGCTGATTTGCTGCTCAATTATCAATAATTATACTCGCTGGAAATGTTGATCAATCTTTTTCAGGAATTTTAGAAATATAAGGTATTAAGAAGCAGTAATGGCTACAGACAATTCAGCTTTGCCTTCACAGAAAATAAAAAAATACATTAAAGCAGAAAATATTTTATATATTTTTTATAAATATTTAAATTTATATTTTAATATTATTTTAATTTGCAATAATATTTGACAGTTTTTACAGTAATTTAAATCAAATAAATGCAGGCTTGGTGAGCTCCAGATGATTCTTTAAAAAAAAAAACATTAAGCAATAGATTAGATGGCATGTCATTCCCTGACCTGCCGATCTGAGCAGCGAGGTCTTTGGCTCTGTTGCGGGTGTCCTCAGAAGAGTTTTCACTAGCCATGTAGCATGTGGTAAAGAGCCGTCCACACAGCTCACGTGGGTCCTCAGGCCTGTAGGACGAATCGCTGACCACCTGCTGCACATCCTCCAGCACCTGAGAGTCTAAGAACAACGGGAAATATCTTTAGAGGCTACGTTTAAATCAGCTAGTTGTGTGTGTCTGTGTTTGTTTTGGACTTACTGCCATTTTTGACAGCTTGACAGATTTGCACACACATGGAGTACACAATACAGGCAGTGGATGAACTGTCCACACCACCGCTAAGGGGAAGAAGAAAGCCAGCCTAAAAAAAAAAAAAACACAAATCCCATTAGCTAAAGATGTTCTGTATCTTCATATGAACACAAGATTAAGCATGCAAACACCATTTTTTTTATTAAATTGCATAAATAAATGTAAACAACCATATTTACATGCATAGTAGAAAAAATATATACACCTGTCCACTCCTCCTCAAGTAGTCCCATAACCAACAGGCAGGACCAAGACTGAAATAACACCCAAAATAAACATGTAATAATTGATTTTTATAAATGTCAACCAGTAAAATACAATTTCTAATACCAAAAGGTACATATACAGATTGGTTTACAGTCTAGAAATTATTATGTACAGTAAGTATTACACTTTTTACAGTTTTTCTTCTCCTTTTTTTGTCTGAATCTTTATTTCCAAAAAGAGATGATACAGCCAGGAGTAAATTAGTGTCACAATTTACCTCTAAAAGTGACAAAAATAGACTTGCTGGCCCAGAACAGTAATTTAGCATGTAACAGGAAAATTGAAATCACTTGGTTTTAATAACTCAGCTCTTTAAGTCATGGGTGATCTCTTTAGGGTGAATTAATATGTAGTTCCACTAGAGAGCAGCAAAGCATGTCTGTTGATGCAATATGAAAATTAAGTGTCTCCCCAGGTGATTCATTGGAGAGCTGCATTTCTCCAAATGTGTTCCAATAAAGAAACAAACTCATCTACATATCGGATGTGCTGAGGAAAAGTAACTTGTCAGCAAATTTTTATGTATGGGTGAACTATTTCTTTTAATGTGTGCATCTAGGTTATATGTTGGTTCGTTTTTTCCCCCTGTTGAAGTTACCTGATCTCTTCTTCTGGGGTGTGGAAAACCCACTCCACAGACTGGTGTGTGGGCAGACACCTGTCACCACAGTCAGACAGAGAGAAGTCCGTTTTGATCCTCTGATAAGGTTTGTGCTCATATTCCTGTGCAGTAAGAACATTTTTAAAGCATGTTTTGTCACTTCAACCTCTGATGTCTTTTAAAGTATCTCACCATGTGTGGGTGACACCTCTCTCCACGATAGCTCCGAACATCTTCCAGATCAAGAGTGGCTGTGACAACCTCCTACAAGTCAAGAAGAAACCAGACTGATCAAACTGAAATCTTTAGAATATTACACACAGTCACTTGGGACGAGTTTCCATATTTAATAAGTGTGAATTGGCACATACTACATCCTTGAGTGAGAACTGCTCTCCTCTGGCAACAATATCACCATTGATGGCAATCATAGCACAGCCGTCATAGTACAGACGGTCTCCATCACAGCCCTTCTGATTGGCAAACAGATAGATTCCTCCACTCTGAAACAAACATATATCATATATAAGGCTTATTGTCAACACTATCTTTATAAAGGCTACTTGAAAATGGATGTATTAAGATGATAATCATAAATGCAGTGATAATAATATTGTAACATGCTATATTCAGAAGCATTACCTTAGTGGTGGCAGATTTGACCAAGTTCACCCTGTGGTCAGCCTTACGTAGCTCATGGTAGCTCGCAGAGGAATTGGTAAAGATCTCAATACCATCTAAACCCATGTCAACATGTGGACTAAAGGAAGAAACAAAAAAAAAAGTTTAATTTCTCTAACGAAAGCAATTTATGGAATTACACTCATGATATATTTCACCAGATTATAGCATAACATAAAAAAGCATGTCTAAATGTCCTCTGCAGGAAGGGTTTAGGACACTAATGGATGAGATCATTGTTTGCAGAGCATTACCTCCTGGGGTTCCACAGCTCAGCACAGATCTCACTCCCTATACAGGTGTCTTTGGAGGACAGCACTCCATCTCCAAACGGCACTGTGGTCTATCAGTGAGGACAGATGAGATTATTATTTATGCTAAAGAATGTGTTCCTGCAAATAAAAGTGTACCATAAGACTAATTAAAAATGCAATCATTTTTGGTACTTATTTTCTAATAATGTTTCCTGTTATTATCAATGTTGAAAAACGTTTTGCTGCTAAATATTTTTGGATTCTTTCTCTTTCAGGATTGTTTCATAAGCAAAAATTAAAAATATAAATATATTTTTTATTATTATTAGAACTTCTTTCTAACAATATAAATGTCTTAAGCAAAATTAAGAATATAAATATATTTGGTACTTAATTATTAACAATAGTTAACAATTATGATCAATTTTGAAAACAGTTTTAATGCTTATTATTTCTGGATTCTTTCTCTGTCAGGATTCTTTTATGAACAGAAATTCAATGTTCAACATTTTTAAAAAATAAAATATAAAACATAAATAAGAATAATTTAAAAAATAACTTTTGTTTTTGGTATTTCATTTGCTCTAATTATTATAAATTTAGAATATTTTGCTGTTAAATATTTTTGGATTATTTCTCTGTCAGGATTCTTTGATGAAAAGAAATGAAAAAGAACAAATTTTATTTGAAAAATAATGTTAGAAAAAAGTTCTAAACTGCCAGCTGTCACCTGTCTAAACCTTTTAAATCCTATTTAAACCAAACTTTCCAATTTTGTTGTGGTTTTATATCACAGTTTCCACATAAAAATATGTTTTTTCTTTTGTTTTTCAATAGTTCTTAAGCTTTTTTCAGCACAAACTCAGCAAATTAATAATAAGAACCATTATTAATAACTAAATACCTTCAATAATGTATCATAACTGAGCTTTATAATTAGGTAATGCAAGACAATAATATTTTACCTGCCCGGTCACGTCTTGGATCATTCTGGGTAAAAAGTATTCCTCAACATGTCTGCAACAAAATGCATTTCATATATGATCTATCATTTATCACTGATTACATTTCTAGGCAAATTATTCAAGATTTAAACAATATGTCATGAAATATACCTGGGTCGACTCCAAGGTGAAAACCAGCGGAATTCCCTGTTGTTGCCATAATTAGCCAAAAGCATTTTAGGGCGAATTAACAGTATCTTTCTGTCAAATATAAAAGTAGACATATTATTAAAAGTAAGGTATTATTGTATATATTTTAAGATATTATTATACCTATATTTTTACATTATTGTCATTAACTAATCATTAAGCAGTAATGCAAATGCTTTATAATAATGCATTATAAAATCTTACTTGTTCAAAAAAATGACTCTGCAGTTGTATCGGACACTGTGATGCATCACAGGCCTGTGGAAAGAGCAGGTTAAATGCATTTTAGAAACTATATACTTTTTTTATTATTATTATTTCCACTTTTTTAACAATATAACCTACATTCCCACATCACAGATAATGTCTTGGGTCAAAGGAGATTCCAAGAGTGACTTCAGGACCTGGAAACAATGGAGCAGGGTGTCTGACTCGTAGAAATGATCTGCACAGCCGTACCCACTGATTTATATGAAAGAATTGTAAGAGAACACAAAAATCATCAGTTTTCTAATTTTTAACATTAAAATATATGTTAGAAAATATATGTTATATATGTTAGTTGGATTATATTTTACTATATATGAATGTAAATATTCCAATAATCAGTATATGTCCTTCTCAATTGTAAAAATGCATCAAATATATTCAGTCTATGAATGACAATATTACCAGATTTCTAGCTCTGGTCCCAGTCTGTACTTGGCTCCTTTCTGTTTAGCTAACTCAATACCTGTTTTAGAGAATAAAGTAGATGTAAAATGAGGCGAGGTCACTTTAAGATCATAAGACCTTTAGTTACTATCACTGGTGACAAATGTGCAGAACTTACTTTTAAGTATTCTTGTCAAGTTGCCTTCAAAATCAAGCGCCCACTGATTCAAGGAGCAAGTCGCTAATGTGACCTTGCGACCCATTTTGCACAGAAACAAATGATTTCAAAAATATTAAAACAACTCCGCAATTGACAGCAGCCGTGCAAGAGCCCTCAAAACTTTTATTTACTGTAGTTCCATTTCCGGTATGTACGGTTCTGCTCTTCAAAATAAAAGTATCGTTTAGGCTTTGGTTTAGCGTATGGAAAACTACTTAAAATCACAGAATATACAAACATATTTATAGTAAACTAATAGCAGAGACAAATTATGAGGTAAAACATTATTTTATTAAAAGAAATAAATAAAAAAATCTATGTTTGCTATAGAGACCATCCAACACCATACAATATTGTTTCAGCGTATTTGCGTTTAAAATATCTCATCTTTAATCATAAACACATAAAAATGATTTAACCTGTTATTTCAATGTTATAAAATATCAGAATAAATTTGAAATAAATAAATAAATAATGTTGTCTTTGATTATACTTTATTGTTTTACGTTATAAAGTAATGTTTCTTTTACATTTTTATTTTTTTTATTATCATTTTTTATTTTACTTATTTATTTATTTATTTAACATTTAACACTTATCATTAGCTTTTAATTACAGGTGAGTTTTTTTGTCTCCACAAATTTACCAGTGAACCAAATAAAGCAAATGACATTTTCCTTCCAATAAATTCTTTGATAAATTAATTATTATAGACTGGAGAACTGTAATTCACTTCTCGTTTCTTAATGCTGTAAGTAACTGCGTAAATGTGGTGCAGGTGGATGCTCTTGACGAAGACAGCAGGACCCATGGGCTGAGCTCATCAGGCGCTCATGGCTTCAGGTCTCGATTGTCCAATCACTGACACGGTTATGCATTGCACCTGTCTCTGATTGGATGTTTGATCATTACGTCACCCTTTGGGTAGAGTCAGAACTCGGCCAGAGACTTCCCTTCGTTCGTTACATCACTGTGAACATCTGGGCAGCGTGAAGTGGCGCAGCATCACCCCTGTAACTGTAAGCATTTGTCATATTTCGTTTTTTAAACCGTTGCTTTTATGTATTTGAAATCTGCATTTTGCCACTTATTAAAATGCTTTATTTATTTAGAGGCAATAATTTCAACATTACGCATTGCATGTACAGTATCGTACCAATATCTGGTATGTGCAGCACAAATACAACTTTATCAACAGAATATAATAATTCTTTTAAAATGTGGCATAAGTGCATTGCAAACTGTATGCATACTTTATCGAGCACTTTATGTACACACGTCTTTCAAAGACTTTTTGGTATCCGCGTCCTAAATGATCGTATCGGATTGGGGTAATTACAACTATTACACTGGATTGGCATTGATATGAGGTAGTATGTTACCACTGGAGTCATATTTCCCTTTAAACTGGTTTATGTTTTATTGAGCTTAACTGCATATTTGTTACTTTGGCAGGAGAGTAACGCAAAGGTGTCAAACACACCTGACGTTACACCAGCGTGACACATTTTGGCTGGTTTTGGTCACTTTTAGCTTCGTTGACTGTTATAAAATAAACTATTAAAGGTCAATAAATACCATTTGCCAGCATTAGAACAGTCATGAACATTTTACACTGCCATTTCATATTGAACATGATAATGTTGTCTTCTTTGTAAACAAGCTCAATATTAGTTTAGATGATCATATTTTAAACCAAATATGGTTGGTGTTATTCATGTGCATATTTGTTAATATGCCAGGGCTGTAAGACAAAAGGAGTTTTCAGTGTACTAAAAATCCATAAACTGAAAATATATATACTCAGAGCATCTGTCTTTGCTTGCATAACTTAAGCACACAATGAACAACCTCATATCAGCTGGAAAGATAACATTATAAGTCATAGCACTAAAGGAAACCACTCTGGCCTGGTTCTGAGATTATATATGATAAGTCTTGTTAGAATCATTATTTAAAACCATGGGCATTATCATATTTAGCACATATGTAACACCTAGATCTTCTGTTTGCTATCTGTTATCTGCAGTGCACTTTGTTCTCCTGTTATGCACTTCTGTTTACCATCTCAGATGTTAATTTTAAATCTTCCCAATCTAACCCTCTCTTTCTCTCTGCTTTTTAAAATTTCTCTTCACCAGACATCATGACGACATCTGACACTGTGAGAAAGCGCCATAAGGGCAGCTCCAATGGAGCCAGAGCAGGGGTGAAAGACCACACGAAGGAGCCGGTGCAGTGGGGAAGAGCATGGTAAGCCACGGCACTACTGAAGTCACATACACAAAACATATTATAACATATATTGTGTTTTCAGTTATTATTAATATTGCACTGAGGTTGTAAATGCATTGTTTACAATAATGCAAAGCAATTACTTTTAGAACTTATCGGGGTCCTTATCTGAGTAATTCTGCCTACAAAAACATAAAACAAGATAGAAAAAATTAAAATAAATTAATGTACTGGTATCATTAAAGACATATTTGACCAAAAAAATTAAATTATTTATATAATTAAATTTAAAATTTATTTACATAATTATAACTAAATATGGGTGACTCATTTAGTATTATTTACTCACCCTCACATTGTTGCAAACCTGTATGACTATGCAACATAAATGGAAAAATAAATAAAAAAAATATATTTTTTAAATTATTTTTATATGTAACCGCTTTTTTTTATTTATTACATTTTTTATTTAATTGAATTAATTTATTTTTTGACTGAAATGATTGATGCAGTTCACTTTACTTTACATTGACATCAGTTCTTCTAATTTTACTCATATTGATACTCATATGTAACCCTGGACCAATAAAACGTTCATTTTTTTAAAAACTGAGATATATACATCTTCTGAAAGCTGAGTATATAAGCTTTCCATTGATGTATGTTTGTAAGGATAGAACAATATTTGTTCAAGATACAACCATTTGAAAATCTGAAAAAACAAAATATTGAGAAAATTGCCTTTAAAGGTGCCATAGAATACATTCAGAGAATATTTGAAATTGTTCTCTGATATGTACATAGAAGGTATGTAGCATAGGTAAGGGGGAAAAATGCCCAGAAACAGTTTTACAGGTCCATTTACAACCCTAGAATTTGACCCTAGAATGAAAC
>JAUCMU010000125.1:27977468-27999211 GCA_032275025.1 Enteromius treurensis
GTAGGAAACGATGGTGTTTGAGACTCACAGTATGTTATGTCCATGTACTGAACTGTTATTATTCAACCATGCCCAGGGAAATTCAGTTTTCCATTCTATGGCACCTTTAAAGTTGTCCAAACAAAGTCCTTAGCAATGCATATTACTGATCACAAATTCAGTTTTCATATATTTACGGTAAGAAATGTACAAAAATATCTTAATGGAACATGATCTTTACTTAATATCAAAATTTTTTCGATAATTTTGACTCCTATTGCTGATCTGTTGGACTCTGTAGGGAGGTGGATTGGTTCTCTCTGTCAAGTGTGATCCTGCTGCTGTGCTTTGCCCCCTTCATCGTCTTTTTCTTCATCATGGCTTGTGATCAGTACCAGTGCTCCATCAGCCACCCATTACTGGACCTCTACAACGGTGAAGCCACCCTGCTCACCATCTGGAGGCGTGCCCCTTCCTTCACATGGGCTGCTGCCAAGATCTACGCAGTCTGGGTCGCGTTTCAGGTGTGCAGAATTCAGAGTATGGTTCAATAGTGAGAAATGTTGAATAGTTTTTAGCTTGAATTATGAGATTTGGTTGTTTGTGTCTACACTAGGTGGTGCTGTACATGTGCGTTCCAGATATCATGCATAAGATTCTTCCAGGTTATGTCGGAGGAGTGCAGGATGGTGCCCGAACACCAGCAGGTACAAAAATAAAAAATCATAATAAGGACAAAAATATACATAATAATTATAGAACTCACGTAATATAAATGTGTTGCTCTCTCTCAGGTCTGATTAATAAGTATGAAGTCAACGGTCTGCAGTGCTGGATAATCACTCATGCTTTGTGGGTGGCTAATGCTCAATACTTTCACTGGTTTTCACCAACAATCATCGTTGATAACTGGATCCCTCTCTTATGGTGCACCAACATCCTCGGCTATGTCGTGTCCACATTCGCTTTCGTTAAGGCTTATCTCTTCCCTACCAACCCAGAGGACTGGTGAGAAAATATGTTTTGATTATTTACCAAGCATACAGTGAGTTTACACATCTCTGGTAAACTCACGCCTTGAGACGCAAAAAAAAGTGTAACAATTTCAAGATCTTTTTCCGCATTTAATGTAGTATTGAAATCAGCAGAATCAACAGTAGGCTCTTTGCAGGCCATGGCTTGAGCAATAAAATATGGGCATGTTAAGAAAATTCTACAGAAATATTATCAACGGATTACAATTCCTTTTCAGTAAGAGTTTGAATGTCAATTAAAAAACACTTTTGCAGCCATGTGATTTTTTTTTTAATTTTCCCTTTAAATGTCGTCATTTTTTAATAAATTATTAATTTTAATAATTATTTATTTTTTTGCACCTCACAAAGCTTTAATTTGAACAGTATTGTGTTCATGTTGTAGATCCACTGCACTAAAAGTGGTTTTGCCCATGAAATTAATGACTGAAATCTGGTTTGAAATCAGAAGAGGTGTGTGTTGCAAATCTATAAATGAAAGTGAACGTTTTAAATGCCTAATTTAATAAATATTGTAAAAAATAATGAGCAAAAAAGAATAATTTTTAGTACATTACTCATTTATTCTACTTTTATTATTCTTTGTTTCTTCATCACAAACTATGTCTACGTGTGTGTTCATCCATTGTTCACAAAAAAGGCATGCAGTTTGTTTTCATTGGATTGTCCAAAAATAACAAAATGCATGTAAACACTAAATAGATTCTCATTGATTCTTTTTTGATTTGCAGTAAATTCACAGGAAACATCTTTTACAACTACATGATGGGGATTGAGTTCAACCCTCGTATAGGAAACTGGTTTGACTTCAAGCTTTTCTTCAATGGGCGGCCTGGTATCGTGGCGTGGACCCTGATTAACTTATCCTACGCTGCTAAACAGCAGGAGCTGTATGGTTATGTGACAAACTCTATGATCCTGGTCAATGTTTTGCAAGTGAGTCATGCAGCCACTAGGTGGCTCTATAAAACAACTAAGTAGTGCTTTGCTATTGTATAAATGCCCGGATTTAGCAACATTATCTTTTCAGTATTGATTCATCGAGTGTTTTTCATTTCACTCACTACTGCATATCTCAACCTTGACCCTTTTCATTTCTAAGGCCATCTATGTCTTGGACTTCTTCTGGAACGAAGCCTGGTACCTCAAGACTATAGACATCTGCCATGATCACTTTGGCTGGTACCTGGGCTGGGGAGACTGCGTGTGGCTTCCTTTCCTCTACACGCTACAGGTGTGTACAGTATCTGAGCAGCATATGTGTTGGATGTGACATCTACAGTATCGGGCCCGTATTCTTAAAGATTCTAAGGATCCCTCCGAAAGCTCCTAATTTAGCTTAAACATTTCTAGCTGGGAGTCTAGCTTAAAAGTGATTCAGGACCAATCTGAGAGCAACTCTAAGCGTGGAAAAGACAAAAACTTTTATCTTTTTGAGTAGGCAGGTATGACCCCATTGCTAGCTATAACAGTCTTTTGAAGACTATGATTGTTTTTTTGTCTCTAAAGGAAATAAAAGAGCATAGGGTCTATTATGATCCTTTGCTTTAAAATTACAGGCAAATTTTTTTCCTGTTTTACTGTATTCTCTCTCTATCTCGCTCTCTCTCTCTTACACACACAAACACATTATATATATATATATATATATATATATAGTACAGGCCAAAAGTTTGGACACTCCTTCTCATTCAATGTGTTTTCATGAACGTTTACATCGGTAAATTCTCACTGAAGGCATCAAAACTATAAATGACCACATGTGGAGTTATGTGCTTAAAAAAAAAAAAAGGTGAAATAACTGAAAACATCTTTTAGATTCGAGTTTTTCAAAATAGCCACCCTTTTCTCTGATTACTGCTTTGCACACTCTTGGCATTCTCTCGATGAGCTTCAAGAGGTTGATTAATTGATTTCAGTCGAAGTAATTCTCATGTTCTTGTTCTTTAGGGCCTTTACTTGGTCTACAACCCCATCCAGCTTTCTACGCCTCATGCTGCAGGTGTCCTCATCCTGGGTCTGGTGGGCTACTACATCTTCCGCTCAACCAACCACCAGAAAGACCTTTTCCGTCGCACAGAGGGTAACTGTAAAATCTGGGGTAAGAAGCCCACCTTCATCGAGTGTTCGTACCAATCGGCCGATGGCAGGATTCACAAGAGCAAGTTGATGACCTCTGGGTTTTGGGGGGTGGCCCGTCATATGAACTACACGGGCGATCTTATGGGCTCACTGGCGTACTGCTTGGCCTGCGGTGGTGAGCACTTGCTGCCCTATTTTTACATTGTGTACATGACCATCCTGCTGGTGCACCGCTGCATTCGTGATGAGCACCGCTGCAGCAACAAGTACAGCAAGGACTGGGAGCGCTACACTGCAGCTGTGCCCTACCGTTTGCTGCCCAACATCTTCTAGAAAGCAACTTATCTTGGTATTTTTATGTGACTGCTCATTCTTATTTTAAATAGATGGTATTTTAATCTATCATTTTTGGCAGCACTTTATTTTAAGGTGTCCTTGTTACACGTTACATGTACTTGATGTTATAGCAACACAAAATTATGCATAATTACATGCAAGAAACCCTAATGTAGCCCTAATCCTAACCCTAAATCTAGTTAATTATTATTACTCAGTACTTAAATGTATAATTACGTTATAACAAGGAAATCTTAAAATGAAGTGTAACCAAATCTTTTACAAAGATTATTTTGCTTTTTAGTGAGTGTGAGTGGATGTACTATACATGAATATCACAATGTCACACAATGCACTGCACTGCCCCTATTATGGATTTTTGAAATTACTTTTCATACCTTTGTTGACTGTCAAAAGAAAGAGTCGACTCAATCACTGAAATTAGTCATTTTTAAAGCGAGAAATGAATTAAATGGGTTTGGAAAAATTAATCCTTGAACAAATCGCTTGAGAGTCGTTGTAAAAATAAGGTAAAAAAATGCATATTATATAAAAATTATAGTGTTTTTTTTTTTTTTTTTTGACTTGGCATGTACTGTATGCCAACCTGTTCTTTGGGATTCCTGAAACCAAAATATTAACCCTTTAACAACACATAATAGGGGCTCTTAAAAAAATCTAAGATACTGTGATCAGCTCAAGTCTTAGTTTTCCTGCCTTTGAATAAGCTCTACATTTTGCTTTGTTTTGTTTTTCCCCCGATAGGCAGGGAATCTCATTGTATAGAGAAAAGCATTATTGTTCAGGATGTAAACAGACAAAATTCTTTAAATCTAGAAACTACATCATATACTTCTATTCATATTTTTTCTACCGGTCAAACTACTGAAATAAAAGTTTCCCTCTTTGTCTTTGCTTGTTTTCCTGGTGATGTTAATGACTAAAAAGCTAAAAACATTATTCAAATATTTGTAATGCAAGAAAAAAAAAAACAGTGTGGTTAAGTATTTTTTAAAAAGGTAATTTGGACATTATTTTAGTTAATTAATATAAAACAATTGAATTAACTAAATAATGGAAATTAAGGAAGTGTGCAAATATATGAATATATATAGCTGAAATTATTTTAATATTTAATTTAATATTTAATATAAAAAAACTTGGTAATTTGGACATTATTTCATGTAAATGAAATTACTTTTTAAATACAATATAATTGACTAAATTTAAATTCAGGAAATGTGCAAATGTGTCTAAGTACACATCTTCAGTTTATGGATAATGATACACCACCAGCAGCAGGTGGAGTCAGAGTCGTTCATATTGAACAGCAACAATCCTGACAAGAACATGCAACGACACAAGAGCATTTAGTTGATCTTGCATATTTTTCTTACCTAAATATACTTAAAACAGATACCCATGAAAAGTGAGTTTGTTTGTTGAACCATGATAAATTGAGAATTCCTGGAGAGAGTTCCCAAAAAAAAAATATGCCACCTGCACTTCAATGGATAACACAGAGCAGGATGCATACAGTATAAACCACATTCTACACAGTATAAACTTTTACGACTAGATTATTTGGTTTATGAATCTTACGCTCTCTGTATAACAGTGTGAGCAGTACAGTAAGTTACTACAATAATGTCGATCTAAATGTTGAACTGCAAAGGCCTACAGGAAATCAGATAGGCCGGGCATATTAAAATACTGTGTACATGTCATAAATTCAATGTTTTAATGTTCCTTTGTGGAATACAAAATGGGTAAACCACATGATGAGATTCTTCACACTGACTATAATGGACATAAGCAAGTTATAGTAATCAGATTTGCATTGATTTCCCACGTTTTTTTTTTTTTTTTTTCTGAGAAAGCTAATGCAGAACACTAAGGAAGCAATCACAATATGCAAAATGGCTATCCAGAGTTTGATGAATGGGAGACGGAGAGAAGGGAAGACCAAAACCATTCAGTTAAGCAGATCTTCATTTGTATTGCTTGTGGCGATTGCAGAATGTATTAGATGAGCAGAGTACATTAGTGTACATGGAAACAAAAATGTGTAACTGAGCACGTATAGTACAGTGAATGGCACTGTCTAATGCAAGCTTTTACAATTGTGCACATTTAAAGGAACACTCCACTTTGTTTTTGGAAATAGGCTTATTCTCCAGTTCCCTCAGAACGAGAGTATAGTTCCTAATCATATTGGCCTAGAAAACTTTTAATTTTCTGTCTTAACACAGGATATAACTACAGAAGAATCATCAAGTTTTAAATAGGGAAAATATGAAAACTCTTTGGTCATTGCTACGGGTCTAATCAGATTCAATGATCTATGCTAAGCTATGCTAAAAGTGCTATTGCTGCCTGACCCGGATATCGGCTTAATAGATTCCAAAATGGTAAAACTCAGCTTACAGTATTATCTCTGGGGAAGCTGGAGAATGAGCCTATTTCCAAAATAAAAGTACCTCTACTATGGACTTTTAAAAATTAGCTTTCATGCAGTTTTTAAAACAGCTCTATATGAATGAAAACATCCTGCAAAGTTTTACATCTGAAGTTTATCGTCTCTCAAAAAAAGAGTCGACCCTGAATTATTGAAGCAAATCATTTTTAAAAGGCTCTCAAGTAGTCAACATCAACATGAAACATTAGCATACTGCCCGCCCACATGTTGCACATGTTTGCTATACTATTAACAAACTGTGTTGCCCGTTTTAATACTTGTGTATTTGGTTCATAAATATGGCTGACCAATGAGAATGCATTTACCATCAATACCAT
Source organism: Enteromius treurensis (assembly GCA_032275025.1). Lineage (NCBI taxonomy): Eukaryota > Metazoa > Chordata > Actinopteri > Cypriniformes > Cyprinidae > Enteromius > Enteromius treurensis. The sequence goes on from JAUCMU010000125.1 coordinate 27,983,696, forward strand.
AGAAGGTTCAAATGTCTTGGTTGTTTTTTCACTACTTTACTTCCTTGTTTTTATCTGACCCACAAATTACACTGAGCAAAGGTTATCTGTTAGAAAGAGAATAAAGAAGGAAATAAAGGCTGTGTTGAAGTTTACACAACCTTGTTAGTGTCTGACAAAATTTCAGAGAGAAGTGATCAATAAAAATAGTTTCGTGTACACGCTCTGGAACCTTTCCCACAGATATAGCGGGCGTAACAGAAGGCTTCGTGTAGTTGTTTTTTTTATATGACCTTGAGCAGTCAACGCACACATAAATATAAAAAACCCCTCCATCTCCACCTGTGCAGTATTCATGTATGACAAAGCCTTACTCATAAGCTGACAAGTGTCGTTTAGACGCTCCCACTCTTCCATCATTTTTTGCACTCTCTCTGTGAGCTTTTGTCAGGTGCAAGCTCTGTGTCCGTCTCCTGAGGAATGATCAGAAAAAGGCAGACTAAACAAACCTGACACCATGACCCCAAAGGTCACCAGACTGCTCCTCTCCAGCTCCACCCTGTGCTAAACAATACCACACGTAAGAAAGAGATGCTGCAGGCCTCGTGGACAGCAGTGGACAGTCTATGTTTAATTGTTTCTCACAGACAAATGCAAACCAGTCAAGTACAAAATGGAGAAACCTGATGATGGTGTTTTTTGTAATGTATTATAATTAAATAGCTAGTATTATCTTATAATTCTGCAAAATATACTGTGTGTATATATATATATATACGGTGTATATGTTTGAAATTACTTAATTTGGTCACTTCAACATATTTTCAGTTGATCATGTTTAAGTGATGTCAACAAAATTACAAATTTGTGTAATTACAAAATTATAAATTGTGTTTTTTATTAACTCATGTGGAACCAATGGGTCAAAATACATCAAAATGTATTAGTTTATAAATCATACGTTAAAGACATGTTGAGATCATAACATAGAATTTTGCAAGGAATGTGTCATTATTAATCTAATCCTACTGCTGAATGATCATAATTTATGCGACAAGGAAAAAAGTTGCTGCCGCTTTACTACATCTGGTGTTAATTTTAGCTGGAAACTGCAGTGAATTGTACTGTAAGTATATAGGAAGGTTTTTGGAGTTGGACAAAGGCATGTTTTTCAGTGAGACTGTGTTATACTGTAGTTATCTGAGCTGTACTGTACAATCAACATTCGTTTTGTTTTTATATTGTCCCAAAGTTGAATTCAGTTTACTATATCATGTAATATATATATATAGGCCTATATATATATATATATATATATATATATCTTTACTGCTCATCTCATCTGGTCTTACCGAAGAATGGAGGAGTTCCTGAGTAATGAGCGAGGCTCTTAAGCCCCGGGTTGCTCCAGGCGACTCAACCCAGAGATGATGTCAGACGATAAAATTGATAGTATCTGTGAGGAATGTGGAATGTGTCGATCACGCCTCGGATAAAGACTCTGCCGCCTCTATCTTCCAGGACAGTAGGATACAGTGGATCACACTGTTGGCTGACGCACTGTCGCACTCATCTGTGGACATAAATTGTGCGAACAGGTGAGTTTAAGCTACTATCACCATGGTGGAGTAAAACACATCATCATATTTAAAATAAAATAAAAAAATGCTTGTAATTTCCTGTGACACAAAATGCACACACTGCATTTACTATGCGCTATGCCTACCGTAACACCAAATAAATACAAGCATTATAGTATTTACATGAGTTATTCAACAAATAATCTAGTTTTCCGTCATGGTTTTGCCATTTTGTTAAGCCCAAGCATAATTTGGTACGTGTTGTAAATGATATTGACGCACACCGTGCACATTCCTTTAAACATATTCATATAAAATGCCCTGTTTCTAACCCTTTGTAAATGGCACCTTCAAGCACAGCTGATTCTCATATGTGTGGGGGATGTCTGTATATGGAGGAGTGACTTTTAACATTAACTGCTGCGTTAAACGGAGGGTCACGTTCAGGGTGCGGTCAGTGGGAGTTTGAGTATTTCTGTCTTTTTCCATACCGCACACTCTTTATCACCCGCTCCATATCCCTCCCCTCCCTCCATCGCTCTTTCTCTCTCTGATGGGAACAGGTGGAGAGATTCCTGAGGGACATCGACTGGCAGTTGCGGTGGTGACTGATAGACATATTTGCACAGGAATGAAAGGGGACTGTTGGGACAGGCTGTGTGGGTGTAATGGTCAGCTGTCCACATGGGCTGGCGAGAGAAAATGTAGCTTAGACGGAGGCCAGCAGCTTGTCGAGGCAGGCAAAGGTAGCAGGCAGAAAGGTCAGTCGGGCTTGCGTTTACACCTCACATCCCAGAATAGCAGACTTTGGCTGTGATCCTGACAGTGTGCGTAGGAACACAGAGCAACCCATAATAGTGTTAAAGGGATAGTTCCCCCAAAAGTTAAAATGTGCTGTTAGTTTACTCACCCTCAGGCCTTGCAAGATGTAGATTACCTTTTTTTTCAGTAGAACAGCAAAGAAGATTTTTAGCTGAAACTGTAATCTTTGGTGATTCATAAAATGCAAGTCAGTGGTGGTTTGTTTGCTTAAGAATAAAAAAAAAAACTAACATATCAAGGAACACAAAATTAATATTAATGGCTATTATATATTGAGGTCTTATGAAGCGAATTGATCAGTCAGGGCAAGAAACTAAACATCATTTACAACAGTATTACCTGTAATCCATAGCCTCAATCCGATTCTTTCCACAAACTGATTCAGACAGTTTGCATTTATGAACTGGTTCACTAGTTCATTAACTAATTTTGTCAAATATATGCAGTTATATTATTAAAGCATCCAATAATGATGTGAAATGTGGAGGGATTTTTGTTTGCAAAAGGACAGTATAAATTCAATGCAAAAACTAATCTATAAAAACTAAACAAACAACAATTAACACATTTGATTCATTTTTATAAAATATTGAGACAACTTATAATGTGCACATTGTCATGTGAACCAGACAGTAGCTACACTGATTTAAATCTTATATTAATATATAAGATTTAAATTTAAGGCATGTGTTAAATCAAATAAAAGCATTGACTCATTAGTCATTTGTTCAGAAATCTGACTGTTCTACTGAACGTTTCTGATTCACTACAAAAGAACCGACTCACAAGAGTCACTCATTCAGGAATTGGGCCATAAATGTTGTACTGTATGTTTTTATTCACCAAAAAGAGTACATACGTATAAATATACTAGAAGAGTGATACTAGAGTAGTCATTTAGTGTTTTTAAACCACTTAAATGAACCAGTTCATAAGAATCATTTGTTCGAATTGAACGGTGTATAAGATTGTGACTAGAAGAGATACAGCTACAGCCCAGAAACTAACAATAAAATACATTTTCTACTGATTAGATTCTACTGATAATGTTTACACCTACCCTAACCCTAAACTGTACCCCTTACAATAATGCAAAAACAGTTAAATGTTGTACAGTGTGACAAAAATAATACTATATTGATATGCACATGCCCAGCAGCAGCTGTCTCCTATCCTCAACTGTATAGCAATGTTGAGTATTGCAATAAGATGTTCCATCTGCAAAAGTTGGTTGAAGAAGTTACATGCCAAAACCATTAACAGAAACCTCATCCCATTCGATTCCCTCTTTTATTTTTGTCATTCAAATCCATCAGAACAATATAAAAAAGTGCGTATGTAATCACAAATGTACACAATATTACAAAGAAAGGTTCTGTTTCACCCAGAGTGAAACTCAAACGGAACCCAAGTTAACAATCAAATAAACTTAAATGCACTGCAGAAACATTTGCACAATCAGCATCAATAATCGCAAACCTAATCATGTCTGCCCATTAGCCAGAAGGTACTTTAAGAGAAAATGTTGTTAAAACAATGACGTTGGTGCTGTAAAGCACCGTTCGCTCAACGCTCTTAGACTTGAGCCAAATCATTAAAACTCACATGCTAGGGGCCCATTACAAATCCATAACCCAGACTACACCCCCTCCACCCATCCCAGCATTATTCTCCTGACTCAGCCTTCTCCGCTCACACAAATCTTCCTCGCCATTGTCATCATCACCGTCACCAGTGCTTTTACAGGCCTGGCTTCCTCTTCAGTTCCCATGGAGACTTTTAACTATGTGAGCTCAGTACCCGTTCTGAGCCCTTTTTTTGTATCCGCTCTTCCTACAGGAATTCATTTTTTTTGCTCTTCCTTTTCTCCATCAGTGTTGACTTGACCCACTTCTTATGAACCTGAAATGTGAGTGAGTGAGAGTGAGAGGCAAGGTCATCATGGGAGAGTTAGATTTACATTTGTTGAGGGAAAGTACAGTGGTTAGAGGATCTAAATAGACTGTTGAGCAAAGATATGTGAGGAAGAATTGTAATGGAAATAATTAACTGCTAATTCGTCCACTCTTAAAGTGACTTTTTACAGTATTTCATTAATATCAGATATATGGTATATTAGTAGTTAAGGTTAACTACTATGTACTTACATAAAAAATAAGTACAATGTACTTATTGTGTTTGTGTGCTATTAAGGTGGGATACAGGTAAGATTAATCAACTATCAATTTTAAGGTACTGAATGTATCTAGATAGTACTGTGGTATCAAGCTGTGAATTTATGACCTGATAAGATGTCCTGGCATATGTTTTACTAATACAACAAACTTTGTTCTTTCCCGTTACCAATATAGTACATACATGTGTACGGTTTACATAGTTGTGGTGCACTGTATGGGAAAGCTTGGGATGCAGTTAATATAATAAAATCTTTATATATTATCTAGTAAATCTTTTGCACATAATGTATCTTATGAGTAAACAGCATGTTAAATGTTTTGATATGCTGCAGTCTGTCTTCATATTGCTGTAGAGCTGCAGTAAAACCACATATTACTGAGAGAGACCCTCATAACATCATGAAAAATCCCTTCCACAACACAGAGCCTGGCTTTGTAAGTATTCCAGACTGGCTCCGACTTTAAAGGTCTTCTGAAGGACAGCCAGAGAAGGGATGTACTGAAGATTTATTCTGTGTCAGGCAGAAATATAACATCCTCCAGCTGATGACGCGTCACACCATCAATCAGTCAGAAGTCAGGCTGCGATTAGTCCAGTGTTGTGAAGGGGGAGGGGATTGGCAACAGTGAGCCCATTCTAATATGTAATCAGTCAGATTTGACTTTGCCCGTGCTCTTTACAATGCTGCTGTTTCTGGACGCTCTGAATGCCAGCGGCTTTGAGATGGCTGCCAAGTGCCAGCTGCAGCTTCGAGTGACGCACACAAGCCAGAACAAGCCAGCCCAACCTGACTCTGTCTAATAATGTCTTATAATTGAATGTTTTTGCTGTATTATGTGATGTTACTTTAAAAGTATTTTTTTGCTGAATAATGCAACAGTGGTCCTGGTGTTTATACTGAAAGGCTACATACACGTGTGAGTGCATAATCACACAAAAAGCAAAGCTTTTGGTTGCAGTGAGCTATGGCATAAATGCAATTGCCATCCACTAAAACAAATCAATTATTTAGCAACCGAAACTGTTCAGCAAGAGTGGCTAAAGTGAATGGTATTTAGTTCGTCATGTGATCTCAATATGGATATACACTAAGATGTACAGAACAAAAAATTATACTTTAGGTCACTGATATGGAGTTTTCGTTTCATGAAACAAATTTCTTTTGGCCCATGTTGCTGAAGTGAAAAACAAAGTACATTAAATAATCTAATCAAGCCACATAATGTTTTGCATGTGGTTTGCACTCTGGTTTGCTATGGTTAAAAATGCATAATGTGGCTCTATAGTGATGTCCATATTTTCACAAGTTAGGCACCTTTCCCTCAGTCTTTCTCGGGGTCACCACCTCACCAGGCTTCAGGAAAATGACCTTCAGGTCTATGTCCTGTCCCATAGCATGTATAACCACTCCAGTGGTTTGAGTCTTATCTCTTAGAAAAGGTCCTTCAAGGTATTTTGGAGAGGTGAGGAGTCGCTGTAAGTGGGGTGCTGTCACACCCCCGCACTGTTTGTTGTTGGTTTTTCCCATGTGCTCAGTGTGACCCAGTTTCTGTTAATTGTCCATTATGTTCAGGTGTGCCTCCCTTTTTTGTATTAATTGCCTTCCCTTTATAAGTTCTCCTCAGTTCTGTTTAAGTTGTCGGTTCATTGTATATGTTAAGTTCGTGTGCGTCTACCCTTCTGCCTACCTGTCTGTAAATCACCCTTGTGAGTATTAAAGAAACTGTTTACTGAAGAATCTGAATCTACTCGTCCTTCCTGCACCACGAGCGTTACAGGTGCCTCAGGGCTCAGTTCTTGGACCATTTCTCTTCCTAGTGTATCACTAGGTTCTTCAGTAACATGGCTTTTCATATCACTGCTAGCTTTTCTAATATTATTGTATTTTATCTATTTGTTTTATTTTGATTTAATACACAATTAACAAAAACAAAAAAGGCCTCTAACACTAGTTTGCTTTGTTGTAGCACTTGTAACTTTTTGCTCTTGTATTGATTTTGAATAACAATAATAATAGAAAATAATTGTCAATAATAGATAATAGCCATACATCAATGTTTTATTTATCTACTTTTAATTTGGCATTATTACAAAGTGCACTTTTAAAAGAATGCATTTCAGTGTGTTAAGAAACATAATAGTGTACTCTTAAGGTGGCCTTTCTTTAATATAGTATCTACAATTATTAAAAATGTGCATTACGTACATATGTACAGTACACACAGTACCCTTAATAAAGCCAATGCAGCAAGTCCGTAAATACCTATCAGATGTTTTTATGATGCATTAAAAAGTTTTTTTTGTGTGTGTTTCTGTGTTTTCAAACACTATTGCAGGCCACTCAAGGAAGCCACACAGGATATATAGTGACCTTTTTCGTGAGATAATTTTAAGATCATGGAACAAAGTACAGCTTCAGAGCAATTAACAAGTATTCAAACCACGTGCCACATGAGAGTCTCAGTGACATACAGGAAGGCGTGGCCTCCATAAAGAATATATGCTTTGCTGGACCCCTGAGACTTTACATAAGTACTCCTTTAAGTGGAAGCATTAATGTGGGTTCAGAGCCTACGCCTCAATGCCTCTTATATGCTCTCGGCTTGTGTGTGATGTGGAGCACTGATGTGAGTCTGATTTATGAATGGAATTACTGACACCAAACTGAAAACCCACAACACTCATTTGTAGATGTGTTCGCTGGTCTTCATCACATTATGACACAGTCAAAATGACTGGCGTAGTGATCTCACTCGTTACCAATAATACATGCTTTGAAAAACCAGCTAAAGCTGAATCTTATAATAATGTTACAGATAACAAGTAGCCACAAACAGAATGTGGAGAATGGAAACTAAAAGTAGCTTTTTATATTAGAGGTGTAAATATTTGCTATGATGATTCTGATTAGTAATGCAATTTACAGAACTAATTAGAACATTAAAATATTTTGCTTAAAAATTACTTTTAAACAAAAAAGTAAAATTTCTGCATTTGTTTATACAACCAAACGGGGTGGGGTAAAAAATCCATTACAAGCATGAAACGTACCTTTAGCCAGGGTTAAAAGTGATATAAAGAACAACGATAACCCAGGGTTAAGTGCAATGTAAAAAGCCCTTATGTGTGCATTTGCATGGGGGGAAAAGTCATGGGATAAAGTCCTAACCTCAGGAAAGTTTTAGATTAACTTTTCCTTTCTCATCCTCTCATCATTGCACACAAGAGGCAGGCAGTGTGGGAGATATAAGCTGTATGTTCCATCAATGGAGTATTTATATTGCTGTAAAATGTGACCCACGTGAGGCTCTGACAGTTGCTATTGTGGCATCTCTCGTTCTGTTTACTAGTTACCTTTATGAACAACAACAATAAGCCAGGGTGGATGGGGATTGTGGATGTGTCTTTGTGTTATACCTATATTTAGCTATAATTTGCGTAAAATCAAGGGACATCCTCATTTGGAAAGAAAACAAAAACGTCTTTATCTTTCTTTCATTCTTTCTTTCTTTTAGCCTATACAAATTACATATTGTTATATAATAGCTTTATTTTATATAGCTTTATAATGGCTTACTAAATTTAATAGAATTGCAATTTGCAATCGCAGTTGCAATTAACATGCAATTATGCATATTAAAACATTACATATACAAGTCACACTTAAGTATTGTTTCCCTAATAAATATACACTTTTTTAAAGGTAAAATGCACTTCTTTTTTGTTAAGGTATATAAAGCAATTTGATATGTCATAGATAGAATCTAGGACATTTAATGGGAATAGCATGTGATATGCTAAGTAACTGTCTGTGGGCTGCTTGATTTGCTCAAATCCTGGCAGCAAGTTTGCTGTAACCAGGACAGATTGTAACCAGGGTCACTCACATCCTAACAAACACATCTGTGCCATAATGACCAGAGAAGAGGCTCTTAAGACTCTCAGGCACAGAAAGGCAATGGAAATGGACTGCAGGGTGGAGATACAGTTGCTCTGGTAACCAGAAGCAGGGGAGGCTGTCTGTCTGTCACCTCTGTGTGGCCGGCGTTCACTGTCTCCATGTTGATTTGTGTTTCCCTCATTCAGCTGCATATAATCCTTGTAAAGTATTGCTCACTTAGCTCTTTCCACATAATCTTAAACAGTGGGTTTAATTTCATGAGACCAACAAGAAATGAATTCAAGCTGTGTGTAACAGCTGAGTATGATTCGGTCACTCCAAAATGTCAGGGACAGCGGAAGGTCATTTTGATTGTGGTCTCAATGAAACTGCACATGATAGTTCTGCTGTGTTACAAGAGTGGCACTCAGGGTAGTTTTGAGATACACTCTCAGAAATAAAGGTACAAATGCTGTCACAGGGGTACCTTTTCAAAAGATGCTTTGCAACTAGTAGGTTCAAACATGTACACTAATATGTACTAATATTTACCTCTAAGGTACCAAAATGGACACTTTGCCTTTTAAAAGGTATCGCCCCAGTGACCTTTATTTAAGTGTACACTGAAAATGCCCTATTAACATATTTAACAACATAACCTTTTGAAATATAAGCTTTGGGAAGCATAACATAAGTATTGTTCATAGTTCACCCATTCACAGTTAATGTGCACTGATCAATGTTAGTAAAAGCCTAAAATAAATCATCATATAAAGCTAAATTAAGGAATCATCATTATTATCAAATAAAGGAAACAGAAGACTTTGGTTAGACCACTCAACTTATATGGATTACTTCCATAATGCCTTTTATGTACTTTTTTACAGTGAAAATTTTGGTTGCATGGACTTGAAAAAAATATGAAAATGATGTGAGGATATAATCTATCCTCATTTATGTTCCGAAGCAGTGTTACTTTAGTAGAATGCAGTTTTTGTTATTATTTTGAAATAGATTTATTTTTATATTTTATACATTTTTGAATGTTTTCATTTATATTTTAGACAAAGTTTTGGTAATTTTGTTGTGTGTTTTGTAATTATTTTGGTATTTGCTTTTATTTAAAAATATATTTAAGGTTTTAGTTTCAGCAGTTAATAATAATAACAAAGCTGTGATAAATATTTCATATTTTCATGTATTTAAATTTTTTGGGTGAACTGGCCCTTTAAATCTTAGGTTCAGATGGGGGTACAGAGTGTTCATATAAAACTAATTTATGCCTGTTCTTTGAGCATGAAACCAGGCCTTATTGTAAGTGAACTTCAGGGAAACAATAAAATTACATAAAATGTAGGACATGACCTCCTTAAGGGACAGAAGTAACCTTCTACTCTTCATCCACATGGAAAAAGCACAGAGACCCCACTCAGTAGCTAAACTGACCAGCAAATCCGAGCACTTCACTGCCCCGTCCTTCTCTCCATGACAAACTGTACAGCAACAACATTTAGAACATTTCCACTGACTGCACTGCATTTTCTTATCTCATAATGATTCAGTCAGTGATCGATTACGATCGTTTACCTTACATTCTTGTCATAATAGCCTAGATACTATAAAGATAACAAAAGAATATTCAAGTACTGCAGAAACTGTTAGGTACAAAGGGTAGGTTGAGAAAGGAAACCCAAATAAGATAAATGTTCTTGTACGTTGAGAGACTCTACAGAGGAAAACCGAAACCTGAAACAACAGCACAAAGCTGTATGTCCTCAATTCACATCTTGGCAGCTGCTCGGATTTCAGCACCTATTTTTACTGTGTAAAAATTCTGAAGTATAGAAGATATGTGATTTGAGGATGAAGCAAATTATATGAATTCACCTCTTATATAAATTTAATATCATATAAATCGAAGTTCACTATAAAAAGTTTTTCTTATATTATTTTCTTTTTGAATGCTGCATACTGCATAGTATGCACTCAATACTGTTTATTGAGTACTTTTACATTCTGTGAGAAAGTAATAGTATGGATAGAGGATTTTATTTAAAGGTTCAAATTTTCCTTTCTCTTTAGAAAAAACTTTTATTTTAAGTAAATGTTTGGCTGGTAAGCTTTGCTAGTGAACATTACTGTCAGAGAAAAATGACAAATACAAAATTACAATACACACGGTTCTCTTTAGGGGTACAACAGCTTGTCACTAGCTGTAACAGTACAATAGTAATGTGCACTCTTAAAATTGTGCAGGCATTCATGTCTATGCTAACTGATCATTCATAGCAGAAAAAGTAAACAGAGTATTGTACCATGCGCTGCCATTCTGTGTGCATTTTCTCAGCATGCTCTCTTTGTCCCTCTCTGTTCTGGCATGTTTGATAAGTTAGCTGAGAGCAACGAGTGATAAATGTGAATGGATTCCCACAATGCATTGGAGGTAGTAGAGCGAGGCGGAGAGAAGGGGGAGGGGAAAGTGCTCAGACCACATGGTTCCATTAGCCTGATGGAGTTTTTATTAAATTAGCTAAGGCAGTCTATGGATGCCTCCTCTTCCACCAGAACACGATGAGAGAGAGAGATAGTGAGAAAGAGAGAGAGAGAGAGAGAGAGAGAGAGAGAGTAGCTCACTCAATCACATTAGAGTCCTTATTTCATTTGCGAAAGCAGATGTGGAGGGTCGCTCCGCTATGGGCGAGAAAAGACAAGGCCTCATAAATACGGACATATAGAGGAGATGAAGAAAAGCACTGAAGGGGTGGAAGGGACGGGTGGCAAGGGCGGCAATTTATCGCCATGTGGCAGAGTGACAGCATGCTATAGTTTGCTGCCTGCCAAAAGGAATTTCTAAATTGGATGAATTCATTCTGAACTCCATATTGTTGTCAGCAGGTGTGAGTTGTGGGGTTGGCTATGTACAGAATAGCATGCTACCATACTACTCTTACTCCATTTTTAACACATGGTATATATACTGCGCATGGTATGCAGATTTTCTGTATGTGTAAAATACATGGAATACCTTTGAATACCTAGAAATATACATAATTGTGTTTTAAAAGGGTGATATGATGGTTAAAAAAAGAAATTTCTTTGTGTGTAATGCAAAAAATAGTGTTAATTTTCCACATAGGGCCTACTGTACATTTTTGTTTTTCCTCTAAGCCCCGCCTCTTGAAACGGGTCGATTTGTACAAAGGTAAGCGAGGTGTGCTCTGATTGGCCAGCTATCCAGTGCACTGTGATAGGCCAAATCCCGAAAGCATGTGGCGGAAATGTTATGCCTCTCCCAAAACATGATACGGCGTCCCGGCGCTATGACACCAAAACAATAAAGCACATTACAAACGAGGCATTTGTTGCATCCAGTGGGGACATAATTATTGATTATTATGACTTAGTACTGTCTTTTTACATGTCACATTGCCTCGTAAACATAACACCATGTCTGCATTTGTGATCAGAGTAATGACAAACAAGCACTACCCTTCAAAACTCGCATTTGAATGGTAAGTAGCAAATTATTTTAACAAGAAAACATAACTCACTTCAAGGTTGGGAGTCAGAAGCGCCAGACTGTCCTTGCAGAGGTAGAAATGCTCCACTTTATAGTCTCTGTGCACAGCACAGGTTTTTGGAGTCTGTCCTCCGTAAATGCGCAAAACACACTCTAATATTTGGGTTGTTCTGGAACGGTGTTGTGAATACAACTTGACCACTGATTTCTATTTGTGTCCTCTTTTGAAAGCACAAAACTGATTTCAGCATAATAAACATGACAATCAGAATCAAAACGTTTTTAGCAGGTACGAGCTGTAATGGCGCAGATCTATTCTGGAAAAGGAGGCGGGGAGTAGCAGCTCAATTGCTTTTAAAAAGACAGGCATGGAAATCAGACTGTTTCTGCTTCCACTCAAGTAGGCATTTTCAAAATGATATAAAAAATTATCTGGGAGGCATTCTCGCTGAAACTTCACATATCCATTCTGGGACACCGGATACTTAAATATTACATTTTGTTAAAAGGGGGATAATATGTCTCCTTTAAACTATAGGCAAAAGAGGCCTAATATGCAGATGCAGTAAGCTATTATTCCAGTTTCAAGCATAGTCTTTGGATCTATGCAGTTGAATATCAAAGAAGAAATCGAAAAGTGGGCTGTTTTTAAGTGACCTTTTCCACACTCATATATGCACAGATACTCAGCAATGCACTTATTTTTTACAGGTGCTGTTTTGAAAAGAGATGCTCAACTGGGAAAACCAATATAATGAACCTTTTGTAAACAGAGGAGAGACAATTAGTCTGAGGCAAAACAGCTGGCTCAGACACAAGGACTCTGGAATGTAAGATTACTTCAGGTAAATAATGAACGTTTTTGACATGAACCCACCCTATTTCTATCATCAGTGGGGTTTGCATGAGGTTGTGTAATTCAGGAGAATAAAGTGAGTCTGCAAATAAGACCTCTTTTGGACGACACTATTCCATTAAAACAGACAACAAAGCAGCAGGACAAGTAACATCAGACTAATAATTATAACCTCTCTTACAAACAGACTGATGTTGGCGTCTGTGGTCCATTTTACAGCCAGTGGGCCATAAAAGACTACCTTTTTACATTTCTGTCCAAGTTCACAGACTACATGCATACAGATTTTTTTATTAAGCTTAATTACCTCAGCTGTTTTTCCTAGATAGCAGTGGAGTGCTTTTTCTTCAAAACAAACCTTATGGGGAAAAGTACTCTACTGTAGTTGCACTTTTAATTGCAAAATATTCAAACTAACTAGCTAAGCACACAAACAAATAAATAATAAATCAATCAATAAAATAAGCCTGCACTTGCATGTAATGTGAATGTGGACTTTTCAATTATGTCAAATGAAAAGTTTTACTTTTACTTTAAATGTTTCTATTAATCTTTTGTTGAGTTTTGAAAAGTACACTTACTTTAGTGCGTTGACAGATTAAAGCAAATGTAATTAATTATTAACCTGCAGTTATGTGTCTGAAAACATTACATTGTGTATTCTTTTAAAAGTATACTGTTTTATATAAACCTGCGAGTCAAAAGCTGTTACTGAAATGAAATGAGACTTCGATTAAGTCTCTTGAGCTACGACAGAGCAACCACTGAGCAATAAAGCTTTCCTCTGGGAATACTGTTGAAAAGGGAGGCTTAATGAATCTAAAGGAGTGGCTAATCAAAGATTTATAGGTTGTATCTCACAACTGGGTGTGCACAGCAGAAAACCTATTCATCTTCTCATAACAGCAATCCTTAAAGCATAGCCTGCTTATTAGAATATAATCTATATCTATGTTCGAATCCAAGAGTCAAGGAGAACCGACATTATGTAACTTATGGGGATCAGACCTTGAAGAGCTGCTCTCTGAATCCTTCTCCTGCACTTCTGATCTTTTCATCTTTTTATTTTATGTTCTGTTCATGGTCAGTTAGATGTGCAGAAGCATGTAAACAACACCAGAGCCAGTGTATGCAAACAGAACGGGGAACTCTCGGGTTATTCATTAACCACCAGGTGAATTTTTTTAGTCTTGGCATGGTTTGTTATGGGCGTTTTACAATGGGTGGGTTGGCTTTAGCTTCTAGCGATAGGGATCTCAGGGAGGACTGACCTTTTTGAAGGGTAGGATCAGAGAGAGGGACACAGCAGGCCTGAATGAAGGCATTAAGATCTATTACAATGGTCCTGACCTCATAGGCAAAGCATGGAATCTGTGTTATTGCTCCATCACATCGCACTGGTGCTCAGACGTAAGCTGTTACTGCCGGCAGGCCGAAGGTCAAAAACACTCACATTAAAACCTAAGTGTTCTTCTCACCTCAGTCTTTATAGTTTACAACAACCTTCAGAGAAAGAAAGAGATGGCAGCTTTATAAAGCAGGGATTCTCATGGCTAATGTACATCACCATTTACAAGCAAAAACACTCCAAAAACAAAGGTGTCAGTGGATTTTAAGGTGAGAGAACAAAAGACTTTTATAGATTATGGCCTTTTTTTGACAGAAGGAGCAGCTATTTTAACTGTATTCCCTGTAAAAATACAGATGAGATCTCCAAAATGTTTCAGTTCACATTTTAATAAAAATTCGGAGCATTATATATATACATATATATATTGGATACAGCAGGCTTTTAGCATATAGTATGATAGGAGTTTTATTCAGAGCCTCAAATCAAGTAAAAATGTTCAGTTTGGTGCAGTTACTGATATTTATATGGCCAAAATGTTGAAAAAATGAATTCCAATAGCTTGTAATGTAAACTAATGAGAACTTTAAAACAATTAAAAAAAACTCCTTACATAAAATGCATTTAGTAGATTATGTAAAATATGAAATTTGCCAATCAAATAGGGTTCAATATGAACTACTGTCATCACTTTCTTTCCCAGATCAATTCATCTGAGCTATATGCTGTACAAGTAAAAGAGTACAAGTAAAACTAAAATAAAATAAAAACACTTTACTTAACAGGAAAGCACACTTTCTATCCAGACTCTAAATTTCTCACTTCAACACACTACCTCCTCACACCCAGGCTGCCACACCAGAAGTGATGTCATCCACAAGTCTTCCGCCAGGAAATACGAATCTGTCAATTGTAGACCCCTTTCCTCTCCCCTTGCTTGAGGGCATGAGATGAGTGACCATTCTAAAAGGCACAGGAAGTCCATTGTTCTGGCTGCTTCACACACTTAAGCCAAATTACCCTAGTAACCAAAGTATTGATGTCAGCAAGCCAAGGTTAGCCAAGAAAAGCCCACCCAACCCTGACCTCCTCCAAGCCTGTGTGCACAAATGCAAAACGCACCTTTGTTTTATAATACATTTATTTATTCATTGAGTTTCCATGTCCTTCCAGTCTGAAAAGAACTTGAAATATCCGTCACACTTCTGCATTACAGATCAGCCTTGTTGCTGAAGAGCACAAGCCGCAATTTGATAACATTATGTAGCCCAGCGGTTGTGCATGACCTTTGACCTTTGCATTATAACTAATCAGGAGCTACTAATGTGTTTCTAGATAATAATTTCTAAAGTT
>JAUCMU010000125.1:28022605-28034449 GCA_032275025.1 Enteromius treurensis
AGCCCTGACTTAAACCCAATTGAGCATCTCTGGAGAGACCTAAAAATGGCTGTCCACCAACATTTACCATCCAACCTAACAGAACTGGAGAGGATCAGCAAGGAGGAATGGATCCAGATCCAGGTGTGAAAAACTTGTTGCATCTTTCCCAAGAAGTCTCATTGCTGTATAAGATCAACAGGTGCTTATACTAAATACTGACCGAAGGGTTATGACCATGGTGCTTAGGACCATGTGATATTTCAGCAAAAATCTCAACAATTTTGTGTTTTTCTGTCAATATGGGGTGCTGTGTGTACATTGAGGGACAAAAAAAATTACTTAAATGATTTCAGCAAATGGCTGCAATATAACAAAGAGTGAAAATTTTAAGGGGGTCTGAATACTTTCCGTACCAACTGTATATATATATATATATACGTACATACACGTGTATATTTAAATTCTTATATTTTATATTATGTATTAATATATTTAATGTATGAAATATATTATCAGCATACTTATCTTAAATATATACACATGCATGTGTGTGTACCCCTCCTTTCAGATAAAAAAAAAAACTGACCCTAATCTTTTGAATGGTAGTGTAGGTCATCCAAGCAAATCCAACTAAACCATGCAGTTGTCAGAAAGTAAAACTGGCAGTAAGCTTTCTGCACAGATGATAATTAAAACTGTATAAAACTTCCCAGCACATTCTGTGATATATTGTTTCTGCTTGGCTTCCTGCAGTCCACTTTGTGGCACCTGTTCTTCTTGCTTCAAACACTTGTTTCTCTTCTTTTCTCTTTGTGTTTCATCAGACCTCTATAAATATCCCACCCACTCTCCCATGGCCCATGCGGCTCTGATCTTTCCTGAGGGAGAGGAAATGTAGGCTGATTCAGGGACCCAATCTTTCTCCTGGGAGAGCCCAGGGATGGGGGTTGGGAGGGATGTGGCTTGTTTACAGTGGAGATCTCTGGAGGTTTGCACTGTACAGTTCAGTGTCGACAATACATGGGAAACCATGAAAGGCAAAAACAACAATGAACATCAGATGGGAGTAAAACAATGCTTTTTCATGCATCCTTTTGATTGGCTAATGATGTAAGGGTGTCAAGTCAACATGACATTATGTGCAACCCATTTTACTTATGCAAACAAGACCAGGAATTGGCCTCACGTACAGTAAATTAGGTACATTTTGATTTCATGTTGACTTTAAAGAGACATTAAAAGAGACGTAACAAACTTTCTTTGATTCAGCAGAAAGCGGAGACTTAATTCTTTAACATTTTTTTTTTATTACTGTTTACATGTCCAGCATGGATTGTTAAACACACTCAGAAGATGTGAACAAACACAAAGATATAAAATCCTCAGTATCTACATAAGAAATAAATCAAAAACACAAATCGGAATGTTATTAACAAGGTAAAAATCTTTAAAAAAAAAAAAAAAGCACAAAAAAAAAGAAAAGTATTGAAAAGGTACTATTTACAATTTAAAAAATGACCAAATGTAAGATAGTATTAAAAACCAAAAATATTAACTGAAAATATAATTAAACTAAATTTAATTTTACCACCAGTAAAGAAGACGATGTGTTTAAGAAAACACTGCAGCACAACTGTGTGCACATTAACAGCATTGCTTTAAATGTTAATGATTTGCTACTATATTTTTGTCTGAAAATGCTTTGTCTAGTTTTAAACAGCATATTTTTTGTAATGCTCATTAAAATTCCCTTCAAGACAGTGTGCACTGCCAAGATGCATTGTCTCACAACAGAACGATTTGATATTGAATCAGAAGCAAATACACAGTCTCATTCTACTCAGCTGATTCCATAAAGGAGAAGACAACAAATTATCTTAACCTTTTTTTGGATACTTATTTAGTGAGTCAATAATGATTGCAGTCGAATAACTGCAGCTGGTTAATAAATGGTGTGGATGGATGTTCTTAGAGGCACCTCTGATCAGAGCTCAAGTTATATCAGGAGAAAATGCATACAGAGAATTCACTCTGTATATGTAGAGTCACTGGGTGGTCAGACATTAAGTAGCAGTGGTCCTGAGCCGCGGTTATGAGAACGGTGTGACCATAACAGTCAACTTCCATGATTCACACCAAAAGCCTTCTGAACAGAGGCTGCTGTTAGTATGCAATGTTAGTGTGAGGCTTGGTGGGAGGAAGCTTTCTGGCCCTGGCTGAGGGCCCAGTCTATCTTCCTGTTGGCCAAAAGCAATGTGCAGGACAATAATGCAGCAAGAGAGAGAGGCCATTGTTATAAGAACCAGTCCTAAACTTGGCCAAGAGTTGATTCGAGATGACGGAGAAAATGTTACATTTTTATATCTACAGAATAACATACTAACAAATAAACAGATGGTTCTGATTATCAGTTATTGTCCACTACGTTGTTTTTTTGCTTAGTCACCCTTATCATCTCTGAAAACAAAAATAATAATAAAATTATTAAAAAAAAAAATCTAAGTAATACACATTTATGCATACTAAACTAGTGTCCATACAACCTTACCGCAATGGTACCATGGTACACTGAACGTATCAGATGTAAATTGAAAGCAGGACTGTACCAGTGGGGCCAGATCGATTGCCAGAGAAACTGCCTAGGATACTTGAGTCTGAGTAGATCAAGCTGACCGCTAGGGCTCCAGGCCCTTGGGAGCACACAGTAGGACATGTTGACTCTGGGTCCCAGACCCTCCGTTGCATACATTGAGTCATAACCAACTAGGGCCCCAGCCTACAGTAGGACATTAACAGTAGGGCCTTAGCCCAACTGGTGCATACATGAGCATTAGGGCCCCAGACCATCTGGCACATACAGTGAGTCATAACCAACTAGGGCC
This sequence comes from Enteromius treurensis, assembly GCA_032275025.1. Lineage (NCBI taxonomy): Eukaryota > Metazoa > Chordata > Actinopteri > Cypriniformes > Cyprinidae > Enteromius > Enteromius treurensis. The sequence goes on from JAUCMU010000125.1 coordinate 28,025,470, forward strand.
CCAGCCTACAGTAGGACATTAACAGTAGGGCCTTAGCCCAACTGGTGCATACGTGAGCATTAGGGCCCCAGACCATCTGGCACATACAGTGAGTCATAACCACTAGGGCTACAACCTACCCAGTACATAAAGTGGGACGTGACCACTACAGCTCCTGGACACATGGGGTGAGATTACTACTTGGGTTCTGGGCTACCCAACACATTAGTGGGACATAATTGCTAGGGCCTCAGGTAACCCCTGTGTTACAGTGGGACATTACCAGTAGGATCTTGACATAAGCATTAGGGCCCCAGACCATCTGGTGCATATAGTGAGTCATAACGACTAGGGCCCATACACTGACAAGATTACTGGGGCCCCTGAGAACCCCAGAGTTTACAGTGGAACAGAAACACAGGGCCACAAACTATCCAGCAGCTCCTGGACTCCCGGGAACATGGGGTGAGGCGTTACCACTAGGGCCCTGGGCTACCACAGTAAGTGGGACATGATCGCTATGGCCCCTGGAAACCCGATGCATCTAGTGGGACATGAGAATTGGGCCCCAGCCCCTTCACAAATACAGACCTAGTTGACTACTAGACCGAGGCTCCAGGGCCCTCACCGCATACAGAGTGAACTGACCACTAACGTGTCTCAGGAGCTGGGACCTTAGAAAAAACAACATTTGCTGACCTTTCAGCTCCCATTAGATCACTACAGCTCTCGGCTACTGTTGTTTTTCACTTAATGTTATCCTAGAAAAATGTGTTTTCTAACTCTGTTGCCTAATGTAAGTCAACCAATAGAGTAGGAACTAGTAGGAATAGGGCTCCAAAGATGCTTGCCCAGAAGCTTCAAGAACATAATCTGGCCTTTAATTCCAAACATGATTCAGTATGATTTTGACTCCAAGGTACTTCAAAGAATACCATTGTATTTGGTTTTGTCCAAAAATGGTATTATCATGGTACTACAGTATTTCCAAAATACTATGCAAAGTGACTAATTGTGGAAAAAAAGGCCATAAAGGAGTGTGAAAATCAGACAACTGGTTGAAGCGGGAATAAGGCTTGAGTGAGCCCTGAGAGTGAGTGTTTCAGATATCCTTCAAGCTTGTTTATGTATTCCTCATTGATCTGGGCGACTGGAGGAGAAGGTAGAGGGCGTCGGGGGAGGGACGGAAGAGCTTTTATGTCTGATTAACTCTCCTCGGACGATAGGAGCACTGTGAGGAGGGGAGGATTGGCTGGCAACAATATTCGGCGGGATTCATCAGTGACAGCATTCCGATCATGACTGTCCCGTGTCTCCTCTACTCTTCCAATAATATTTATCAAAGTGCTTTTTTGCTCTACCTTGTCTGACAGGGCAATATTTATAATACCACTCACTTTCGTTCTCTCCCCTACGTCTGCCTCTCCCAGTGCGAAAGGAGAAACTCTCTCGCTGATTGTGAAGAGTAAATGATAATGACTTTGTCAGAGGCACTTTAAAAAGTGGCAACGGTTTGTTTCTTAATGCTTTCCGAGCCCGAGTATACTAGCTGAGTTTAGGTAGGTTAGACACTAGACAAAGCAAACACTACAGAAAGCAAACACAGACCTACCTGACAGCGGTTATATCTTACAATGTTAGGAAACTTGCCTAATCTGTCTACTTTGTCTAGGAGATCACATCAGCATGAATAGGTCATGAATGAAACAGGGATCCTGTTTCTGCTGCTGGTCAAGGAATGTGCTCCAAATATAACTGGCAGTGGACCCTGGCAATGTGGACCATGGGACTGAGTGCCAGCAAGCTCTCATATAGGGATGATATTGCTACACACACTATCTACCAAGCATCTCAAGCATAGGCTAAAAATATACTCTACACAAGTATGCTAAGGAAGAAGTGAATGCTAGGCCAATGCACTACAAGTGGACTGTCTCATCAGAAACTTCAGGTATTAATGAAAGTTTCATTCAGGTAGCTAGCTAGAAACATGTCGACGGTTTAACTAACCTAAACTTGCTCAGCCAGACTCGATTCAAACTAATGCTGCCCAACAGTAAGAGGCTTGAAAAATATGACTAGCCACAGAAGATTGCATCTGGAAATTTGTTTACTTTTACAGTTATGCTAAAATACGCTATAGCGCCCCTTGTGGAAATGCTGAGAATGCAACATAAAATTGGGGTAACGAAGTAAAAAAGTCCAAATACTTGCATATGAGTATGTTTCTGCCTTCTAGAGGGAGCTTGTTTTGAGTTTATCCCACTCTTGCTTGTTTATTACACCCCCACCCCTAAAATGTCCCATCGCTGTAATACAATCCAGTTCAGGCTCTTACTAACACACCATAAGCCCCTTCACAAAGACTTAAGATATAAGGTTTCTGCATCGAAACCCTTTTCTTTTGAACTCACAGTTATCCCCGCTTCTATCCCTCTTGTTTCAGCCCGCCTATGTCAATGCAAGTAATATTTATTAGGTAGGGAAAGCTTTGGGTTGGGGTAGAAATAGGTTAGCAATGGCTTTCACCCCCTGCTGTTTTTAAAATTAGACTATTACCTAACATTCCCTACAACAGTGGGCCCCACTAAGGCTTTAATTTCTAATTGGGCCCGAGAAAGTTTCTCAAGTTTATTTTACGAAGTTTTAAATTGATGTACGTACGCTAGTGGTATTCCTTTTATAGCTCTTTTGTTCGGTCAAATGAAAATATGAAAATACTATAATATAAATCTGCACGCAGCAAATGGTTTCAGCACCAGCAAAGTAATACCTCGCTCAATGCCTCAAGTTTTTTCAAACCCTTTAAATGAAAGCAACCTAAGTGTTATGTTTCTCAGACAATAAAATTTATAATTGCCACAGTATCATGGGATTTCGGGAGATTAAAAAAAAAACACTACGGCTTGCAAGGAAGAAATCAGGAGGGCTCTAAAAATATAGATGGAACCATATAAAACACGTCTGGCTGGCACGACCAAGGCACAGTTGTTAAAACAAGGGGCAATAAAATGTGACTTTTTGTTATGATCACAGTAGGTAAGCAACATTTAGAAAATAGTTCCTATTTTATGACATCAAAACAAATAGCAGGTAAAATTCAACCAAATACAACTGGACTTGACTGGTTAAATAACCACGTCCAGTTGCTCCAAAAAGTACGGTTAAAAAAAATACGGAGACCTGTATAATTGAAAAGGTAAATGCAATAAGGGATTTCAATATTAAAATATTATTAGCATTACAATTTGAGCTGAAAAAATTACCATGATTTTCTACACTCAAGCTGCATTTAAAAAAAACAAAAAACGTCCTGTTTATTTTTAGGTTTCAGTTAGATTTTGGATGTCAAACTTTCCATGTGGTCTCAGACGTTTTAACCCCACAGTATATCAACATTTTAAGTTACGATGCAAGTGGCCACAGTCCTTACAGTCTTTATGATGATATATTATGACTTGCCCGGTCAGTTGGAAAACCACAGCTGAGAGTCCTGAGAAAAGGTGAACGGATGCAGAAATATTCCTAAGATAGGAATATTTCTCCACTTTCCTTTTCCTCTCTTTTTACTTTGCAAGACTTCCCGGTCATCATTAACGCTATGATTGCAGACGACAAATTGTGACATCCTAAAATTTGAAATGAAGAGAAAAAAAAACACAAACAACTGATTCAAAAGAAAAGAAAATATCATGAAAGAAAAAAAAATCAATGTGCAAACTTTCTGATATAAATAGTAGACTAGTCAACATGTTAGGAGAGCACCATGGGAAAGGAATAGAAGGGTGAAGATGAACATGACGTGTGTCAGTATCTGTACGTGTGTGTGTGTTTGTAAGCATGTTTATGGTGGTGTTTTGTGTGTGCAAAGTTTTTGGATGTGTGGCAAAACAGGGATCGAGGGTCGTTCTGAGAGGTTAAACCCAGTCCTGTAGAGAACGTCTGCAGTGAACTAAATACTTGGGTGCTCCTTTCCTCTGTAGTGTGTTTATGATTGCGTAGATCAATCCCAAGATGCACAGCACCAGGACCAGGGGTACCGTCACCATGATGATGTACATGGTGCGCTCCTTCTCGTCTATCTTCAGAACCACATCCACCTCATTATTTTTTTCTTCCGTCTCCTCTTTAGTGTCAACATCATTGGTGTTGTCTCTTTCTTTGTCCTTTTCCTTGTCTTTGTCTTGGCCAGCATCCGGGTTGAAGGGTGGTCTGTCAGGCCACTTGCGTCCCGGATCCACATCTGGGTCTCTGTCAGGAGTGAGGTCCACGTTGCAGCCCATGAAGTCTCTAAGAATGGACTTTGGGTAGCCCGGCTCGCTTTTCATTCTGTGGTTGTCAAATTTCCAGTACTTTGTACCCTTGTAGAAGTATGTATAGGCTGTGTGAAAGACAAGCAAGATTGGAGAGAGAAAAAAAGTATTAAAAGTGCAATACTGAAATTACATGAAAAATAAACCAGACAGCTTATCAAAACTATAAAGCTACGCAAAACAATAACATACTGTGTGAGTATATATATATTATTTTATTTTTTATTTTTATTTTTATTTTTTTAATAAGTATTTTCTTCCCTGGCCAAAGATCTATTTTTGAAATTAATTATGTATTTGGTTTTAACCTTAACATACCAAAATATTTTTCAAACTGTTTTCCCAACCTATTAGGTAGCCCATATAAAATATTTATTTTATAATATTTATTATTATATATTTTGAACTTTTTTTTTTAATATAGAGGTTAGTCCATATGGGTTGAGACTGTATAAATGAATGTGAAACTCAACCCTAGACGTATATTTTAAGTAAAGTAGTTTACAGCTGACCATGTAGATATGTGCAGTCTGAACTACTATTTTGGATATACAACAGATTTAAAGCATGCAATTGCCTTTAATCCAATTGACAGACAGCTGAGATGATCATGAGGTGGTCTGAATAATCAGATTGCTAGCCGTCTCAAATTTTGTAATGAAACTCTACACCTTTCACATTACCTACAAGAATACCAAGACAGGACCGTTTACAAAGACAAATCCAGCCACTCGAATTACAAGGGTAACACATGACGTGAACTCAATCCAATAAACATACAATTCAGACAGAGATTTACAGCTCAAATAACACTAAATGAGACATTTTTGCTTTTAACAAAACTACGAGCTGCGCATTTCTGCTTTCAAACTTTTTTCCTCAAACTTAAGGCAGGATTAGAGTTATCTATGGTAATCGATTGCACGCCACAATTTTGATTAGTTTTAAACCAGGAACATTCCATTAAATAAGAAATAGCTTTCAGTGATAGAAGCATTTCCCAATAATATCACATAATTTCCTCAAATCACATTTCACACATGACATTCTCTCGCTTCCTTTGTTTCAGCGTCTGATTGATCTAGATCCATCCTGTACATTATGCTGACAGACACTGGATGACCCCTTAACCCCAGACACCATTCCAATCTCACTCACTCACCTCCATCATCGCTGAGGAAGGCTCCCTTGGGAGAAGACGGCACCGAAGTGCCCCACACACTGATTGGCTTAGGGTAGTCCTGATCTGCGGTTCTGGAGTGCTCATTAAAGCGCCAGTACCTGTAGTTGATCAAACACACCTCAATGCAAATCATTCTTCTCAGCCATTCTTAGCTATTTAAGCAACACCACAGTGACCCCTTTTAGACATGCTATTAAAATTTATCACAGATCACTAAAAAACTACTAATCATATTCAGTGTGGTCACTTTGCAATTTTATCATAAATGCTGATGAAGTTTACTTCACTTGCATGTTGCAACCAAGTAATATTCTAAATGTATGTTATAACAGGGCTTTATACAAATATGAGACCCTGAAGCACAAAACCAGTAGCACAGGTATATTTGTAGCATTAGATAAAGAGTTTTTTTATGCCAAAAATCATTAGGATATTAAATAAAGATCATGATTTATGAATATACTTTGTTAATTTTCTACTGTAGATATATCAAAACCTTTTTTTTTTATTATTAATACTCACTGAACTTTAATTTGAAGTATGATTTTTTTTTTTTTTTTTTTGCACCCTCACATTTCAGATTTTACAAATGTTATCTCATACAAATAGTGTCCTATCCTTATTACAATACACAAATGAAAGCTTATTTATTTTTTTAATTTGAAAAAATGTACCCTTATGACTGGTTTTGTGGCCCAAGTGGGGGTGCAACCATTGTAGATTTTGTTGGTACGATTACAGTCTGAAGAATAATCACGGTTTTACGATTATGATGATTATTATGCATTTATTCATTTCATAACATTGCTAATGTATGAAATCACATGAACACTCTTTAGATACTAAAGTGTTATTTATCACTGGCTTTTAAAACAGAAATAACACAGTAACCATTAATACAGCACAAAATAATAATAGACAAAAGTCCATCTCTCACACTGCAATTTAAAAAAGTGACAATAAAATGTATAAAAACAATAAAATATAAAAATGTATTTTTTTTTATTCACAACTATCAGGGTAATCTTTTAAATTAACGTTTTGTTCATCCTTTAATTTTTGTTGCTTTGTCATAAAGAAGTCCATAACATTTGATCAATAACAATTTCATTTTCCTTCATTTTCTGCATGTTAGTTGCACAGCATGACTTGATTTTGCAGTCAAGTTTTTCAAATATGAATAAGCAAGGCTGTAAAAAAAATTTAAAATTGAATTATGACAGTTGAAATCTTGTATCCCCCTTAATTCTTTTACTTTATGCATCCTTAAAAATATTTAAATTAATTAAAGGGTGTATTAAGGTCATTGTATTTCTAATTAAAACGTATTTTAAATTAATTGATTTTCATGTCATGTCCCATTGAGCCATTTATTGAAAAATAGATATACGTAATCAAAAACGAGAAGGAAAAAAACACTTGACCCCCTCCCCTTGATGAAATCTGATCTGGGGTGGTCAATGAAGAAGCATGCAAGACATGTTAATACCAAGAGTAAACATCAGTCTGTCAGGACTGATCACCTGAGACTGATGTTAAGAGCAGGTGTACACAGAAGGATCTCCAGAACAACTGAAGAGAATGGCTGGACAATAAGATTTTCAGAACAAAAAATAGGACTAGCCCCTCACCAGTCTCCTTTGAAGTAGTAAGTGAAGCCAGAAGGTTCCCACCAGATGGCCGTGTCTATCTTGTCATACGGGATGTCTCTGCCATAGTCCATCAGTTCTTGAGGATAGCCGGGCTCTAGGTTGGCTTCTCTGAACAACCAATACTGACTTCCTACAGGTGGAAGGACACAAGAGAGAAAGGAGGAAGTAGTTATACTTCAACACTTTCTAATAAATATTGTGTAATGCTTTTTGAAAGTTTTTTTCTATAATATTTCAGCAATGCTAAGTTTAGAGGTGTCCCAATTCAGAGGCTTCATTCCGAGACCGGTTTGCCAGAGTCAGCGGCTCAACAAACGGCTGCCCCGACTCAAATACTCCTTCAAATGCAGCCTTTGTTTCCCAGACCATGAAGGACACAAAGAATAGATCCTTTGCAGCACAGACTGTCCCTAGATTCACTGCGGACTAGTGGCGACAGGATTTTTTTTTTACAATTATTCTGTTAGAAAAACAGTTTGGGATGATTTGGAGCTTTACGAAAAGCTGTGTTATCCAATTAATAAAGCTTGTGGCCTTCAAAGTTTGTATCCAACACAGCAAATGAGACACTATTTTATACTATTATACAGATTAATACATCAACTACCCATCGAAAAATTCATATTGGTTAACCACTAGAAAGCAGGTTTTTTTTAAAAACCTCAAAAGTTCAAAAACGGACATTAAGAAGAGAACAGAGGTTGAAAGCAATGGCAAGGAAGTGGAAAAGACAAGAAGTGGTAGACAGCAACACTCAACTGGTCACAGGATTTCATGGTGCATGTTCAGGGACTTTCCAAGCTTTGGCAGAGTAACGCAAACTCCAAAACTCAACCAAAGATTTGTGTTTACTCTCTGTTATAACTCAAATAACTGCACTACGAGAGATGCACCAACAATGACTGTTTGGTTGGAATCCCACATTTTAGTGGTTAAAGCGACAGCGAAAGCACCGCATGAAGCCGTTACAGAAACACTGGGATAAGCTGGAGCTTTTATTATTTTACAGTATGGCAGACACTGAGGCACCATCCTCATGGACCCGTTTGATTCAGTGGGCCCATGTCCAAGTCCAACCGTTGCTGTCAGCATCTGGTAGAAGCTCTAGCTGATGCAATGGACCTCGCCTCACTAAGAACAGATGTTGCTCCTAAGATTTTGGTCTCCTGGTTTTCTCCAATGGCAGAAATCCAAATTTTAAAAGGCCCCTGCCAATGACATCATCACTTGCCATACACCGTTTCCTTATGGGAGCCAGCTTTCTTCAAGTCTGACAAATATACCTTCATCTTCACAGAAGCCTTCACCAGGAAGTTATTAGATGTCTGTTTGAGGAGTGCAGGGTGCTGATGTGTGTAACCAATGTGGGAACCTCACTGCGGTTTGAGCAGTTTTTGATCTCAATCTTCTGGCAGGGCTTATTAATGAGAGTGACCCACTGACCGAGTTTCAGGCCGGTTGACTTTGCACCAGAGCCATTCGTTGACACCGTTCGTGTAGTTTTATGACTTGGAAATTTAAACATTCGGTTTTCTGTTATAAATTAGGCTGATTTAAATATGACACCAGGGTAAAGTTATCTAGCTGGATAATAGCATGCATGTTGTTAAAATTAGAAAGATGACGTTGATGATGTTCTGGTAGACCTGGTAATAATGGATGAAGGATTACAAAGCAAACTATGTTTGTTCTAATGTAAAAAGCACTTCAATCTGATGTAGTTCTGCCAGCCTGGGTATTAATTTCTCTCATTAATATAGCGTTTTTATGGTCTATTAGGGCTGGGCGATATATATCGCACTGTATTTTATGCGCATCTCATCAGTAAAGACGGTTCTTTGATTAGCGGGAAA
>JAUCMU010000125.1:28034525-28057777 GCA_032275025.1 Enteromius treurensis
CAGCAATCGTTTGAAGGTTGTAAGTGAGTTGGCATTTCGGATAGTGATGGGAAGATCATTCCACCAGCCGGGAACGGATGTAATGTAAAATGAAAAACGAATTAGTCATGTTAGCACTGTAACAAACTGAGCAGACAGCAAAGTATATTTATGAATTTATAGGTATAATGCCATAGCTGTTGAACATTATTGTTGAATGTGGGTCAGAGAACTGCACAGAAAAACATTACACTATGCATAATGCTGTTAATTTAATTTTTAATAGCTGGAAATAATAAAAGAAAATGCAGCTACTATTCTTAAATAACTGATCGAAGCAAAGCAAATCTGAGTTAAAGCATTCAATGAGCTTTGCTTCCTTTGGAGAATTTATTATACAGCTCAAAAATTTAATTTTGTCCATTTACCTTAAACTCATATATAAATCAAAAAGTCATGTCTCTAAAAAGTCTACCTGTAAAATCCATCAGACTTACACATTAATAGCTGAGGGAAATCAAGGGCACTTCCTGTACTTAATGACAAACGTCAAAATCAATGGCTTGTTCTAATGTAAAAAGCGCTTCTATGTGATGTAATTCTGCCAGCCTGGGTAATAATTTCTCTCATGAATATAGCGTTTTCATGGTCTATATTAACTTTTAACAGCACAGAGCTATATCAATTTTCAAGTGCAGTCGGAGGGAAAATACCTTTGAAAAACACAAATCGCCCATCATGCCTTTCATATGCAGCGTCAATGTCTCCCGGGAGACCCCTCCAGAAGTGTCCAATGGGCATTGGATAGTTATCCAGCACTCGGTTCCTCCTCACCCGCCAGAACCAGCGGCCCTGCGGAGGCAATAAGACATGAATCAGCGACCACATGATAACGGTTGTGTATTTCTCTCCTAATGGTGGTCAGGTTTATTAGCAGTCCCACAACCCTCAGCTGACATGCGCACTGCTAAGAATAGGAAGGATTATGGTTTTTCTCCAGACCAAGACACCTTCTCAGTCTTTTAGGCCTACAACCTGCCCTACGATTCTCTGTGAAAGTCAAAAGCTACCATTAACCTTTTGTTTGTCAGAGACAAGTTAATTACTTATGATGCCTGATCCTTCATGTGAGCAGCTGCAGTAGTGGTAATGGTTGCAAACACAAACAAATTATGTATACACTCTACACAGATAAAGACAAACACAGCAGGTACATGCACAGACATACACTTATTGTATCCTTTACACTTCTGGCTTTCCACCAGGACCTTCGGTATCCAAACCAAGCCCAAATTAAAAGCAGAGCCGAGTCTGCGGCCAACACACTCTAAATGTATCCTGCTTTCTCCCTACACACTCCTCAACCCCAACACTTCTTCACAAACAGACACATGTGCACACAGACACACACCTTTTTGTTCCACGGAGGAACACAATATTGTATGAGGAAACTTGTAGGACTGTGTTACACAGGGAATTTCCTTATTTCAGACACTGCCTTTTCAAGCATGGGAAATGCAGATTACTGTTGGGTGGTCCTTCACTCAGGGGCATATGATTGTTGTCCAATGGATAACTGAACTACTGTGGCCAGTTAAGCAGTAACTCCTGTAACAGAACGCATGAATATTTGCTAACAATCTGGACTTGTCTAGTAAGGTCTGCCTCTGGCTCACCACATCTACATATAACATGGCTCAAAAAAAGATTATAATTGAATTTTAATGCTTTAATAATGAATATTTTATTTACATTTAAATAATGATATACTATATTATATATATATATATATATATATATATATAATTTGTTATATTTATAACAACGTAAAACATCTATAAATGTAAAAAAAATATATATAATTTAATTTAGGCCAAATTACTATTGTTATTAATTACTTATATATTAAACTAAAACATTTTTTTAGAATATTTGTTTCATAATATTACAAATCACAAATGTTAAACTTTAATTTTTATGTATTGTTCAAAACAACCCACTCCCGAGTATCCATGCAGTAAAGTTAACTCTTGGCACAGACATATTTGCTAAATGTCCTAATGTGAATTTGTTAAAATAACCTACTGTAGTATGTTTTGCCAAAGCATCTTTTCGTTCTTTCAGATACTGTACATTCCTTCTAATTTCTCCAAAAGCCAGAAGCCTTTTATCTAATGGAAAGAAAGCAAAAGATCATACGATGTGGACAGTGTTGTTCCAGATAAGAAGAGAAGGGAATTAAAGACGCTCTGCCACAGAGAGCACTTCTTTCATGCAGGAACAAATCACATGACGTGACGTGACCACAAAACAGCAAACGGTCTGATGTATCTCCTGATCAACTCCAGACTTTAAATACAGTTCTTTCCTCTTTATGGAGCTGTGCCCAGTAACAAAGACCAGCACTGGAGGTTTTATGGCCCATTGCCTAACAAAGCCTGATTGAGAGTAGGCCGAGCTCAGCAGGCCTCCACCTGCATGTCAGGGCTTTCACCTGGAACCATGCGGTCAGACGGTCAGACGGTCAAAAACAAGACATATTGCATCCAATGGTTAAAAAAAGAAAATCTATTTTGCATAAAGAAAACGCAAGGATTTTATTACTATAAAGCAAAAAAAAAAAGTATTAGAAATGTAATTGTCTTTGCCAAAAAGTTTGTGGATGTGGATGTCTTTAGCTCACCTTAAAAACAAACATTTCTCCTCTGAGCATGGTGACTGTGTCAAAATTGCCCTCGCAGATGTTGGGGCCGTAGTGATCTGGGCGTTCAGTGGTGCGAGGCCTGTCCGGACGCCGAGGAGGAGCTCCGGGAGGGTTCTTGGGAGGATGGGGTGCCCTGGGGTCTGGATGGGCGGGTCGCCGGGGGGTCACAGTCGGGAGAGCCTGAGTCGGAGAACTGCTGGGGGGTCCTACAAGAAACAAACAAACAAACAAACAAACAAACTCAAATTACTTACAGAATTTGTACAAATAATAGGACAGCATTGTGGCAGGAACCAATAGTTATTTCAGTCTATGATAAACATAATATGGAGAACTAGATTTTATGCAAATTTTACAAAACAGAACACGTTTAGGCCACATTTCATCCAATAAAATAAATGAAGCCTTTGTGTTTTTGTATTTAATTTTTTACATTTGTACAATTTTTACTCAAAACAGTAGCATTTGTTACACCTTCTTTATGTAGATTTAAATTGGTATTTCTATATTATTGTTAAATTGATATTACTATTATTTTTACCATTTTTAAACAACACTTATTTAGATTTCATGCAGTGTGTAACACAGCTCTAAGTGAATAAAAACACCCTGCACATGTTTAAATCTGAATGTGCACCATGTATAAAGTTACTGTCTCTCAAAAGAAATCGGCCAATCACTGGAGGGGTTTGAAAAAAATTAATAGTTGAACAAAGGCGTTGAACAAATAAGGTAAAAAAATGCATGTATAAATGCATATTACAAGAAAATGAGGTGTTGTCTGACCTTGCATGCATGTCAACCTGTTGCTGGACTCCCAAAATATGAACCATTTATAACCCATAATAGGGGCACTTTAATGCAAAGACAACCGTGATAATTAATATGGAAAAAAATAGTAGCCTATAACTATTACAACAAAGAGAGTTTGGGGGAAATTTTTGCTTATTTGTCATGAAAACAAAATGTAACAAAACATGAAATCTTTATGGTTTTAAAACTATGTTTAATTTTTTGTATGCAAAATAGAAAATATTTTCCTCAGCTTGTAATGCTGGCCTTCGCAAACTCCAAAAATAAGTTAAATGATTTATGGATTTGCTGTGACATAACCAAAACAACTTTCTTCTAAAGTGGGAATGATGCATGCAGTTCTCCCCACAGCTAAAACTCCCTCATGCAAAACTAAAACAAACATTACTAAAGCCCAGATTATCTCAAAGAAACATGACCTGGTCAAATGCAAAGTAACCAGCTTAATGCAAAAACAAATATTAGAAACCTTACACCATAAGCTTGAATAGCACTTAAACTATTTACCGTAAACAAAAAAAACAAACTTTTACAACACCACGTGTTTAAAAACCTCTGGTCCAGACTGAACCAGGAAACCACTAACAAAAATGTAATCTAAAGCTGTAAATCTATAATGCGCCTATAAACATTTTCTGCATTTCTTACTCTGAGGCAGATGATAAGGAGAACAACAGGATCTGGAAAATTAAATGCACCAGACCTGAACAAATGGAGCACATTGTATAATGCTATGCAATGACTTTAGATTGCACACTCGATCAGTATGAATGCTTATTATTACAACTCTGACATGTATAAAATATCACAAACCTAGAAACTTGCAATTCCAACAAAAAAAAATCGTAATGGACATTTTCCCCTTCACAATTTTTATTTCTCAGAAAATTTAGACTAATATTGCATTTAGTTTATTTTTTTAATTGAATTGAATTTTATTTTATTCTTTAATGTATTTTTTTGCTAATTTATGAGTCAGAATTGTGAAAAACAGCCTGATTCCATCAAAGAACAAAAATTTTTAATTATTATTTTTAGATGTCAAATTTCTTACATTTATGCAAAAATGTCAAGATTATACTTTTCCTGAAATATTCATCATTTGAAATAGAAATTCAGAACTGCAGGAATAACTGCAACAGAGATAACATGCTGCAAAATATGCCATGTTCGAGACATCAAAAGCACCAAGTTACCGTAAATCTGCTGGACCCCACGGAGATCATCCTCGGGCAGCTCAAAGTTTTCAGTGTCCATCCACTGGTAGAAAGGAGCCATAATAGCCAAAGGATTATTGGAATGTTCCAGTCCAAGGGCATGGCCCAGCTCATGTACGGCTACCAGGAACAGATCATTGCCTACGGGGAGACATATATTAAATATCACAGGCTGTGGTATTAGAGAGAACTGATGGTCAGCAGTGAGCTGATTTACTGAGGTCACTAGTAAAGAATGTCTGATACAACAGCTTATTAATCTTCATTCGCTCTGGGAGATCACAGCTGCATTTTATGGGCACTCTGACTTAAGGACACATGATATACTGCGTATCAACTAGAACATTACATTTGCTGCAGTTAAGTGCGCGCATTAAACAAAATCGCTACTGGTCTTGCAGAAGATAAGGAAGTGCAGCTATATTTAGATGACTGGGTAAATAGGACATGAGTGAAGAGGAGAGTTTAGGATGAGTTGGGAAAAGGGTTGGTTCTTGCTTAACGCTGAGATGATGTCCACTTTAAAGTGGCATGAAATCAAAATGAACTCTCTTTATTATCTTAATTGCTCATCTGTGCACGCCACTCCAAAAGAGAAAAAAAAAAACACATCTAAATTAGTTTCCTTTTTGGCTGATATCACTAAAACTGCTTAAGTTTCAGCCTATGAGTGCTGGCAGGTGATTCAGGAAAGAAAATTGACTGCTAGCTGTAGTATGGATCATGTATTTCATGGAACACTAATCCACCAAGTCCTGCCCTATATTTGTCTCCTCCTTGAAGTTTTATTAAATGCATCACTTTACAAAAGTACAATGGCTTTACAAATAATGTTAATCAATGCTGGTTCACAATCTTTGGATTGCGTTTGTGAACCATGACTACACCAGACCCCGGATGTCCACTTTCTAGTGCACACGAGTTCCTTAAAACCACCTTTAGACACCTTTAACAAAATGAAAAACTCAAACTGTGAGCTACACCAATATTTCCAGACTCAGTTTGTATGTTGTTTGCGTTCTTACTCTTGTGAAAAATAAGCACACTTGAACAGTTTTAAAATGTATTATAGTGACCAAAAACTGGAACTAAAACCAGCCTTTCAATAAAGGAATACAGTGCTGAAAACCTTTAATTTGAGATTTTAAATGTGCACTTTTATAATACTAAAGTGTGTTAAGAAATCGTTGTGAAAGTACACTTACTAGAAGCGGCCTTCATAATCTGCAGCACGTTTTAAGAAAAATACTGCAAGTGCGCACTCAATGCATATTTATATGAAAAGTAGTTTGTGGATGAGTGCAGAACATTTGCAATTATCTCCACACTACAGAGATTTATTGAAAGGCTCACAGTGACAGTGCACTCAGTTGGTGACTGATTTCAATCACGTTCTGTCTCCATTTTCCACTTGTCACAATGATCAGGTGTGAATTGCACTATGCAATTCTTAAATCCTGATTTCAGGGTGGGGTGAAAAATGATTAACTGCTTCCTTATAATACTGACGGTGTCCATCATTATCTAGTGTGGACAATCCAAACCATCCATGCAGGCCGTATGAAGTCATCAGACAGTAATGTTGCTTGTTCAGAGGTTTTTTTTTTCAACATCATCAGGCCTAATAATTGTGCGGATAATAGAAGTACTGAACTTGCTGTCCTAATGCTTTCAGACAGTTCAATCAATGACGGCTTTCACGGACAAACGCACTCGTCATTCAAAGCTGCTCTTGTGCGAGAGCCACGACTGTTAAAAGATGCAACTTCAGAGCAATAGGAGACATCTCTCCTCACAGCTGTGTCATTGTGACCGAGACTTCAACTGTTGCTAACACTGACGATCCTACAGCCAGAAAATCCTAGAGATTCCTTTTGAATGGTGTTTCCTCAGTGAATGGTGGCAGTCAGTGTGTCCGTAATCAATCAAATGTGGCATGTTGTAAGGAGTCATTAAAGCTTTTGGAAAGCTAGACATCCCATGATTAACCTTTAACACTTTTATAGACAAAGAGGCCAATCCAAGTTACTTTAAAAATCAGCCGTATTACAGTAACTTCCTATCTTAAGGCCATGATGCATCAAGCTAATTATTGAAAAAAAAATTTTTTATGTATTTCATACCATCTGTACTAATCAAACCCCTTTGAATGTAATGACTTTGTTTTTTTTTTATAAGCATGTTCTGTATTTTTGCTGACAACCGTTGAGCTTCTGAACTTTCGTACAAAGGCTCATTCTTGAATCCTGCATTTATTTTAGAAACCTCAACCAGACTTTGGACCCCACTGTACCTGATTTTTTATCACAGTTCTTTGCTGCAAAGTGCAAAAGAGTCTCTAGGAATGTCTGACCCTCTAAATACATCAACATGCTGCTCACTGGCTCACATAGTCACTCATCTGTCTCAGATGATGTCACCTGCTTCCACTGGACCATGAAAACCTCACAACAGCAAATACAAACCAGCTATGAAGCATTCAGAAGGAACACAAAAAGTAGGCTTGCAAATGTGACCTTTTACTTTTTGTTTGCTGTAGATTTGGCAGAATAACTCGGGTTGACACAGGTTTAATAATTAGACTGCACAGAAAGATTCAAAAGGGGCTTCGAAACTGGGAGGTGTTGCCAGACATTCTCAGTAATCTAAAAATAATAAGCAGTACTACTAATAATATTTTTTGAGAAATAAAATAGCATATTAGAATAATGTTTGAAGGATCATGTGAAACTGAAGACTGCAGTAATGATGCTGAAAATAAGGCTTTGCTATCATAAGAAGAAAATTACATTAAATTAAATAATTATTTCACAATCACAATGTTGCTTTTTTACTATATTTTTTGATCAAATGAATGCAGCCTTGGTGAACAGAAGAGACTTCTTTCAAAAAAATAAAAATCAGGGTAACATTTTATTTCGATAGTCCACTTTAGATTTTCTACTAACAGTCATTAGTAGACTGTCTGCTTAAAGGAACACTCTCTTTTTTTTTTAACCCCAACTGAGTTACTTTTAGCATAGATCATTTAATCTGATTGGACAAGAAGCATCTTGTTTAAAAATGACCACAGAGTTACTATATTTTTCCTATTCAAAACATGACTCTTTTGTAGTTACATTGTGTACTAAGCCCAATGGAAAATAAAAAGTTGCCGTTTTCTAGGGTGATACCCTGCCGTACCATGGTAAAATGTCTAAAGTGGACTATCAAAATAAAGTGTAACCAAATTGAGTGTCAGTGTAGTAACATAATTTTACATATATGCATATTAGATAATATAAAACCTAAATGAGTCCTTTTGACGCACCTTGTACGTTTTCTGAACCAATGGTCCAAGGCTCGTCTGAGTCGAAGTGAGTATCTCCACCCATCCCTGGACCAGGGAAGTAAGCATGTGCCAGAAAACCCCCCTCTCCGTCAAACGGGGAACTGTCACCATGAAAACCAGACGCGAAAAAGATCATGATATCAGGTTCCTTCCGGCGGCCGTACTTGACCTCATGGAAAGGGATCTCGTCAAATGTTAGCGGCGTGACTTTCTCCCACACTTTAAATGCTCTTCGGATGGCCTCGTACGAGTTGTACTCCCCGATCTTAGGCGTGTAGTTCTGAATACTACAGCATAGCAGGCACAAAAAGAACAGCGTTACAATCAAAATCACTGTAATAATGTGGATTGAAGAGTCAGATCCAAACCCACCTGAAAGTTATGTGGTTCTTGTCCCACTTGTGGCCAGTGAGTGCATAACGTTTCCGTCGTACATTGGTCTTGATCTGACCCCCAAACTTGTCTGGGACGCCACAGCGGGGTCTCTTCATGGCCCTAAAAAGAAAGGAACAGATGATATGTGTTAGTACTGTGTTATCATAGATTGGTGCAATAGAATTGCCTGTTAACCCTTTATAACCAGCTTTATAAAAAATTATCTATGATAATGCATGACCACAGGATCATCGGTCTATAGATATTAAATAACCTGCGATATTCCTTCTCCATTAAAGTGACCTTCATTTTTTGTTCAATTACAGGACTAACAGATGTAAGTGCTTCATAAAAATAAATGGTTTGACTAAGATGAACTGAAGATGTATTGGTAGTAGCTCTGACAGTGTAGCTGATACATTAGATCATGTGATGGAGAGAGTGTCCTACTCGAGGGTGCCGGGGTCCAACACTCCGGTGATCTCCAGCCCATAAAAGCGCTGCATGTCGCTGATGGCGCTGGATAGGATTTGAGCCGAGCGCATGGTGGACATCTGCTTGCTGGCCTGAGGGAGGTAGCCATACTGCCGCAGCCACGACTGAGACAAAAGCACAGACAGTGATCGCATTAGAAATCTCACTTTACACAACCTTTTGTGATCAGGGATGTGTTCATGTTTATTGGTCATTGATAATTTTGTCCCGTCCTGTATTTTGCATGTTATGCATGACATTAACAGCAATTGCAAACATACACTCAAATCATAGTTGCACTTACACTGTGCAATATTAATGCAAGGAATTTTTATTTTTAAAAAAGGGTATTAAAAAGTATATTAAATTTCTAGTGTCTATAATTCTAGTGCTTACGTGAATGTCTTAAAGGATCTATGTAAAACATCAGCCCGTCACTGCCATGAGAAGATATTGTCACAGGCTGAAGGAGCGTCACACCTGTTATAAGCGACACCTAATACTGCTCCAGACTGTGTGAGAACACTTGAGGAGGATGTGAACACAGATTGAGGGGTGACGGCACCAGCTGGGCTGGCCAATTTATTAGTTCTTAGAAGCAGCCACTCTTCCCTCACTGCTGGGGGACTTTCCTCAGGGCAGAGACATGCATGGAGGCACCGCTCCAATCCCATCTGGCTCTTGCTCTGGAGGCAGTGGGCGATTCCAAAAGGCCAGAGGGTCCATTAAAGGGGATGAAAGCTGGACATGATGCTCTCATTTCCATTAAATGTGGTTAAACCTACTGCATATCATCATTAGTCAGGTAATAGGCACAAATTATGTAATTAAACTGCCCCATTATTAAGCCCACCCTGAGGCAGGAGTAAACAGGCTGTCCTTCACAGTGTTATTACAGTGCTACTGAGCGGTTTTGGTTTTAATTAATAGTTTGAATTAGTTCATATTTTTATTTTTCTGTTTTCATAGCTTTAGTAAATTTGCTGGAGTTTTGTCATTTTTATTGGGGTTTTTGTTTAGAAATATTTCTATTTAGTTATACTTGAGCTATTTTTGCATCAAGATAAACTAAATGAAAATAAGAAAATGTTGCATTGGAAGCTAGCTGAAATAAAAGTTAGTTTAAGTTAAATATAACAATCCTGGTCCTAAACCACCCAAAGCCTCTTATATAGAAAACCAGACCAATCTCAGATGTCTCTCCTAGACATTAATGAGATCAATTGGAGATCAGATGAAGAAATGTCTTGCTTTACAGTTTAATCTGTAGAGTCTCAAAAAGTACAATTTGTGATATTGTGAATTTGTGAGTAAAGATGCGTATTTTGAAGCTATATACTCTTACTCCAACTATTGTGTCATTTGCTTCTATTGTGTTTTTCTAAAGAGAAACATCTGAAACATAAAACTGATCATAACTGAGAACGAGTGTGATACTAACAGCACTCCAGAATTAGATTTGTGTTTGTGACTTTACAGTGCTGTTTTTCACCTGGTATTAATTAGCAGAGGGCTAATGTGTTCCTCCCACTGGACTCAAGAGGTTAAGGGGTCACTACTTTTATAATGTCCCTTTCTCTTCCTACTCTGTAACCAGGGCTTGTCACACAGTTGCCTGGTCTAAATCTCTACTTTCCACAGCCACAGAAAACACAGGCCTTTGTGCCCTTATGTTGTTGTGAAGGCAGCTGAATGGCAGTCAACCAGTTGAATGGCTTGCCCTGTTCTGGGCAAGTCTAATGTGCCACAGCACCAAACCAGCTTAATCTTTTTAGAACAAATTATGCCTCAAATTCAGCAGCTTGTATTATTTGAAATCAGACTAACAATTCTCATTTGTTGAATGATAAAATGTGAAAATCCCATACAAATATGGACAAAAATTGCAATATGGCTTAGCGCGATTATGAAATCGCAAAGGGTGATGTACATTAGCTGTTATTTTTGTTTGTTTGTTTTTTAGCGTGAAGCATGCCACTGTGTTCGTTTATACGTGAGCAGCACATCTTCCAGTGTTTTCAGTGTCTTAAAGCAGATATGGCACTCAACACAAACACATCACTGCAAGTATTTAGTTTGGATCTCTTGTCATGTGCGAGGCATATTCCCAAACTTGTCGCCAACAAAAGAGCTTTAAGTTTTAGTTTTGTTTTTGCCGAAATAAAAGGTTTCGAGTGTAAATAGGAAAAAATGAAGACAGTCTTGTAAATTTACAGTCATACTGTAAAATAAAATAAGAAAAATTTATTTACAGAAAGTATTTTTTTATATTTCTAATTCTGCTTTATTTAGTAAGTAAACGTCTTAATTGTCCTATTTAGTAGTAATGACCCAAGTCAATATGATGATAAATCATTTATCATTATTATTATTATTATAATCCAAAAAAAGCACAAAATGACTTGAATAACCACAATAAAAAAAAAAAAAGATTTGTGCGTGGACTCTTTGAATTTTTATATATATATATATATATATATTAAAAAACATTCAGAAAACCTTAGCAATTTTATAACAATGCTCTAGCAAATAATAACATTTCTAGCACCACAGTGGTACCATTTGGTTGCACAGCGATTACTTCATAAAAGATATTTTTTCATACAGTATTTACTGACCTTCGAGTCTTTGCTTTTTTTTTTTTAAACACACAACAATTATTTTAAATAAAAACAATGTTATATTTCTTGCCAGCCACTTGGAGCATCTAAAATCTACACTTTTTCCACAATCATTTACGTTTATGACATAAAGTGTCATTTCCATATCATTTATCAACTACTCTTGTATTTCCACACCAAATCAAACAATCCCAGCTTTCTTACTCTCCCTGAACACAATCCACTTTCTGTCTCCCATGAGGCTGTGAGAGAGGGAAGTGCTAAAGAGCTGTGCAGGGCAGGACACACCTTACCCCCACAGATAAGACTGCCTCGCTTTCAGTCCCTCGGAGCCCTGGGGCTTTTAGCAGGCGAGTGGTGGGAGGTGTGTGTGTACTCCCACTAGAGAAAGACATTACCCTAGTGTTCTGCTTACTGGCTCATAAAGGACAACAACGTCCTTGCTTTAATGCTTAATATACTCCTTCCTTAGGTCAAGGGCACCTGGAATCATTTGCTGCAGGTCGTTGAAATGGATAAGATAAACGAAGACCCGCTTTTTAAACCTGAAGTGCTCCAGCATCCATTCCACCACCACAACATCCCTTGTCATGCATACAGAGTAAGGCTTTGCAGAGAACAGAGGCAATGAGAGCCATCCTTTTCTCCCATCAGCCCCGGTGCCAGTGCTTGGCTCAACGGGACCTTGAGAGCCCTTGCCAACAGCACGTCCTCCAGGAACCTGTGATTCACAGCGCGTCGTGAAAAGACTTGAGTTTAGTGTGTGTGAGAGAGCGTGTGTGTGTGTCCAGAACAATGTCAGCCAAGAATCTAACGGCTAGAGAGCGCTATTATTCCTGGGCCTTGGGTGCGTGCCATTTTTTTGGTCATTAAGTGAGAGGGAAGAGGGAGCGAGCGAACCAGATCAAGTGAAAAAGATTAAGAGGAAGACAGGAAAACGGAACATGATGGAGGAGGGGAGGAGGGAAATAAGTTAAGGCAGACCGGGCTTTTGGCGTTTCAGATAGGACTCTGATATCTCAGGTAACTGGTTTAAATTTTATTTAAACTCCATGAGGTCTTCTCTCTCAGCTCTGCACATCCTGTCTACTGGGCCACAGGGAGCTATGTCACTCCAGAAAATACAATAAATAGATTTTAAAATTATATTTAGGCTATATCCTTCATGGAATGCAATTGGGTAATGAGACTCAAAGCAAGGTCAAAGGACAAAGCACATCAATCGGCTGTCAGTTTCATTTTCCAGCTGTGTAAATCAATAACCTTAAGCAAGGAGAACAGCAACGCCAAACTAAATTAAACAGACAATCAAATAAGGAGTTCTCGAAAAGAAGTGGAATATCAAGACAGTTTAAATAGGAATGCAGAGTACACCTACCATATCAGTTATCAATATTAATTTTTTTTTACATGTTGGTTAATATTGAACAAATATAGGCCAATATAGAATATTTAACATGCATAACGTGCATGCTGAACTAAAAGTATTAAACAGTTACAAACACAACAAGTTCAGTAGATACTGGAAATAAAATAAACAACATAACCGGACGACAAAATAAAAAATAAAAAATTAATTAAAAAAAAAATTAAAATGCTAAAACTACACAGACATTAAAAGAACTAAAAGAAAATGACAAAAACAGAAAAAGACAGAAAACATTTTAAATGGAAAATATTACATTTAAAAAATAAATTAAAAAATAGTATCTAAAAAGAAAGATTTTAAAACAACACAGATTATGATTAATAAGAGCATTTGAAGTATTTTACATTATTATTTGTTTTTAGATATATATTCTACACAAAATATAATGTCGGGTGTAACATCAAAATGTAAATAATTTTAATTAACAATCATTTTATTTTTTAATTTAGCAGGGGGACAATGTCATAATGCACTAAGGCTGATGATAAAAAAATAAATGTAATAATATTATGTAGAGTATAATAGCATAATTTGTATAAATAGATTTCATTACTAAAAATAATTCTTTAAAAAGAAAAAACAATATTATATATATATATATATATATATATTGCTCTATTTTACCAAATGTGTATGCATTGTAGTTTTTTTTTCCCCCTTCGTATTTTCCATAAATTTTCACATCTGCCACATGCTTCGTATAAGGAGCATTATTTGAGTTGCTGCCTAAAGAGCGTTCCGAATCAATCGCTTATGATGGTTCATTTCTGTGTGCATAAAGCAGCTGCCATATAGACAGCAAGGCAGGCCTAGTGAATCTGGCTCAATCCCCTCATGACCCTGCAGTAATTCAGCTGGTGAATGTGGCCCTGCTTCTTAATAAGAGAGGAAGTAGACCTACTAGTCAGAAGTACAAGTTATCCACTGAGACATGGACACAATTAGCAGTTAATGCGGCTCCACGGTCCAATCACATCCTATTATCCCTCTCAGTCACAGTCAGGCAGCCCAGACCCCACACAAACAGCTCGCCACAAGTTTGTGGGAAATCACAAGGATGCTACGTTCCATGGATACAGAGGGCGGAAAAAAAAAACATGAGGGAAAAGCGGGACTCCAGGGGTTAAATGCAGGATAGAGATAAGGTTGCAGGAAGTGATACAGTCGGCTCACTATGAAGTACAGTCCTCATAAGCCTCCTCCTTTTTCTGCTCCACGAGCTCTTCCTGTCTCTCTATCTCCCCGCACCTCTGAACACAGTCAGCTGAACACAAGAAGTCTCATTGTTGCGCCTCAGCTGCCTAAGAGCCCTGCAGTCCTAAATGTCTCTTAACTGTTTCTGTTGGTGGCCTATTTAGAAAACAGCTGTTGCATTCACAGATCACATGCAGCACAGAAGAGCAGGCCGACACCTCAACACCCTCCACGCAGCAGCCTGATAGTTCTGCTTTACACACATAACATATCCAGAAATGAGTCCAAGATAAAGCTATCTGAAGTGGAAGGCTATCAGTGAGGGAAAAGACAACAGCCGAAAACAACTCTGGTGCCAATCCCTCCTCCAGGAAGTACACGTTCATAGGACACCACTTTTTGAAATCATATCTTTGTTTGAGAAAGCAAATGCTTTTCTATGAAGTATTGTGTTGTAAAGAACTGTACGACAAAAGACTCTCTGAGCAACACCCACACAGAAACTCACAGCACTCCCCATCTTTGCTCAAGCGTCTACATTGTGCTATGGGTGAACTGACACAAGCTTTGAGTTTGCACTTTTGTTATTCCAAAGGGATCATGCAAAACATATTATCGGACATTTGGACTTTCTTACTGCTCACTCACTGGGTCTCATTCACCAACACAAATTTGTCTGCAATTGTATTTTAAACCCTAATTTATTTCCACATAGGCGATGTGTATTTGTGTAACGATGGAGGGTGTGGCCTAAGGAGATCAACACCCTATATCAAGGTGTGCAAAATTATAAGGCAGATTCTTCTCCTCAGGAAAAATGGGCCAAAAAAGAGATTTAACTGACTCTGAAAAGTCAAAAATTGTAAAAGGTCTTTCACAGGGATGCAGCACTCTTGAAATATCTAAGATATCAAACGTTTTGTAGCAAATAGTCAACAGGTTTGCAAGAAATGTGTTGAGAAGAAAACACACAAATTAACCGCCAAAGATTTGAGAAGAATCAAACACGAAGCTACCAGGAAGCCATTATCCTCCAGTGCTGCCATATTCCACAACTGCAACCTACATGGAGTGTGAAGAAAGTATGAGGTGTTCAGTTCCCAGAGACATGGCCATGGTAAGAAAGGCTAAAACCCGACCAACTCTGAACAAGGCACATCAAGAACGAGCCAAGAAATATCTGAAGACAGATTTTTCAATGGTTTTGTGGACTGATGAGATGAGAGTGATGGACCAGATAGATGGGCCGGCGGATGGATCAGTAATGGACACAGAGCTCTGCTTCGACTCAGACGCCAGCAAGGTGGATGTGGGATACTGGTATGGTCAGGTATTATTAAAGATGAGCTAGTTGGACCTTTTCGGGTTGAAAATGGACTCAAAATCAACTCTTAGACCTACTGGCAATTTTAAGAAAACACTTTCTTCAAGCAGTGGTACAGGAAAAAGGTTGCATCTTTCTAGAAGACTTTTATGCAAGACAATGCTCCATCACATGCATTAAAGTACTCCACTGCGTGGCTGGCCAGTAAAGTCCTTACAGATGAAAAACTAATGAAATGGCCCCCTTCTTTACCTGACTTAAACCCTATTGAGAACTTTTGGGGCCTTCTTAAGCAGGAAATTTACAGTGAATGTGAATAGTACACCTCTCTGAACAGTGTCTGGACTTTACTTTTACTACTTAAATGTTCAGGTTTGAGGGTTTTTAACATTTTGGATTGACCATGAGCACTTTAGTTGTACAATAACAAAATTTATCCTCAAAAATACAACTTGCCTAATAATTGTGCACACAGTGTACGTAAAAAAATAATTAAAGACACATTCAATTGATCTAAAGTGACAGTAAAGACGTTCATATTATTACAAATGACTTTCAAATAAATGCTGTCCATTGAATGTGAAGGTGAAGATAAAGAAGACGAAGGAGGAGGTGAAGGTAAAGAAGACGAAGGAGGAGCAGGAGGTAAAGACAAAGGAGAAAATGAAAGAGGAGGAGAGGAGGAGGAGGAGGAAGAGGTGAAGACAAAGAAGAAGTAAAAGAATAAGAGGATGGTGTAGGAGAAGAAGTTCTTGAAGACAAAGAAGAAGGTGAAGACAAAGAAAAAGAAAGAGACGACTACTGATGCTCTGGCTGCTGAAAATTCAGCTTCACCATTATTGGAATAAATTACACTTTAAAATAAATTATAAATAAAAAGATTTCAAACTGGTTTTGAGGGTGAGGAGTGTCATCTGTTAGCTCAGTTTGTGTGGAACGCCCTTATATGGAGGATCCTTGGGCGTGTTTTATGCAAATGACTAACCTCACACATGTGGTCACTGATTTAGAAAACTCCTAATTCATGAATGCTACAAACAAGTTCTCTTGCGCTTCGTAACACAGTTCACAAATTTTCAGTGAGACCGCTTTTATAATATTCATTATAGTAAATATCAAACTGAAGACAAAACATCATAAAGTTTTAATGAATTAATGGAAGTATAGATCCAGAACAATGTTAAAAAAAAAACAACTTTAAAAACTAGATAGAGGGTCAATTAACTTCATAATCACAAATTTTAAAGTGGATATACTTTAGAAAAGGGAATGCATGCAAACTATACTTAACTGCATATGTCCGAGCATATGTCTCACCACACACCCAAATCTGAGGGTCGTACAGCTTTAACACATAATCCCCCAAAATCCATCTACCACTGTGGCATGTGCAGGCCTATCTGCTGTCACTCAACATTTGTGGCTGGTAGAGTTACTGAGATAAGCTGCTTCTTTCTAAAAGGGTTTGGGTCAGCTGTAGGTTTATAGAGGTGTATATACGCTCAGCCCGGAGATCAGGAGCCCAGATCTTTCAAGAAGTCTAGTGTTAGATGAAT
This sequence comes from Enteromius treurensis, assembly GCA_032275025.1. Lineage (NCBI taxonomy): Eukaryota > Metazoa > Chordata > Actinopteri > Cypriniformes > Cyprinidae > Enteromius > Enteromius treurensis. The sequence goes on from JAUCMU010000125.1 coordinate 28,051,543, forward strand.
AAACTGAATTGAATAGCTTAAAGAGTACCAGTTCACCTTCAGAAAAAAGGTTTTTTATCCAAATGTTACATCTTTGTATTTAAAGGGTGCATATTTGTAACTTACTTGTAACTTTTCTTTTCTTTCTTTTACAATGGCCCAATGTGAGGTCAGTGCTACTTCCAGCCCAGAAGAACTCATATAATTTTATTTCTAACATTATTCCTGATTGTTCAGGGTTAATCTGGGTCAGGGCTGATGTAAATGTTTGAGAAGGCAACAGGTACCTGAAAGTATCAATTTGATGCTAACTGCCAGATTTGTGAGTTAAATAATCAATTCATAGAGACATTTTATATCTTTGGCTTCTGTCAGTTTCTTCGCAAGGTGCCAGACCACCAATGACAGGGTTTGGACCACTGCAGCACTGCATACATGGAGAGGCACACCGCTAACAAACCCCAAACCACACAGACTACAAACTCTTCATACCTCCTACCACTTCAAACTGCAAACATCCCAAAGCTTGGCTACAAGAATTTAAGAGAGGGTTGGTGATTTAGAAAGTTTAGTGAAATACCAACTTTCTAATTTGCTCTTGGATATTACAGCCATACACATGTTGAGTTACAAGCACTCAGCTGAAATCAGCTGTCATAAAAAGCAGACCAGAGTGCATTAAACCTAAATAAAAACACACCAAATGTATAGCTCACACTTGCTTCAAACATATTCAGTAGAGAGAATGAGCAGTAAAATATATATGCAAAGAAAAAAATATTTATACACTGGAATAGTATATAAATTATTGTATTATTAAATATTAACCACAATTAATTGCATCACAAATATTTTTTCATTTAGATGTGTGTGTGCTGTTTATATTTATGTATATATAAATATATACATATACAGTATATCTTTTTAAAAAAGTGTTTACAAGTATATATTATATTATAGCCTAATTATGATTACCTCTCCATTAAAGGTTTCATCTCCAAAGGTGCGCGCTCCACTCATCAAGAACACAAGAAGAGAATAGATTACTGTCCGTCTCCACAGCAACGTGAACGAGTCATCCCATAATACTGCCATTCTCGATCAGTGATAGCAGCTCAAACTCTTCAGAAGCGTAGCCAAAGAAGGTAAAATCAAACAGTCTGCAACTAAAACCGCGAAAAGTCCAATGCTCTCAGATTTAAAACTAAATGAGTCTGACAGGGTCTCCTCTGGTTGTGTGCTCTTTCTGCAGCAGCGCGCGGTTCTTCAGCGCTACAGTCATTCGGTGAGGTTTAACGGGCGCTGTACCGGGAGTCAAAGAGATCCGATGCTCTGACTGAAGTTTCTGAGTGTGTTAGGTATCATATCCAGCGGGTGTGCTCGCTTAATGGTAGTTTCGTCCCACTCACGTGGTGCCTATAAATTAATTACAGCTACAAGCCACTTCAAAGCAAGCGCTGTGCAAACTTACGCTGCAATTTCCTCTTGTAGTAAGTCTCGGTAAACGATGCGTGAATAACGGCCGGTGTTGCTGCAACAGAGATTTGCGTTTCTTGGGTCAGAAACTCGCACTCCCGCAGTAACCACAACACAAGAGCGCACCAATGATTATCAGATGACTGCGACGCGCTCCGACACCTGTTTTGGATCACCGCCCCGCTTGTAAAGATTTAATACGATAGTTTCTTCTGGATAAAATCCACGTTTTTCCTCGGTGTTCTTGGGCGGGTTCCAGGTCGCCGGGGCTTGTTGTGACGCTCCTCGTGTGTGCAGCGAGTGACGCGGACTTTGTACTGAGCCCTGCGGCGTGTCCCGCTGAAGCTGCTGGAGGAGGGGCCCAAGACGGACACCAGCGAAGTGTCCAGTGCCACCTCCAGTCTGGACATATGTCCTGACACAAAGCGCCATGTTATTTCTTCTTTGCGGTACTTTTGAGCGCTGTAATTAAAAAATATACACGCATGCGCTTAGTTTTTACTTAGGAAAATACATTTCTATAGGCTAAACTATGGGCCAGGCATTCAGAAATTGCATATGCTCCGGTTGAGCTCATACTCATAAGTATAACCAGTAATTAGCCTATATATAATTTTTTTATTTACACAATGCAACAAAAAGAACATAAAAAATGTAAATAATAATAATAATAATTAAATAAATAAAAAATTACTAGAATGCCGGGCAGTCTATATGTGTTGAATTTACTCAAAAGTTATTGTGATTGAGAGACAATCGTTGTGTTTCTATGACTAGAATGAGATAAGACCATGACAGTAAGATAGTGTGACAGCGTCTCCTACAGGATTATTTGAATAACTCATAATAGGCTGCATAACTTAGTGATGGGCTTCTTAACAAGGAACTTGAGTACAAGCTGGTAAAGGAGTTAAGGTAAAATTGACTTAATCTATAAATTAAGCTTTAATTAAACTTTACATTAAAATTTAATGCATATTGTGTGACATGGGAGTACTCTGAAGAAGATACCTATGTTTAAAGAAACCAAAAACTTTTGGTTTATCCGCCCAGAGGAGCAGGGTCAAAGCACAGCTAAAACAATGTTCTTCTGTAAGATATTGTATTTTTAACCAATTTCCAAAGGTCAGTTTAATCTATTATGAGTTTTCGTCTCCAATTTATGTCCAAATAAATAAATAAATCTCCATGTTTATTTTATAGAAACATATGTAATTATGTTATTCACAACACACTAAATAATACACCATCAGCCTAGTCAAAAAATTGTCTTGGAAATTATGAAAATTAGGAGAACAACGCTAGGCTGAATAGGGCTAAAATGTTTTATTTATTTTTATTTTTGTAGTAGTAGCTAGTCTGTTTTTGATAATTAGATAAACATTGAGTTTTTTAGTTTAAACACCAGTTTAATACAAACAGAAGAAGTACAAGTAATTCTACAAAGCTAATGAAATTAAATTAAAAAGGTAACTCTTGATTGACATGAAATCTTCCTTTTAAATGTAGCATGAGAAGTTTGCTTTTAACAGTTGAATCATTTACATATATTTGTGTAAAGTTTGTACACTGAAACTATCACAGCCTGCATTCTTCAGAGTCCTGTACTTGTCATTACCAGGGCGTCTGTCTTGTGTTCGCTCCTGCCTCTAAAAAGCTTGGTCTATTTGAACTGTCTTGGGTTTTAGACAGCTGTATTAAAGGATTGCACTGCATGTCGGAGATAAGAGGATAATTGACTGTGTGCTGAGAGCAGTAGAGTGTCTAGAGCTGTCAGATTAGAGTGCTTTCTAACATCCGTCAACGCAAACAAATGAAGGCTCTTTTCAAACCCCTTTATTCAAACACACGCGGAAGAAGAGCAACAACATCTAGACACACACAGATGTGTTAAAATTGTAAATGGGAAGACACTGACCAAAACATCACTAGTTTAAGTAAGCAGTAATTACAATGAAATATAATTTAGTTTAACCTTGTCAGGTTGGTATGTCTTAAATTTACTGTGATAATTTCATTGCAATTATTCGAATTTTTTCTAATTGTTTACATGAAATGCCAAAACTATTGGTGTATAATGGCAGTCATAGGCCATAACTGCCCCTATTAATAATATTTTTTTACCTTACCTGGAGTAGTGTAAAATACCACATTTATTTTATATAACAAAAAATTGTTATCTCCATATTAGACACAGTTCATAGCATAAATTAAATTTGTCTACATTTTCTAAATACCTTTTGTTAAATGTTCTGGAATATTTATTTACCTTTGTTTGTTTTTTGTTTTGTTTTGTTTTTTAAACTGTGCTATCAGGTTTTCCACAGTGAGTCAAATAATAGTTTGCTCTTTCCATCAGTGACCTCATTTATTCAGATCAAGTCTTTGTGAGGATGATATGTTCCTATCATCTTCACAAAAAATATATATGTTTGTATAGAACTTAAATGTTATTTAGAATTAATCTTTTAAAGAGAATTTTATTAGCATTTTGTGGAACTTCGGGAAACATAGTATCATGATACCAAGTATAAAATTTTATTTTTAAGTTTTGCTTTACCATTGTGTTTTATTTTTTCTGTTTTGCTTACCAGAGATAAAGACTTGAATGATTGTAATGATGTAAAATAATCCCAAAATGAGCACAATATTAGGGAATTTGATCAGACAGTGGCAGTAAGAAGTAGTAGTGCTGTAGGATGTGGTCATATCATATTATATTTAATGATATCATGTCAGTTAATGTGACTTGAAAAAGTAAAACAGCCCTTCTGGCTGGCCATTGTGATTTTTCTATGTGTATGCAGATATGAACAGTACGTGTTTATGTGTGTTAATTATATTGCTTAAAGCCAAATGCGACAAAAAGGCTTGCTATTGTGCTCCATCGACAGTGGAGCTCAGTGAATGTGAAAGAAGCCACAAAATTTGAGTTTGGTTCTTCATTTCTGGTTGTGTGAACTGCAAAGTTTCCACAGTGCTGCCACAACTTCATTCTTGATGACTAGAAAAACAGTCAGGTAAGAAAATAAAGACTACAACCAGGTTATATATGTATTTAAACAGAACTATTAAAATAACTGTCAACATTTATTGGATTATACATTATTATATTAAACCTGCATACAGTATGTTTTATTTATGTATTTATTATAGAATGTTTTTATAAACACTTAACAAGGAGAAAAATGAAACATTTTGAATTCTATGCCTTGTTTACTGTGTATTAAATATGTCGTAATCTGTTTGTCTTTTTTGTATTTTATTTAATTTTTGTCTGTATTCTAAGTTGTTTTAAGAGATATGACAATCCTTCTACTTCTGATCGTGATCCATGGAGTAAATAGAGTAAACCCAACAAAGTTAGAGCCTTCTGTTCAATATTCAGAACACAGAAGCAGTAAGTTCCTAAAACCTTTCTCAAATCAGACAATATTTCAATATTGTTAGACTTGTACTTTAAATCTTTAAAATCTCTAAAAGTCTCATAACCAAATCGTATGTATTTTACGTGGTAGTTAATTCATACAAACCTATATGAACTCGTTCATACAGTTTGGTATGATTTGTCTAAACCCCAGTGATGGGTAGGTTTTTACGAATTATCAACTTGTAAAATACGCAGTTTAACAAAAATTGTGTGTATTTGTACGAATTAACCTTGTAAAATATGTATGAATTGCCTCGAGATCGGGCTGACCAAGGCTACATTGAGTGATTAGAAATAAAACAGTAATTTTGTGAAATATTATATTTAAAAGAATGTTTTTGTTGTAATATATTATAACATGTCATTTAATCCTGTGATGTGAATTTTCAACACCATTACTCATAAATCATTATAATATACCAATATGCTGTTCAAGAAACATTTCTCATTATTATCATTGTTGAAAAAAACGTTTTTGCTTAATATTATTGTGGCAGCCGTGATACCATTTAAAAGTTTGGAGAAAGTGGTATTTGGAAAAAAAAAAAACGAAAAAAAAACATATGCTTTCATTTACAGCTGACACATTAAACATTATAAAAAGTAAAAGTAAAAATGTATTATGTTACAGAACATTTGTGTTTTAAAGAAGTTGTTTTCCTTTTTTTTTATTTCTATTCATGAAGCCTATACATTTAGATTCCAACAATAATCTTTTCACCATTAATAATAATACATTCTCAATAATTGAGCACAAACAATAATTTATTATTACTTGTTAAGCAGTAAATCAGAATATTAAAATGATTTCTGAAGGATCATGTGTCACTATAGAGTGAAAAATCAGTTTTGCTGTGAAATAAATTGCATTAAATATATTCAAATGAAAACTATTTTACTATTTTACAAAATTGGTATATAAGACTTGTAATTATATTGTGATATGTAATTATTTCAATATTTTCTGTAGTGCACATTCATCATTGTTTCACTCCCCTGGACTTTTGTGTTGTGTTTTCTTCCCCATGTGTCCTCCTTGACCTTATTTGGTCCTTCCTGTTCCTCTCCTCTTTATTTTATTATTAGTTCATTTGTCCTCTACGGTGACCGGGAGGGGACGTCTTCAATTCACTTAGTTTTGTTGTGGCCACGACTTATTAACTCGTGGGAACGTGATATTAAGTCGTGGCCACGAGACCTTTTTTTCGGGGTAACAACATCCTTATGTCGTGGCCTCGAGATGCTATGGTGAGGGAACGACTTCCATTTCTCGCACGAGTTTATTGCATAAACAAACCTGCGTGACCATAGCAACCCGGGATTATCAGAGATTAATTTTTATTACATTAA
>JAUCMU010000125.1:28063668-28079060 GCA_032275025.1 Enteromius treurensis
GCAGTGAGATTATTGTCTGCACAAGGAGTCTGACAACAGCCAGTGCTCCACACAGAGATCTGATCTGATCATCATCCCGTCTGTCCGGAATCACATGAAGCAACAGAACAAACTGAGACTGAGAAGAACTGTGGCAACGTCTCCAAGATTAAGAAAAAAAAAAACGACCTAAAAAACTATGCGCAGGTGTACCTCGGAACAGAAGCTGTTTTACCGAAAGCTGTAATACCAATATTTGTTTGATTTAGTTAATAGAAGTTCATTGATAAATTAAATCTATTTATGGCATTATTTTTGAAAGCATCCTAATTTTACTGCATTGTTACACAAGTATCTAAAACTTTGAACAGTACTGTAGCTTTCCAGGTAGGTTTCTTTTTCTTCATCTTGGAGACATTGCCACAGTTCTTCTGGATTGAGTCTGTCTCAGTTTGTTCTGGTACTTCATGTGATTCCAGACAGACTGGATGATTATCAGATCAGATCTCTGTGTGGAGCACTGGCTGTTGTCAGACAATATTCTCACTGCATCATTACAATTAATGACAAAAATAATGTTTGGAAATGTAAACTGATATTTAGAATATATCAGGAATAATCTATATGCTAGTATTCATTTTCTATTTCTTTAAATATGCTAGTATGTATATTTAGCACTCTGTCCATAAGCACCTCCAAGTCATAGTTTCAACTTATAACAGCAGCTCTGGGTATGTCACAAAATGTAAAACATTGATGGGAATGCAAATGTTTCTGTTAAGTCTTACTCTGAACAGATGTATGTACACTCATTTATTCAAATTAGAGTGTTTATTAAAGCGAAGTTTGCACGAACATTGGGTGAGGTTAGGAGTGAGCGGCTGAAGGGGTTAGAAAACCTGGGAATGGCCATTTTTCCATTACTGTTAACAGAGATCTAACTGATCATGGCTGAGCCAAGTTGCTACTCTTGATTTGCTGTGGCATGTTTGGCAGAAAACGTCTCACACTTGGGAATGCCATTCATAAAAATTTTGAACTGACATGCACTGCTTCAAGTGAAATATCAATTGGTCTGCCCAGCAGGGCATAAACAGCAATTCAAACCCACCTGTACTGACTCCTAGCATATAGGGAGCTGACTGAGACACATCGTGACTATTATTTCTATGGGAAGACCTCCATATTGGGCATTGCACACTAGAATTAGTTAAACCTGGGTCATTCTAAACAGTGGATTAACAGAATCAGCGAGGCTGTTGGCAACAACAAAGTTTTCTTGATTTATGTTTCACACTGCTCTGAATTTACCTAGGGTTAACAAATAATCCTTTCATCGCATTTACATGCCTAAACTCTTGGTTATCATTCTTATTTGTATATTTGATGTGTCAGTGTCACTGATTGGTTAAACCCAGCAGATGCCCTGTCTGCTTCCTTATTGCATTGGGTCTTTTATTCATCTGATCCATTTCATCAGTCATTACATCACTGTACAACACAAAGTCCCGGCTGGTAGTGTGGGATTGTAATTCAGAAAGAATTATGTGTTTATAAAACGTGACTGAAATCTGCATCTGATTACAGATAGCCCACATGGGATTACACAAGTTTTGTATTTTAAAGAGATCTAGTAAAAGAATTATGGTATGAGAGTTATAGATTACAGATGTACAGAAATGTAAATCCACATGTAATGTTAATACACGCTACATACACATAGGCAAACAATGCAGATGTAGTTAACTGACAATTTAAGAATACAGTATACTGTTACAGTAATAATGATCTGCATGGTTTGATGTGATATGAGCTGACTGATCATTAGATTTAATCACCATTGATAGCGTGATTTATTGTAATGTTTTTTACTAAGCTGGTCAGAACAAAAGTGGCAGACTTGTTACTTTCTTGTTTAGATGACAGTATCCAAAACATACTTGCAAGACGTAGGCTAAAATCTGTAATTCTGTACTGGCGTATCCACACTGGTGCACATACTTCTCGAAACATTAGATTCATCCAAGATGGGGAGTCATGCCGGTGCACAACCCAGCATGAACAAACCCGATTTAAACAAAGACGACGACGACTTTTGGACTGCAGCTTTAAAACATGCCTGGCTTTTTGAAGCTAAAGTCCTCTTTTTACATTTTTCAATGGATAGCCCCTCACCGTAAAAAATACAATTGACAAAATGTTGGAAGGGCAAAAATATTTTAGTTGAACTAATTTTATTGCTTGGCCTTAGTTGAGAAGACATATTATTTTAAGTCTGCAGAAGTCTATTTTAAAAACATTAAATTAATGGTTATTTTCAAATACAGTCCACATACAGACACAATGTTGACTAAACTAATAAAAACGAATTTAGCCAACACCAAGATCATTCTTGACGTGTACGCGCCTGAGTCACTTGAGAGAAACAACTGCTCTCTGTCCTTGCCGCTGTCACTTTGCCTTGCTTATTCAGGGACGCTTGGCTGATTTTACAGACATTATTGGAAGAGAGCTAAATGATGTCAACACTGAATCACCAATGAAATGACTTGTTAATGTCCTCTTGCATTATTGACAAACTATTTTCCTGTTTGACTCCGTAAAGCTGTATTGAGAAAATCACTAATGTATAAAGCGCTATTTGAATAAAGGTGACTTGATTTTATTTTATTAATTTACTTATGTATTTTGACCGATTTTGACTTGCCGGTGGATGTAGTACGTCCGAATTCCTTTCACACTACCCACATTAATGTACTTTTTAACGGTCGGGTAGTACGTTCAATTTTAAATGTAGTACCTATTTAAGCAGTATGCGATTTTGGACTCAGGAAGTGTGAACTATCAAAGACGCGATCTGAGAGAATCGCTGACGTGTCGTCAACACCTGTGAGATATTTCTATTAAGATCAGTGAGAAAGTTGTCACCGATTCTTCCTGTTGTAAAGTCATGCAGTGTGAAACCCCCTGTCGCCAATCTATCATGCAGTGGGAACACAGCAGCGACTGAATGCTACCCCAGATATTTTTTAAACTATTAAAAAATGTGTTTATGTAAATCCTATATGAGGTAACATATAAAACACAGAGTAAATGGATACATTTTAATCATAACTTGCTATAGTCTCTAAATGTTTGATGTTAACAGATATACAGACTATAAAACTAGTTCGCTAAAGGTTGAGCCAACTAAAAAATAACAATTCAGATAACACTTAGAAGTCCGAAAATTGACTCAACATAAAATTTCTGTGGAACTTGTTACTCATTTGAAGGTGCAAACCCTAGCAGGCCAGATATTGGGTAATTTAGGTAATATGAAAGAATATTTTGTGAAACAGAACTACATCAGACAGTAATTGTTTATCAAGACAAACGCCTCCTACATGTTACGTGTTGTGTAGCTCAGACCACGCAAAAGCGAATTAGTTCAACGCTTAACACTATCATCCAGGAATCAGGTTCACACACATAACATTTATGAAACGAGAACGGACAAAAACTAAGGGACACAGAGCAACTAATAAGGGGAAGGTAATCAAGGATTAAAAATTAACAAGACACACCTGAACAGAATAACTTATTAAAACAGAACTAGATCAGAAGGAAAAAACCCAGAGCACATGAGAATGACAGCAAACAAACATCCATACATGTAACACTACCATCTCCGTCAGACATAATTTTATTTCTGCTGTATATTTTTATTTCCTGATTGCATTTGTTGTTACTAAAAGGGTGACATGGCATTTCGTAACTCTTGCATGTTTTTCCATCTCAACTTTAAAGGCATTAAATTGCCTGACCGCATCCAACCACTGTTTGCAGCTTAATTTTTTTAACATCATATAAAACAATGTATAGAAAAATGTATCATACATAAGAATGTAAAAGTTGCTAACTATACTTTTTTGTTTGTTTGTTTTTGCTTTTAAGGTATTCAATTATGATAAAGTAGCTGATATACAGATCCCGTTTGATCCTTTCAAAAATAAGAGCAAGACCAAAATTGGCGTAGTCACCTATGATTCTGATGAGCATCTAAAGGTACAAATCGCACACATTTATGATGTTTGCATTATTCTGTTGAGTGTCATAGCTATTTTTAAAACTTGCTATAGTCACACTTTTCTTAAATTTACAGTAAGCTTATATATACAAATCAGCCTATTGTCTTTTTTACAGTTTAAAGCTCGTACAAAAGATTTTACCTCCAAAATCATAAGGATTGAAGTCCCAGGACGTGACATTGAAAATTTGATCAATCCACTGAAAATGAGCTTCAATCTAAAGTACACAGGAAACACATCTGTAAGTTTAACTTGGAAAACATTGTTTTTTATATTCACAGATTGCCCAAAAATGTCCTGCTAATTATTTATTTCTTTTTTATTGCGGTTCAATCTAAAGAACAGAAACATGTCATGTCAATTCTATAATGAAAGAGGTACAGTAATGGTTAATGGTTTCTTATATAAGGTACATATGAGGCGCATTTAAATTTTGTTTAATGTTACATAATAGACTCAAAAGATATACCCTGGACAACAACCGGCTGTAACACTACTACGATCAATGATAGTTTTGTGGAGTGTTACTGTAACCATATGACCCCTTTTGCTGTGCTTCTGGTGAGTTCTGAGATATCCGCCCATGAATTAATTCAGTGTAACACTTTAAAATATTCAGCTTATACTGTTCACTTCTCCTCTCATTTATCCCTGTTTTTAACTCTGAATAGATCAATGACTCACCAATAACCAAAAAGCAATGGGAAATCTTGTCGTACATCAGCTACGTAGGCTGCAGTCTCTCTGCGTTCTTTTCTGCCATCACCGTCTTGTCGTTCATGTTCAGCAGGTGCCATTTCTTCTGTTTTTATAAGAATTCATGCAGAATCTGTGCTTTAATTAACGTAATGTGTTTCTGCAGTAATGCCAGAGCAGAAGTGTCCAGCAGCATTCACGTGTCTCTGAGCAGCGCTCTGTTTCTCCTCAACATGAGCTTCATGCTCAACGAGTGGGCCGCTACGTGGACAGTGATAGAAGTTTGTGTGTTTATTGCTGTCCTGATACACTACAGCCTGCTGTGTTCTTTCACCTGGATGGCTATTGAAGCCCTGCACCTCTACCTTCTTCTCATCAGAGTCTTCAACATTTACATCAGACATTACATGGTCAAGCTGTCTCTAATCGGATGGGGTGAGCATTAAAAAAAAGAAAAAAAGACAGCAGCATAAAAACCTACAAAACCACAGCAGCTAAAATAGACACATATAATGCATTAAAGGGATGCTATACATAATGATGAAAATTAGAATCCCAAAATGAAATTTAAAGGAGAAGTTCACTCAAAAATGAAAATTCTGGCATTAATTACTCACCCTCATGTCATTCCAAACACATAAGTCCTTTGTTCTTCTTTGTAAAACAAATGAAGATATTTCTGATGATATCAGATAGACCATCTGACCCTGCATAGACAGCAACACAACTGAAATGATCCCAGATCAAGAAACGTAGTAAATACATTGATAAAACAGTCCATCATTTCAGTTGTGTTGCTGTCTATGGAGGGAAAGATGGCTCTCTAATATCATCAAAAATATCTTAATTTGTTTTCTGAAGATGAGCAAAGGTCGTACAGCTATGGAACGACAAGAGAATGAGTAATCAATGACAAAGGTTTTGGGTGAACTAACCATTTAAATTGTTTCATACATCTGTTCAGGCCAAAATACTAGTCAATAATCCAGAGAGACTCAAAGCAATGGGTTGAAGTTAAACACATCTTAATGGTGGATTATTTATAAATGTGCAGCTTTTTTCACAAGATGTTAACCGATGGGCTGAAGTTGTGTTGATTGCTTTCACTTTTTGCTTTAATTCCCCAAAAAAAACAAAAAACATTTTATCATCATTTATTCACATTCATGTTTTTCCAGACCTTTCCTTACTATGCAGAACACAAGCGAAGATATTTAGAAAAAAATGTCTTACAGTTAACCATCCATTCATTTTCTAATCCACTGGTCAACTAAAGCCAAGCCAAATGTTTTAATTTAGTGTTTTGCACAATTCAAATTGCTTCAAAATATGTATTGTATGTGAAAGCTTTTTTTTATATAGTGAAGATCAGTCCAGTGTTGCCCACGCAATGGACAAAAATAGAAAAAAAATATATGTTTAAGCGTCATACAGATTTGGAAGAAATAAATGATAAAAAGACAGTGTTTAAAGAAAATATATGTGATCAAAAAAAAAATATATATATATGTAGTTGCAAACCAATTTTGGGAGGAAGTGCGTACGAAACCCAATTCAGCCTCATCGTAAGCCAATCCAGTCGCTATATCTCCTCTATAAATAGGCCTGTTTCTCATTTTTGCATTCCCTCCGCCTCCCTTCTCTTCTCCACCGTTAGTTCCTTCCAGGGGGGGCACACATGGTTTGAGCCAGACTGCAGGCTCGCCCACGACAGCTCACAAAACATGCTATTATTTATCATTGAGGAAGCGCGAACTTGTGAAATATATATATATATATATATATATATATATTGACATGTGTGAAGAAACTAAACAAACATAACATGTAAGGTAAAACTGGGCTTTGAAATGTGGTGTTTCATCCTGTGATCTCGTCATCTTGACAGGGGTCCCTGCTGTTATTGTTGGAAGCTTGCTGTCGGTTAATGGTGTTTATGGTATAACCAATATTACATTTTCTGATACGAATTCAACAAATCAAATGTAAGTTTTTACATAATAACTTTGCATTAAATACAGATAAATGTAGTTACATTATGTATGTCAAATGCATGAATGAAGTACCGTCTGCTCACAAATGTCAAACCTTCTTTGGTAAAATACAGTTGCTGGATCCAAGACATTCGCATCCTGTATGGCGTGAACATTGTCTACTTCACCATCATATTCCTGTTCAACTTAGCAATCCTAATCACAGTGTCCAGACGGATCGTTAAGCTACGACATGTGGGATACCGGCATGACAAGATGCCAGTTTGGAAGGATGCTGGCACAGTTTTGGGCCTCATGTGTCTGGTGGGTACAACGTGGGGTTTGGCCTTCTTCGGCTCTGGATATACCAACTACCCCATACTCTATCTGTTCTGCATCTTAAACACAATGCAAGGTAGGTTTACTCGGGGTACAAGAGAGAAAACTTGGGTTAATGATAAAACACCTGTCCTGACCTAGACGCCTGTTTTGGTGGTCTGTTCTAATCCCTGAAATACGACCGATAAGAGAGTATACTACATTAGCATTTTAAGATGAGACGTGATCATGCAGCCATGGGTTTGAACCCAGGGAACGCACATGCTCATAAAAGTATGCCCTAAAAATCACGATTTTAAATTTTTTTTCCGATCCAAGCTTAAATTGAACGACTCTAAAATGACATGTGGTACAATGTAATAACTCGCATCTTAAATAGACGAGAGTGTACACATAAAAAAAAAAAAATTTAACATAAAATTAGCTAATTTTTTGTAAGTATCTAGTATAAATCCATGACTATATGACTATGAGAAGTCTTTGGGGAGACTTTAAAGAGTTTTATTTTTTACCACATTAACTTGTTGAAACATATGACTCGGCCTAAATATTTTGGCCTTCATCTTTTCCAGAGCTTCACTATTTTAATGAGACTTTTTCATCATTATATCATCGTATCACCCTGACATTTCTGATTGTGTGCTCCCCCCAAAAATACCAAATTGTAATTCTCGTTATAAAAGAGGTGTGTTCAAGTTAGGATCGTCATGTCATTGACAAGAGAAGGGAAAAAAGGAGGAGTAAATATTGGTCACATCACAAGCACATGTGATTATGTGAAACTAGCATTTTTTCTGCAACCAAAGGACAGTTAGGGTCAAAACAAGGGTTATTATGTTGTCATAGCTCAAGTCTAGGAGGATGTGAAATACAACAGGTTGGCTTCTTTGTTTCCTTGTTAAGTTAAAGTGGAAGAAGTAGATGAGTACAGTGACGTGAAGACTATACAGAAAACAGAATTGAAATTTTTTTTAAAAATAAAAAAAGGAGGACTGAAGCATTGTGTTTGTCTGTTTACAGGGTTTTACATCTTTGTGTGGATGTGTGGTACAGCGAGGAAAAACAGAGCACAAACACCTCATTCCAAGATGAAATCAACTCTGGAAAGCTCCAAATAAGATCCTCTCATTCAGTTTTTTACTAAAACTTCATGACCTGATTTCACAAGACCTCTTGCAGAAAACCCACAGAAATGCCCAATGTTCATGAAAATTAAACTTACACAACAGACAAACAAAAAAAAAAAATGTTGGTCTTGAGAATGTTTCATCTTAAGCTTTTCAGGTTTTTTTTTTTCCCCATTTCTTTTTTTTTTTTTTACATTAGGTGCAATTTCCTCTTTGTAGCTGTAGACATGCTTAAACTGTACCTATAATCTAACAAATCTAATCTCAAACTTCTATCAAATAATAAAAAATTAAAAGCTGTGATTTGTAAATAATTATGATAAACGCCAGTTGTACTGTTATTAGTGTTTTTGAATTGTAAAAATAATTTAATAATAAACCTATCAGTCTGAAATGTGTGTTTGAGTCTACCGCAAACATATTACAATAACACCATTTTACATATGTTCATTTAAATGTCTGTATTCTTTCACCATAACGTCATGTATGTTTCATGTCGGTAAGTAAAAACCGTCTTGTTAAATGTGTCACAGTTCTTTCTGAAATGATGTCAAAAACTATACCAGCCAGGAAACCACAGCGATCACATGATATCTGCTTTTCACAGTTAGTCGACAGACGCTACAAGCACTAGAGAAATAGTGCAATCAAGAAATCTGAAGACATGAGAAGCTTATTCTGTGTTGTGTTTTGGATATTTTCTTCCACTGGGCTAGGTGAGTCAGAATATAGACATTTTGATTCAAATCATGTTTGACAAAATAACATCAGATTTTTTTTATAAATCATTGTGAATATTTGATTGACTTTTCTATAGTTTGAGCTCAAAATGATTAAAAAGACATAATCTTCTGTAGGTATGGCTATGCCATGTCATCAGGTTACAGACAATTGTTCAGTAGAAGCAGATGTTCCAGGGTAAGCTTTTTTATCCACAAATACTGTAAAACATTATGAATGTTTGATATGAGAAATTAATTTTTATTAACAGAACACTTTTTCCAATGTTTAAATGTATACGTATATTTTTCAACAGGTGTATAGAAGAGAAAATGAGACAATGCTTTCTTGCACGAACCCGTATCTTCACACCAAACTATTTCTTCAAAAGAATTTCCTCTTCAAAGGTAAGACTAAATATCAGTGCTTCTTAATCACGATTCAACAGACATTTCTACAAAACCCCTATGACAAAGTCCATGTTTGAATAGCATCATCATATAAATAGCAATAATAATCCATATTATTACTAATTAGACAATGGTCTGATTGACAAACATCTAAGAACAGTAATAGTGTTTAGTCAAGACAATCAACAAGAGTTAAAAAGTGTCGGACATGGACTTGGTATTTACTAATACAGGAAGTTCAGTAAGGTAACATACTGGATTGTGCCTTAACCTTTGATTTTGCAGGCAACACTGGATACAGAAAAAGGATATATAATCAACATTCCCAACGAAGCATTACAAATGAGCAGAAAAAGACTGGGGGGGAGTAATGATACAGAAGTGAATCTGATTGTGTCTCTTCTCAACGAGACTTTCTTCAGGGTCAGCGGTAGCTCGGACATCAAGGTGCACTGTCTGTCTGTCTGTCTGTCTGTCTCTCATCAACCTGTGGTTTCTCCTTCAGCTCATGTGTAATTGTTGTGTTGACAGAAGGGAAATGACCCAAATGAGTCAGACCCAATACTGCACGGGAAGTATGTGTTGGGAGTTTGGCTTGGTGTAAAAGAAGTTAACAATCTCTCACAGCCTGTTCAGCTAAGATTCACAAACACCAATCAGGTCAGATGCTTTTACATCACACTATAATGCGACACGCTGATTTTCACTTCTGTAAAAGTGTGCTTTTATTATTGCAGAGTGAAAATGGAATGTGTGTCTACTGGCATCTCGATAAAAATGGTACAGGTCAGTGTGATTTTCTGTCATTTTCAGAGCTGTTGTAAACACAAACATATTTATTGTTGCACCGAGATACGAGTACTTACGTCGAAGCGTGTCACACTGAGGGAAGAAGCGGTATCTTATGCATAATGCAGCAGATATTCTTATGTATACTACAGTGCAGTGATTGGGTTAAACAAGCTCTTACTCGTGAATAAATGCAGGAAAGCGTTCAAAATAGAGTGACATAGATACGGCCCTCTCACGCCCCACAGCCTAGGTTTTTTATATACATATTAATAACCCCCGTAGCCTATCTAGAACAAACGTCAAGGGTTAGCTCTATGTCACACCTCGTGGAAAACGACCTATTTCCACTAACTGATAATATCTATGAGTGCTAGTGTTTTCACTGAAATGCTGTCTGTAGGGTAGGCATATCTGTTCCTCTGCAAAAAAAAAAAACAATAGAAGCCCAATAGAAACCATCACAGGCATTCAAATGGTTTACATTAAAATTATCATTAACCTTAAAAAAAACAAAAAAACCTTTTTATAGTGTGTTTTGATCATTTTTCCAATAAGATTTAAAGTCCTACCAATAGAATCCATCACATAGCCTACCAGTTGATGCCATTACACTTTCCATTAAAACCAATACAATTCCCATTATAACCATTAAATTGAATTACAGGAGTGACCTGCTGGACTGTAAAATGGGGGGTTTCCACTTGTGCTAGCATGAAGTTGAAGGGAAAAACTGTGTGAAGGCAAGATTACAAAAACTGCAATGTCACTGTTTCCTTAGAGGGACCCACATATTTTGTAACAGCTACACAATCATGTGATGCGTTATATTTTACATTTATGCAATTTAATTACAATTATTAATCTCAATAAAATTACATTATTTAAGTTAATAATGCAGTGTTAGAAAATATAAATGCCCTTTAATAAATCGCAGAAGACTTCGAGATAGAATGCAGATGAGTCCTGCAACATTTAGATGCATTGAAAGGCTATACTTGTATTTCAATATGTTTCACTCAGTTTCACATATTTCAGTCTGACACTGTAGTTTGGGACAAGTAAATGTGTACATTTATGCCACAGTAACATTAATAGGCCTATAAGTAAAAATAATAATAATAATGATAAAATATATTCACGGAGACTGAAAATGCCAAAAAGCGCACCCTATTTGTATTGTTTATTTTACCAAAACTAAAGTATAAGTTTAACTTTGTAGTGTATTTTTTAAGTTTGATAACTTAATAAGTAAGGTAAACTTGAAAGTAAATTAATTAATCTAATTACATTTAAAATGCATTAATGTAGTCAAATAAAAAGTTCTTTTTTGAAGTAACTTACCCAAAACTGGTCATATATTACAGCTAGCATTTGATTCAAATGTTTTTGCTTATACCTTTTTATGCTTAGTGAACGTCTGTGTGTCTGTTTGCTAGGTAACTGGAGTACTGATGGCTGTAGGACTACAATTGACAATGGAGACTTTGTGTGCAGTTGTAATCACCTGAGCTTTTTTGCAGTGCTCATGGTAAGTGCATTTGTCATGCGATGCTCTTCAGTCAAATTTTAAATGAAACTAGAAGCTAAAGTTCAATTACCAACTTTGATGTTTGCTGGCAAGCCAACCTTGGCATCCTTGGGGCAAAAGAGCCAGACTACTTAAACAGCAATACTTTTGTACTTTGTAAATGTACTTTGACTAAACCCCCCTCAAACGCAAGCACACAGAGTATATATATATGTATATATATATGATAAACAGGGCCATACACGTTTTTATAAATCCCAAGGTCCCAAAATATTGATTATTAGGGGGGTTCGGGGGTATATTCCCTCGAGAAAGTTTTTATTTTCATGACTTGTTTCATGACTTTCATGATGTGTGCATCTTGAGACGTTTTAAGCTCCTAAATTGGATAATAATATAGGTTTAAAACCAAGTCAGCAGGCACTAGGCAGTAGTAAATTATTTTCCAAGATAAAAACATCAAAGATGAAACATTAGATTGACTGTTGCAATGAATGATCCACGCTACAAACTGGAAATAGAGAAGGTATAGTTTGTTTATGTTGATTAATGTCAACATGTGCTCTTATCCATACTTCACGTAATGTATGCGCGCGCTCTGTAGGAGTGTTTTAATTAGTTTTTGCTGAATTCTCAATCACAGATTGTACATCGCACATCCCTACCGCTGAGGCATCTCAGATGAGAAGATATGTTACATTGGCTTCGTCCTTGCAGCACCAAAGTAGAAATGAATAACTATTTTACAATTTCTGTTATTGGAAAAATACCAAGGTCCTCAATGCTGGGTACAGCCCATATGAATTAGCACAGTAATAGCGACCCAACGTTCTCCTCAGCAAACTTACTTAACTCAGAATTTAGTGCTTGTTATAATAATTTAAAAAAAAGCTTGCGGTGAATGAGCTGAGACGAGTGACTGACAGGAGTGCTGAGTGCTTAACAGGAGGCGTGGCTATGTAGGACAGCGGTGTGTGACTTAAGAGAGAGAGAAAGAAAGAAAGTGCAGCGGATCATCGGATAACAATAAGTTGGCTTGCCAGCTAACATAACTAGGCTGTTTAGCAGTACTCATTTGAATGTCCTCTTTTGTCCTCAATGTTTCTCAAAGAACCCTGAGATTCCTGAAGCGTCCCACATTGTCCCTCTAAGCTACATTTCATACATTGGCTCTTCCATTTCAGTGGCATTTACAGCGCTTATGATCATTATGTTTCTGTGCCAGAAGTAAGTTCATTTTTAAATCAGATTTCTCATACAGTTTTAGAATGAGATCTGCGGTACAGATATGAAAAGTTAATGTGTCTCACCATTCTCCCCACAGGAAGAAGCAATGTGATCATTCAGTCATCATTCATGTGCAACTCTCAGGCTCCCTTTTCTTGTTGCACAGCTCATTCTTGTGCAGCGTGTGGTTTTCAGGCCATGAAGATGATTCGGTCTGTAAAACTCTAGGACTTCTCCTACACTGGTGCCTTTTAGCCACCTTCACTTGGACAGCCATCGAGGGCTTCCACCTGTACCTGCTGCTGGTGCGGGTCTTCAATATCTACATCAAGAAATATTTGCTGAAACTAAGCCTTGTGGGATGGGGTAAGTTCAAATTCATATTTCTGCATCAATAGTAGTTATACTATTTCTGCATTAACCATCTAGGGCCACATGACTGTAGAAAATGTGGATGCAATTTTGAAATCAAGTAAAAAAAAAAACCTGAATTTACTGTATAACAGGAAATGTTACAACATTTGGCGATGAACAAATTTTCATGAACAAATACAAATTCTGGCTGTACAGCTCCATGCAAAAGAAAAGAAATACTCCACTGGGATTTATTTAAATTATGTTTCTTTCTCTTTAGATAACCAGACTAACATAAATATTACATGTGCATATTTGAGCTATACTGATCTATCTGGCAGGATATCTCCTAGCATTCTCTTTTATATCAGTTTTGCATTTGTTAACACGATCAGGTAGATTTAGGGTTGGATTTGGTATAGGGAATATTTCCAAGCATTAACACAACAG
Organism: Enteromius treurensis; assembly: GCA_032275025.1. Lineage (NCBI taxonomy): Eukaryota > Metazoa > Chordata > Actinopteri > Cypriniformes > Cyprinidae > Enteromius > Enteromius treurensis. The sequence continues at coordinate 28,077,334 of JAUCMU010000125.1, forward strand.
TATGTACCTATATCAACGTAATGTGCAAGGGTTCATGTATTGAACCTATGTTTTAGCGTCACTCAGTGAACATCTCTCTTTGAAAATGCAGTGAAACTTGCAGTAAAGCACGTAAAAACGGTGTTGCACAAAAAGTGAACAGAGGTACATACTTTTATGAGATCAGGGTACGTATTACACTTGAACTGGGAAAATACACACAAAATGATGTCAAATTATCCATTTCGGTGAGTATTCACCGAAACACACGTGGTTACGACTTTAGTGAACATAAAAGTTTAATATCGGATGTGTGCAGATGGTTTTAAAGGCATAGCGGCCTAATTTAGTGCTGTTGTAAATGATTCACTTTGCCATTGAATCACTTTAATCTAATTAGATTTGTATAAATAAATGTCCCCTTTAAAGAATTAAAAATGTTGGAAGCAAGTTGATAAGTGGTTTTATTTCATTTTAAGATATAAAACATGTTGCAGCAATTAATTATGTGTCTAAATTGACTGTTTTATTCCGGAACATATAATGTGTTTGGAATTTTTAAAGACATTCTTATCAAATTCAAGTAACTAAAGCCATTAGATTTTAGTCAATTAAACCTACAGTAGTTTTAGACTAAAATCTTATAATTATTAGATGACTTAAACTAAACTAAAGTCAGATGACAAAAAATATATATATAATATTCTAACTTATGACCTTTTCATCAAAACAAAATAAAAAAAATTTGCTGTCAAAATTAACACTGGTTTGAAACATTACTCCAATTACATTATGCAGATTCATTATTCTGTAAATGCATTTACAGCTCTTTGGGCAGCGTTAAACTGTACAACCCCAAATCTGAAAAAGTTGGGACAGTATGGCAAATGCAAATAATAAAAAAAAGTGATTTCTAAATTTACTTTGACAATACAACAGCACATTATTTAAGGCGTTTCTTACGCTTTTTATCGTGTTCCAATTTTGGTCCTTGCAACACCTTCCAAAAAAAACTTGAAACAGTAAAGCATTTAGCCTTTTGTAATGTTGCCACTGACACAACCCCATGCCACAACAGACCCTGGCTTATGGTCTGGATGATCTTTTTTTTCTTTGGTCTGGAGCACACAGTGTCCATTTCTCCCAAAAAATACCTGAAATGCTGATTCATCTGACCACAGTACGCGTTTCCACTGTCTGATGGTCCATCCCAGAAGCCTCTGAGCCCAGAGAAGTTGACGGCGCTCCTGGATATTGTTAACATAGGGCTTCCTCTCGGCACAGTACAGTTCTAACTGGCATTTGTGGATGTAACTACATATTGTAGTACTTGACAAAGGTTTGACAAAGTAGTCCTGAGCCCATTTGGCGATATCGCTTATAGATAAATGACGATTCTTGATGCAGTGCCGCCTGAGGGATCGGAGATCACAGTTGTCCAGCTTAGGCTTGCACCCTTGTCCATCACGCACTGAAATTCCTCCAGATTCACCGTTGAAGATGAAATATCCAAATATCTTCCTATCTTTCTTTGAGGAACATTGTTTTTTCACTTTTCGATAATTTCCTCATGTATTTGTTGGCAAACTGGTGATTCTCGACCCATCTTTGCTTCTAAAGAACAAGACCTTTCTCGCATGCTGCTTTTGTACCAAATCATATTTACAATCACTTATTACACGGCTCTCTGGAATGCTTGATTCTGATTGGTCAGTTGAGACATTTGCAGGTTTGTTCTTTTCGAATAA
>JAUCMU010000125.1:28159246-28175603 GCA_032275025.1 Enteromius treurensis
AGATAGATAGATAGATAGATAGATAGATAGATAGATAGATAGATAGATAGATAGATAGATTAGAAAAATTAGATGAGTTTGAATGAGTTTGAATGGGTTAGAAGCTGCCAGAGTCTTGGCTCATCTGAACATTCAGTGAATGGGAGTCTATGGGATTTTTTCCGTTTTTAATCGCAATTTTTACGAAATTCGTAAGTCGGATCGGTTAGAAAAGATATAGCAACCCGAGTCAGACCAGTCTGAAGGTCTGGGCCGAGTTTGGAGTCTGTAGAGTTAAAGCTCTAGGAGGAGATACAGTCAGAAATTTTAGTCTCAGAAGAAGAAGAATAATAATAATAATAATAATAATAAGTTTAAGTCGGATATCAGTAAGTTGGCTTTCTCAAGCCAACTTAATAATAATAATAAGTTTAAGTCGGATATCAGTAAGTTGGCTTTCTCAAGCCAACTTAATAATAATAATAATAAGTTTAAATAGTATATCAGTAAGTTGGCTTTCTCAAGCCAACTTAATAATACTAAAATTGTAATACAGTGAATCATTAATACTTCACTACTGTGGGTTGACAAATTATCAGGCGCCGCTTTACTTTTATCTCCTAACAGTTGCATCATTATTACAAAATTATTACTTGATTATTACTTATGCTATTTAAACATTTTTCTTTAGTCTAGGGGTTTATCACTGCCGAGTCCCGTGTATAATAATGGGCAATGTGCCCAATTTAAGTAATCTATTCTGATATATTTAGCCAGAAATGAAACATGTTTACTATTAAAAATAAACCTGTCGTTGACTTTCCTTTGATATGTGATCAGCAATGTAAACAGTAACAGTTTTTTTTTCTGTTAACCATAGCCTTTCTCGGGTTACATGAAGGTCAGACACCAGTGCTGTTCTCACGGGGTCAATTTTGAGTCAAGGAAACACACCCTGACACACACAACCTTTGCTGGAAAAAATGAAAAAATACTTAACTACATGTAAGTTAATGTGCAACTTAATTTAATTATGTTATCAACTTCTCGAACTAATGCTATATTTGGGAACATTTGGAGTCATGGGGAGAGAAAACAGATAAAGTGATAAAGGAGAGCTGTGTTATAAGACATAGTGTATGTGCTCAGCAGTATTTAGTCTGTTGCATTATGAAGCTTTCTTTCATCGTGTGTGTCCTCGGCGGTGTGTTCTTGGGCCCCGCAGATGGACATGTGGTGGCTAATTTCTGGAATTCACCTGACTGCATTAAGCTCTTCTACAAGGAGAAAGTTCCAGATTTGGGAGCTTCCCTGCCGGATGTGGTCCGTTTATGTCAGCGTTTCCTAAACACGTATCACTTCGCCACGCTGTACAACACATACTACCACACAGCTGTCTATTCTGCTTACATATTTCAACCAAGCAACGGTGGAGGCAGAGAGACACGCTGGTTTGTAGAGCCACAGGTGAGTTACATCTATTTATTACATCAATTTATTTATTTTTTTTTTTTACAAAAATGTCATTTGAACCAAGAGGGCATTTTACTCTACCTTTGAGCAAAATACCCCCATAGGTGGTGCAAAATGCCCCCCAGTCAGATAAAGCAATTTGCTTTAAACATTTACAGCAAAATCAAAGTTGTAGGTAGTTTTAGCTTAAAATGAAAAATCATATAATCAATCATTTTGAATTTCAAAATTATAATAGCCTATTTCAATATTTAAACAAAATCCAAATATTTGTATTCCACCAACTAGTAATAATGATGGAAAATCTAAGGACTTGATGTTCAGAACAGAATAACTACTGTAAATACCCATAGCCACCTGGGGGCGTTTATTTGGTGAAAAACAGAAAATCGAACTTTCAGATTTGTTTTGCTGACTATGATGTTTTGCTAGTTGGTGAATCCCTCATGGTCCAGTGAAATGGAAGATGGGTATAAGCTGTCACAGCAGAACCCAGACATCTATTTGGGAGAGAAACAGGCTCTAAATGAAGATTACACAAACTCAGGTTTTGACCGTGGACACTTAAACCCCAATGGACATCATGCAGGTAAACAGCTAATGAAGTATCTCACTTCACTCCTGCTGAGATTTTTAAGTATAGCTTCAGGTTGTGCTAGTACAGTTCAAGTTAGAAGATAGTACTGTGGACACTCACCTCAAAATGATTTCTTGCCCCCCTTTTCAATCTCTTTTAGTTCCAAGTCGTAATGCCACTTTTACCCTGACCAACGTGGTGCCTCAAAACCCAACATTGAATCAGAACGCTTGGAACAAACACGAGTCTAAACTGACTAGCTTGTTCAATGCCAACTGCCATCAGGCTTATGTGGTGGTTGGTTCCATTCCGTCCTCGAACAACTGGATCATCAAGAACAATGTCAAAAGGGTCAACATCCCAGAGTACATCTGGAATGCTTACTGCTGCGTCAATCAAAATGGCCGCCCCATCTTAAGCGGTGCTGCAACTGCCCTAAACACAGAGCTGAATGTTGTTGTAGAACGCACCTTAGATGAGATGGTCGACTTCCTTCAGCAATTTTCTGATGCACCAGTGAATGAGCTGTTCAGTGGCCAATGCAAATCTTAGGCCAACACATTCACATGAATTTATTAAATCTCTTGAGCTTTAGAAAAAGAGCTTAATTCTGTATTTTCAAATCACATCAAAATGATGAACAATTCAGAGTCTTATATGATTTATTCTCTTGAATAAAAAAAAGGGAAATACACCAATACAAAATACCATGCCATAATGTTAATTGCAGTGCATGCAGTTTTTAGTATTTATGAGAAGTATACTGTATGTCGTGCTTGTATAATGCATGCTTTTTACATCTGTGTTCTGATTAACCTTAGCCCACTAGCCTATAGCCACCTTTAGTTAACAGCAAGTGCTCTGAATATTTTATCCTTTTAAAAACTGACATCAGTCAATTGCCCATTTGTGCTAATTAAAAAAGAAACATTTATTTCAATGACATTCCAGGTAAGCATTTCTAATTTTTATACTTAATATTACCCATTGGTTATATTAAACTGGCACTGTTTTAAAAGCTACTGTATCTGAGATGTTCTTATGCATACTCGGCCATTGGATGGTCACTCCATTCAGGGAGATGAGAAATTTTCTCTTGTGTGCTGGGCTGGATGGGCCAACCCCATATTTTAAAGAAAGGGCAAAGGTTCAGGTTGACCACCTTGGAGAAGGTCTCAGCATATAGATTCATCTTGCCTGGATTGTCATTTGGCACTCCAGTCATATCGTGGTAGGCAGTGAAAACTTTCTTGAAAGCGTCCCAGCCAAATTTTTCCTGAAGCTGGAAAAAAATTAGATGATTAAAAAAAAAATTATATATATTAGGGGTGGGCATAGATAAATTTTTTTAAATCTAGATTAATTTTGAAATTAATCTAGATTAATCTAGATTAAAATGGTTTATTTGAATTCTGCCAAAGTGAATTTGGGGCCCCGGCAAATATAGGAATGGGGCCCTTCATTTGCACACATTTACTTCAATCAACCTTGAGGTTCCTTTTTTGTTGTCAAAGTTGCTGCTGCACATTGGTTTCCCATAGTTACGTCCAGTGTTTCTACAGTTTTCATGTACATATTATAATTTTTTCATTAACATTTACATTTAGGCTACACATAAGATAATGACAACAGTGGTGTTTGCATGTGAAATTAGGCACAATTAGTAGAAATTTGTACCTCGTTTAGTACTGAGACGTAAATTTGCAGATGCTCCCTAAAGCAGCATAGGCTAATATTAAATCTAAAACTAACTGTACCGCGCTGCGTTTACACCGGTGCGTTTTCTTTTTGAAAACAGCGTTTAGAAATAAAACGATCATGATTTACACTGGCGTTAACTACAACAGGGTCTGCAGCGTTTTCAAAAGTGTCCGTTTTTGAGGGTGGGAAACACCGGGATAGGTGCGTAAAGTTATGCATTTTAAAACGAAAACGCACCTAATGTAAGCAACATACATTTTCCGCTGAACAGAGCAGACGCAGAGAGAGGAGCGCAGCGGGAAAGATCGGTACACCTCGCGCTCGTGCAGCACACAGGTTCAGATACATAATATTTTGGTTTGCTTCACGCAGTATACACACGAAGCACGTTCAACTCCGACACACAGACGGTCCTGTTAATAAACACCGTTACTATATTCGCGTGTCCGTGCTTAATGTGCATCATGTGAAAAGCATTTTGGGGGCCCAAGGCAGTTGCCTACCTTTGCCTAATGGGAAGTCCGCCCCTGCAATTTGACTAGGTATACATCCGCGCTAAAATGTCAAGGTCAAAGTTAATCCAACTTTGTGAATAGATTAATGGCGTTTTTTTTGTTTGTTTGTTTTTTTCACGCGTTAAGAGTCTCACCACTAAATGATATGCATCCAGTTTCTTTATTCGTTGCTTTTATTCACTTAAGACATAAATATTTAAGCAAATAAATCTTCTGGATTTTCATGTGCTTAAATTGTCTAAAATGGTCTAGGCATCACTTAAAAGGCAGCATTGGTTATTCTAGGATTGAACATCCTGATGTATTTGTATTAATGATTTCCCCCCCTCCCTTCAATTAGAGGAAAATCTACAAGGACCAGATGGAGTTCATGTTGCAGAATCATGTCTTTCCTCTGTTCCGCAGTGAGCTGGGTTACATGAGAGCCAGGGTGAGAGATGTGCTCATTGCACTTTTATTAAAGAATAATTCAACCGCTAGATAAAGGCAACGGCTTGAGCGTTGACTCCTCTTGTTCATTGTAATTCTGCCTCTAGGCCTGCTGGGTTCTTCATTACTTCTGCGAGGTCAAGTTCAAGAGTGACCAGAACTTGCAAACAGCCCTCGAGCTCACCCGCCTGTGTCTGATCAACGACAACGAGATGCCTGTTAAAGTGGAGGCTGCCATCGCCCTCCAGGTCCTCATCAGCAATCAGGAGAAAGGTAGGATTTCACTCATTTATCTCTCTTTCTGTTTAATGCCTTCCTCTGGCATAAGCTGAATTTGAGAGGGCTTTGTTTTGGTTTTCTTACAGCCAAAGATTACATCACCCCCCACATCCGGCCCGTGATGCAGGCCCTCCTCCACATTGTGCGTGAGACCGAGAATGACGATCTTACCAACGTCATCCAGAAGATGATCTGCGAGTACAGTGAGGAGGTCACACCAATCGCTGTAGAGATGACCCAGCATTTGGTAAGAGCCATTAAAATATTTCCTTCACCCTCTAAAGCCTGACACATCAAATAACGGTCCTAAAAACTTTAATGTATTTTATCTCCAAATAACATTTTAAAGATTTGTCTAAAAGTTCAATAAACTCCCATTTAAAGAGAAATATTAAGATGCACAAAGAGCTGTGGTGAATTATCTCAGAAGTAAACTTTCCTGCTTTATTCCTCTCTCCCAGGCCATGACCTTCAATCAGGTGATTCAGACAGGACCTGACGAGGAAGGAGGTGACGATAAAGCGGTGACCGCCATGGGCATCCTTAACACCATTGACACACTGCTGAGTGTAGTGGAGGACCATAAAGAGGTGAGAAAATGGAAACGTGGACTGTGGAAGTTCTTCCTGTCTCTGTAGCCTGTAGCATCCCTGCTGAAGTGCTTCCAGCCGCCCACAAACACACAAAAAAAAAAACATGCATGCCAACTTCTGACAAAGTGCCTTACTGGCTGGAGAGCATCTTTAAATAGCCTTGTGTAAATCTATATATGCTTATATTTATAAACGCTTTCTTTGCACTGTATGCAATTTCATGCTAATCCCTTTGCAATGAATTTGAACTGAACGCTCGTTTAAAAATGTATGAATGTCATTTATTTATAGAAGATAGCAAACCATATGGAGTTTGGAGAGACATAAGCGCGCTTTAGTATTTGGTTAGTTTTGCAGTCACCAAACATTAGTGATAATATTTTGTGATTCTGAAGTTCTGCTGATTGATTGATTTTCAGATTACCCAGCAGTTAGAGGGCATCTGTCTGCAGGTGATCGGCACAGTCCTCCAGCAGCACGTCCTGGGTAAATTACACGCACTAATGGAAAAAAACCTGTTTTGCGTGACCTTTTGGTTTTGTATTGATTGTTTGGGGTTGATTTTCCCAGAGTTCTACGAGGAGATCCTGTCTCTGGCTCACAGTCTGACCTGTCAGCAGGTGTCCCCTCAGATGTGGCAGCTGCTCCCTCTGGTCTATGAGGTCTTCCAACAAGACGGATTTGACTATTTCACAGGTAGTGCAGTGTCTGGCATTTACTTTGCATGTTCACTTGATTAACTTCCTTTTTAAATTGTAAAAAGAGTGTTTACTTTAACTGATAGATAATAAAATAATTTCTCATTAACCCTTTTATTTTCAGATATGATGCCACTTCTCCATAACTACATCACAGTTGACACAGACACACTCCTGTCTGACACCAAATACCTTGAAATCATCTACAGTATGTGCAAAAAGGTACAGCTACTTCACAAGCAAACCAAAAGTGACGTTTTTTTTCGTACAATGTACTGAGTAATATACGGTCGCTGCTTAATATAGGCTAGGTTTAGGGTGTGCTTCAGGGTTGGTACCTTTTTGCTTTTAGATCAGGACTGTAAAAACAAAATGCCACTGTAAAGTTTCTAACTTCTAAACACTTGTTAGTAAAACTACTACTGTGCTCAATCAGATCTTGTCAGGAGACCCTGGAGAGGACCCAGAATGCCATGCGGCCAAGCTGTTGGAGGTCGTCATTCTACAGTGCAAAGGTCGTGGTATTGATCAGGTGTGTTTCCTGAAAACTGTCCATGTTACTATGTGCACCACAGACCCTATTTCAGACAGTGTTTAAAGTTGAAAGTGTTAAGATCCAAAATTGTGGGGTTTTATTGTGAAAACACTGGCAATAATGAAAAGGTTAATCTTGGTGCCTGTTCCTGCAGGTGGTGCCCTTGTTTGTAACGACCGCTTTGGAGCGTTTGACGCGTGAAGTGAAGACAAGCGAGTTGAGGACCATGTGTCTGCAGGTGGCCATTGCCGCCCTCTATTACAGCCCTCCTCTGCTCCTCAACACACTGGAGAATCTGCGCTTCCCCAACAACACAGAGCCCATCACCAATCACTTCATCTCCCAATGGCTCAAAGACATCGACTGCTTCCTCGGGTACGCACTTCATACCGTTTTCTCTGAGCTCAGAGCAAAAAATGTTCCGGTTATTGTAACATGCGATCTGTGTTGACTTTTCAGACTTCACGACCGAAAGATGTGCGTGTTGGGCCTGTGCGCTCTAATGGACCTTGATCAGAGGCCACAGGCTGTCAATCAGGTCGCGGGTCAGCTCCTCCCTGCAGCCATTCTCCTGTTTAATGGCCTGAAGAGGGCCTATGCCTGCAGGGCTGAACATGAAAATGACGAGGATGATGAAGAAGAGGGTGGAGAGGAGGAAGAGGAGAATGGTAAATGAGTTATACCAAATCTTCAGGCTTTAATCCACGTAGAAGCAGAATTTCAGTCCTCTGTAGTTTTAGATATTGGTTGCATTAATATTTAGTCGCCTAGTGATTGCATGTTTCTGTTTGGTGACTGTATTATAAAGAGATACTTACTAATACTTTTAGTTTTTGTATCATTTGTTCTACATGTTAACACAGTTTATATTAAAGCAGCTTCGTATTAATAGACTGAAAAATCGGTTTATTCATAATTGAAATGCATCAATTATTAAATTAAATCCAACTTGCCGTTGGATCAAACAGCCAGTTAATTTATTACACTAGAAATAAACGTCGAATCGAGTCAATTGGTATATTTCCTGCTGTTCTTTTCAATGATTAACTAGTTTTGACATGTGACTCATTGTGTATCCTTGCAGCTGAGTTGGGCAGTGATGAAGACGACATAGATGATGAAGGCCAGGAATACCTTGAAATGCTTGCCAAACAAGCAGGAGAGGACGGTGACGATGAAGACTGGGAGGAAGATGACGCAGAGGAGACGGCTCTTGAGGGTTACACGACCTCAGTTGACGACGAAGACAACCTTGTTGATGAATACCAGATCTTCAAAGCCATAATTCAGAGTATGGCTTTCATCTATAGTTTGAATTAAACGAGCGACTTCAAAAGAGTGTTTTACTGACAGCCTGCTTCTCTTTCCTTTTTAGATGTCCAGGCCCGTGACCCTGCATGGTACCAGGCGATCACACAGTGTCTTGATGAGGAACAAAGAAAACAACTTCAGGATATTGCAACACTCGCAGATCAGCGACGAGCAGCACATGGTGAGGCAAAAAAAAAAAGCTGGTTGAGCAATGGATTGCGCAGCACTTGCTGTTTCCCCTTGACACACCACCGATATTTAATTTGGCGTATTTCTGGCAGACACAAGCTGGAAACACTAAGGCTATGTTTGCGTTAGTCTAGATTTTTGTTTCAAACTCAGGATTTTCCAAAAGTGACTAGTCCACACTGTGACACCTCATCCGTCACCCTGCTGCACATACGTAAAACATCATGAGCACTTAATGAGATAATACTGAAAGGCAAAGTTGTCGTGCTATAGCCGGGACAGCGGTTGGGTTATTATGTATTAATATAGCATTGAAATCCCTTTTGAATGCATGCTCGCTTTTGACTTTTACTTTCGTCCTTTCCCTGGCTCTGTAGAACGTATGATTTGTCTTCTATGACTTTCTGAATACGAATTCACATTTGGGACGCACCCCAACCCCCCGGGGAAGTCATTGTCCATCGCGATGGTCCACTGTAGACATACTCCGATGCCAGTTTGCCTCTGAAAAATAATGCTACAAGCATTAATTCTACTGTGAAACGTGCCTGTCAGGGTGGAATATCTGTTTTTGCAGTACCCATGTTAACCACTAGCTGTCAGTCCTACATACTGCAGCTATAAAGGAATGATATACCCCAGAATTAAAAGTACCCCATATTTTACTCACCCCAAAGCCATCCTAGGTGTATATGACTTTTTTTTTTTTTTTCCCAGTCTTTTTCCTTTTTATAGAAACCCTCCCACACAGTTGACTTTTTCTCATTTTGTGTGTTTTTAAAATCTCCTGAGGCCAACTACTTTTTAACGTCTTCCATCGTTGCTGACACATGTAGGGGGTTTATTCTAAGGATTTTTCAAGATAAATGTGAGAGTCGCCTTAATATGCTGCTAAAATGTTACCCAATTGTTAAGCCTGCTGATTTTGTTGATGCTATTTTTGGTTTTGTTTCCCGTTTGATTTTTAGAATCAAAGATGATTGAGAAGCATGGAGGATACAAGTTTGCAGATCCGGTGGTGCCATCCAATTTCAACTTTGGTGGCAGCGCCCCTGGGATGAATTGAGTCCTCTCTTTCCCCTTCCCCTTTCTAACTGTGACTGAATGTAGTGAAATGAAAACACTTGTGTTGCTCCCTGAAGTAGTGGTTCCAGAACTGGTTCTTCTCTCTCACTCTTCAATCTGACTATCAAATTTGAACAGCACCAAGAAGATGTGGGAAAGGCAACCAAACGCAACCAATGCCTGGGAAAACAAACCAAGGACTTAAACGCTAAGCAAGTGGGGTTAAAAAAAAAAAAAAAAAGATGATAATAATAAAGCTCTGAACAATGTTGTCTTATGGAATCCAAAAATAAGAGGGATGCCATAACAGCAGCTCCCACACACATACTACAGGGGCTAATGAATTGAAATTGAGACGTAATGTCAAAATCATTGTCACTGTATGGGCCAAAGGGCCTTTTCAAGATTATACCTCTGGCAGTAGTGTGTCAACGTTTTTCTTCATCAAAAAAAACAAACAAAACGAAACAAAAAAAACAAATCTCATATTGTACATAATTAGCCAAGGCACTTGATTTTTAAGTTGCCTGGTCAAACAACCGGAGGCATTTGTAAGGTGTCAACATGTGTATTCAAATGTAGCATATTGAATACTTGTCATAGCACTATGTGATGCCTGATCTCTGTAAATTAATGACTAGCACTTTCATATTGTTCAGGTCTCTTAGCCTTCTGTATCAGACTGCAAATTTTTTAACTCCGTTGAAGACTATTTAAGAATTGGAACATTGTTACCTGGATGGTGACTTCTATAATGGTTGGTGTTCAGAGGGCTTCAATAATAGTGTGTGGCAATCATTTGCTGCTTGTAATGATAATGTTTTAGACTCCAAACGAAATGCACTTGGTGTTCGATCTGGATAAAGATATTGTTACAAGCACTGTAAGTCATTGGAGCATGATTTAAGGAGGTCTCAAGCATTTGGTTGATGTATGGATGAACCATCAATATACACAACATTAAAAAAAACAAAAAAAACTAAATCTTATTTTTATTTTTTTGGATTGGTTCACCTTTTCCAGTAACTTGAAGTTTCTCTGTTCTCCTGAAAGCGTTCCAAATCTAACGTTTTTGGTTGGACTGCAGCTCCAGTGCAGTTTCTTCTTATAATTTTGGACTTGCATTGATCATTCTCTTGGACACCATAAGCAAGTCATGCAGAATGTTTCAATCACTTTCATTTAGTGTGTAAACAGTGCTATGTTTGAAGAGTGAGTAAATCTGTATGAGAAAGCGGAACGCCGTGATAAACGTCAAATAAAACACAAAAATAGTGAAGTAGTCTTCAGATGTTGCAAGAGCAGAAATTATTTTTGGAGAAAACCGAATGGACCATGAACGGCAATTAGGTTAACACGGTTAAAAAACGAGCAGGTTTCTGTTTGTGTCATTGACTAATAATCTTTAAACGATTGCTGAGCAGAAGTTATTATGGTTCCACTGATGGAGATTTGGCCAATTTGCTACAGAAACGCATCACAGGATGATTGCCTAGTGGTTTTGTAGTCTCGCAATATTATTGGGTAAAAAAATTACGCAAATAATATAGCTGCAAGCACCGATATTGTGGCCAAGTACGCCAACGCAATGCGTATTATAAAGCTGAGGGTTTTTTTTTTATTATTTGGAATCGTAGAGCTGTAAAGAGTCCCTTAAAAATAATAAAGAAAAATTTGTTAGGTTTTTGACTTTGTCTGAATCTGAGCCAGTAGCTTTTAAAATAGATGTCTCCGTATTTTACAGCTGTAACTGTCCCGTAGGTCACGCTTGGACAGCTCCGAGGCACTGAGATAAGGGCCCTTTCCAAATTATACTTCTGGACACCAAAGTGATCAAATACAGCCTCATGATTGCCATCCATGCTTTTACATTAATTTCTGCTTTGCACCGGGGATCCTTAATCCAAGTCCTGGAGAGCCACTTTCTTTCAGAATCTAGCTTGAGTAGTATTTCAGTGCATTAAATCCACTAATCTGGGTTTTTGAGTTTGGTCATTTTAAAACTATATATATATACACACATTACATTACAAATCTAAAAATGTTTGTGTTCAATATATAGGCAAAATGTAAGCTATGTTATTGTATTCATCTGTATATGAAGTTGGATATATAATATAACCAGCTAATGTTTAGAGTATGTTCATGTAGGGTGGTCTACAGTATACTGTGTAGTAAATCTCATCTGTTTGAGATTGTCTTCACAAGGTGTTTAGTATGTTGCCCTGCTCTAATCTGCTAAATGAGGCTGTGAGGCATGAAGATATTAAGATAGTAACATCACAATTTTCTGTAAAGCTGCTTTGAAATAATGTGTTTTGTGGAAAGCTCTATACAAAAATAAATTTAACTGGACTTTACTTAATTACTGACAGGTGTTTGGGGCACGGTTACAACTAAACTCTGCAGGAAAGTGGCTCTTTAGGTTCAGGAATCGGTATCTGTGTTACACAATATACTGGATATATCAAAGCTTGGTAACTATAGAAGTAACTGAAATTTTGAAGGCAACTGAATAAATGCTGTAGGATAAATACAGGCTGATTAGTGATGGCTTTTTATGTGTGTGTGGAGATCTGTTTCCTCCTCACTCTACTAAAAGTTTGAGCAGGTTAGCTCTCTGCCATGCAACACTGAAATAGGTGCGTAAGTGAAGTCTTTGATGCAGAGTGTCATCTGGACTTAACAGGACTAACTGATAAAGCAGCAGAACTGAATTTCAGGAGGATGGCTCTCCAGCATCGGGAATGAGGATCCAAGCATTACACAGAGATTATTTGGTGCATCATATTTATCCAACCCAATTGTGGAGAAAGAAAGATAAGCTTAAGGATCTCTGAATGGCCTTTTTTGGATCAAATTGCAGTAAATGTATGAATGAAAAATGAAAACGAGTCCAAACTGTCAATAATGCTTGATTAGTTTGAGACAGTCTTCGGCTGTTATGGCTGAAATTTTCCTAGAAGCACAAAGACATTCAGTGCATGGCAGCAACTCTGTTTATGCTGCAGAGCATATATTATATGATTTAGACCTCTTTATGTATCAATACTCATACGCAGTGTCTTGGCTGAATTAGTTCAAAAATCTCCCAGCAAGAAAAATGTATGTTTTCATCTGTTACCTAAAATTGCAATGATGTAGTAGGACAAAACAAAAACAAAAACAAGAGGAGTTGCACATTTCATGCTTAATAATTGTTATAACAGCATTGACAAATATTCAAACAGACCTAATAGACACATTCTGCTAGGTACATGGAAAGATGGAGCTTTTTAAGATATACACCAATTATTACTAAGCATCCACAGACCACGAGGCGTTTTAAAGCTGACATTATTACATTATAAAGATTGTTTCTATGATATGACTGAAGCTGTAGTAATAGATGCGTCTGCATCAATTTGCTTTTTCTTGCATTTGATGCCAAGAAGACTGCAGAGCTTCATCAGCATCAGATCTACGATCTCCTCTTCTTCAGAGGGCTGAGAAAAAAAGAGAGAAACATGAAATTAGCTTGTTTATAAATGTGAAATTTCTAGCATAGCAATAGATTCGTTGATTAGGAGAGATTTACAGTGGGATGAAGTTGCTCTTCGTTGAAAGCCACCAAAATCACGGATATAAAGAGGTTGAGAACTACGAACGTCATGAAGATAATGCAGGATCCAATCAGGAAAGCTCCTAGAACTGGATTGTAATCCAAAACCTGTAGGTGGAAGGAAATTATGCAATGAACAAATCTAAGAGTTTTAAACACGTTAGCTGAGTACCAATTAAGTATAAGCCTTTTGTTACCTCGTCGTAGTTAAAAATACCCAGTTGTAGACAAATAATTGTCTGCGCAGCCTCAAGTAGAGTTCTGTATGAGTAGAGCCTCCAGCCGTACATCAAATTACACTAGTGGGACACAAATTGTAAAACTTTAAGACAAATGTGAATTCAAATTAAATGTGTGATGCACCTAGCCTGGGCCTGCCCATACTTCCTGTGACGCTACATTCTATTTCCGGCCAAGCTGCCTTTTTAGAGCATTTCTGTTCCCAAAAAAATGGGAACCAATGAGAAACAAGCTAAGACCAGCTTTAGGTAGGTCACAGTCCTGTAGAGTTTAGCTTTAATCCTAATTAAGCACACCTCTTCCAGCTAAGTTGGAAATTGTCTTATGTTTGGGAGATGAGAGGGTTGTATTATGTACTGTTGGGAAAAGCATAGCTTGGATTAAATCGCTTTACAGCCTTGATATCACTGAATTTCAGTAAGTTGTGCAACCCTGAAAAGCTGTTTACAGAGACCCTAGGAATGAATGAAATCCCAAGTAAGTAAAACAGGTTGTCGATTCATTAAATGTCAGTGTAGTGAGTGTCGCGTTTATTTTCGGTCCGCCGGGAAACAAAGCGCAGACGTGTGATTGCGGGGGGAAAAAACTGTTGTGTTTACATGAGTGACAATAAGCTTTTATTAAGATCAATTAAACGTTGGATTCTCAAAAGTATGCGATCCAATTTTACTAGTTGTGCGTCCCCTCCTATCTATTATAGAAGATCAAGTGAAGTACCTAACTGAGAAGGGGATATCAGCCGCGTTTGCTGGCAAACATGCAACAACAGACGCTGACATCGCAGCTGGCCGATTCAGTTTTGTGTTCGGTTCTCCAGAATTGCTTGTGTGTGTTAAAAAAAATGGAGATCTATGCTTCAAACAGACGTTTACCGCGAGTGTCTCATCGTCTATGCTGTTCCACGCCGTTCTGTTGTTGTGGGGACATTTCAACGCCCCGAAACGTGACGCTGAACGAAACAAACTGTGATTGGTTGTTTGACATGTCGGTCAAATGGCATTATGGGCGGGCCTTGCCAAAGAAAGCTGCTATGAATTCCAGACCTTCAGCCGTCAGTCTCAAGGTCTGGCTGCGCGATACTACTCGAGGGGTGATGTGGCCTCTGATGGGGCCGGGAGGTGGGGGGACTCCCACAGAATAAACATTACTGCCTCGTTAGGGTACATGCTGTAACTTAACTTGTTTATTCTTCCATCATGATTGACAAAAAAAAATTTTTTTTTTGGGGCAACGAAATCAACATAATAAGTATTTTCTACCATTATCGAAAAAAATGCATGGTCTAAGAACGCGGGACGCTCAGCTTCCACGATTTGAAATGGCTCAAATCCACTTTATATTAAGTTTTAAATAATCAATAAATACCATCCAAGACTTACACGTTGTTTCTGCACACGTTTGGTGGATTGCTTTATTAAGATGTAAAGATATGAACAGTTTTTACCAACCTTCTGCCCAGTCTTTGAGTTTGACCTCACAGCAGATGAGAGGAGCTCCGACTCGTCCTGTGCTATAGTCAGCGACTGCACAACATGAGATGATATGATCATTACCACACACTGAGATAAAGCTCTGACCATTTTTCCAAATATGTCTCTACAAGTAATATTAAAATAAACAGCTCAAGACAGGCTGGAAAAGATGTCCAGATGTGGCAGGACCCCTCACCCTCTGTTATAGTTCCCGCTCCACAGGTCTCAGTAAGACCGTAACCCTGACCAACGGGACAGCAGAAGCAGATGTTCATGAAGCGCTGCGTGGCGGGGGACAGAGGAGCTCCTCCAGACAGCATCATCCGCACATTTCCACCCAGCAGAGCTCTGACTTTCTTAAACAAACTGAACACAAGAGGGATCAAAGGCGATTAAAACTCCAGACTCATTAACAAGAGCAAATGTAATTAACCGAAGGCCTATTTGTAACCCCTCTTACATATTACACAGGGGCGCATCATAACCCTTCTTGATCTGCTCCAGCTTGTAGTCGTAGGCCAGTTTGAACAGGGTTCTCTGCACCAAGCTCATCTCCTGCACTTTACTCATGACGTTCTTATTGATCCGGTCCATTATTTCCTAACAGAGATGAAACTAAACCAGCGTGAGAACTAAACCAGTGAATAAAGCTAGGTGAAAATGTTCAGAGGAGTCAGACTTACAGGTACGGAGGCCATTAGAGAAGGTTTCAGCATGGCGCAGTCACCCTTACTTCCCTTCTTAATTTTGGTTGACTACAAACCAAATCATCAGACATTACTGCATTGTAAAAAACTTCATCCATTTGTGTAAATGTGTGACTATATTCATCGGATCCTGTAATAAACTGACGTGTGGTACCTGATCAGACAGTGTTTGTGGTGAGGAATAACCAATCCTGCAGCCGTACGTTACACAGGAGATCTCAGCCGTCATTTCCAGCACATGAGCGAGAGGAAGATAGGCAATGTATGTGTCCTTCGGTCTGTGGAGGCATATTAAAGCAATAATAAGCATTTCAGTGAGGCAGGTGTTGAATTAATGGAAGGCATCATTTAGTTTCCAAAGGAAAAGTTCCTTTTATATTTTCTATTGGTGAACTGATCTTTAGAAGTAACTTTTAGACCACTTAAGACAGAACTACAAGGTTATTAATCAATGGTGTATGCTTTTGTTGAAGACGTCAGCTCAAATTATAATCAACATATTTTTTCATAATCAGAATTTCCAGGTGAAAAACTACAAGATTTTGCTGAGAATTTCTACCAATCAAGAACAGGAAGTAAACGACCCACTTCAAAGAAACACTGAGAATGATGTAGTCAATTCCCTGCGCTCTAAAGCTGATGATACACATGGCAACATTTTGAGCAATTTTGCCGGGCACCTTTTTATGAACAATGTTGCTTGTGCACTTTTACATTGGAAATGAATCATTTAAATCGGTTTTGGGCCCAACATCACTCAAAAAGTTCCATGGTGTACCATCAGCCTAAGGCTACTTTCTATGCAATGTTGCTGGGTAGCTTTGGTTAATGTTGGCAACAACAGGCAATCTGGTGAGAAGCAGTGCCCACAAATGATTTACAGCAGGGGTGGGCAACGTCGGTCCTGGAGTGCCACTGTCCTGCAGAGTTTAGCTCCAACCCTCAAAAAAACTCACCTGCTTGGAGCCCTAGTAATCCTGAAGACCTTAATTA
>JAUCMU010000125.1:28182332-28206464 GCA_032275025.1 Enteromius treurensis
CTGGCTTTTTTTAATTTAATTAGTTTTAATTGACTTATTTTTAACCAAATCGACTGAAAATAAGTCAGATTAACTTAAATAAACCTGGCTTATTTGGTAAACTTGTTTTATGGAACAGGCCCCTGAATATGGCACTGGCAACAACACTATAGCGACAATAATAGTTCAGCCTTCTTTCTTTGCATAAACATTAGGGGCAGTGTTTGGAAAATAAACCCACTCTGTGACGTAGAAAAGTGGGGGAATGTTTAAATGAGCCATTTTAGGAAGGTTATCTCTGGTTTTGAAACTTTAAATTTTGCAACTTCAGGGATCTTATCTAACAGCTTGTAACACTCCAAAGAGTAAGGAAAACTTGAAATCCCATCATATGACCCCTTTATTAAGAGAATGAATGTTTGACTTACCCTACAGCCATCCCCACTCCAGTTGGCCTTTATCTCATCCCAGTACAAACAGTGAGCAGCAATGGTTGTGATGAAAACTGAGGCATTTGTCGAATTCACCCCTGCACCAACAACAGGCCTCACCAGAAGGTAGTAAACACCTACTTCTATTGCCATCTCCCTGGGGTTAAGCACCCATGTGTACATTTCCTCTGCACCACAAAAATATCACAGGATACTTTTCAATCTCTTGCAAAAAGCATTTTAACGTTTTTGCAGAGGTGTTTATATTTGTTAATAACCTGCAGAGTCACCATCTTGAGGTAGATCAATCCGAGCCTCATAATTTGTATCGTTAGGGTAGTCCTGAAAACCCAGGAGCAACTGCAGAGGTGTCTCTGCTGAAGGATCTAACTTGAAAACCAGAGATATATCGGGTACAGTCACATTAATGACCACAGTGCTGAAGTTTGCCAGTTCCAGAAGAGTTTGGTTAACCTCTGCCACCTCTGTCCTTGGTAAGAGAATCTAGGAAGAAGAAGATGAGTAAGTTCTGGATGTTTTATGTTTACAGTAGTCACACACCTTTAGTTTTTTGCTGACAATTTTCGTTACCTCAATTTCCTCAGTGAGGTTTGCCACTGAAATCACAGAGCCATCTGTTTTGGTAAGAGAGAGAGACCCTACCGATCCACTGATCTGCTCGCCCCCATGCAAAGAGAATGGATTTTTCCCAAAACTTGTCATCTGTGAGGTTAAAGAGTAAATTAACATTACAAAACTCTAATCTTTAAATCTTACTTCACAAGTAGGTCTTCCAAGATTGCCTGGATAGGAGACATGTCCAAGGCAAGCATCCTCATGTCCATATATTCTACATCATATCTATAGTGCTCCAACAGTACAGCAGAATTTTTCAATCCAGCAATGCTTTTCAATAATAATTCCAACCAGATCAGCCAGAGACCTTGGAGTAACCTTAAGTAACCTTGGAGTAATGGCTACATTTCAAAGACCACATCCTTGCTCAATTGTATTGCACAACATTAGAAAGATGAGGTCCTTCCTAAGTGACCATGCTGCACAACTCTTAATAAAGGTCCTTGTAAATTCTGGGCTAGACTATTGTACAATCAATCCAACATGTACAATCACCAGAGGGCACTCCTTACTACTCCTTTGCCATTATGTCACAAACTATATTTCCCATAAACCTTTGCCTGAAGTCATTGTTGTGTGAAAACACTCACCTAAGGTCTGTATTAATGTCTGTGCACCTGTAATACTGTAGGTGAAATGATCCTTACAACCTTATCCACACATGATATTCAATTTATGTCCCTGCTCTGTTGCTTGCTCAGTATGAATCACAAGTCACGTTGCATAAAAATGACATTTGCTGAACTAGTAAATGTAAATATGATCAACTAGTTAAATTTCCTTTAACGGGATCAATGGTTAAATTGTTGCTCAACTCACCCGTACATCTACTGGTTCATCTGGAGACACAACATCAGAGCCCAGAGATGGGAGGCTAAAACTGGCAGAGCTGTTCTTCTGAATGTTAAAGGGCTGTTTCGAAAGACCATCCGATGATATTCTGAAAGAGCACAGCAAATTGAGTCATTTTATTGTTTAGGTCACAAAATAAAAGAAATTTGTGCTTTTCTGCTTTTAGTTCATGTCAGCCAGTTTTGAGGCTGTGTAAATGGTTGTTTATTATAAAGGCATTTTTGTAAAAGTTGCTTAAATATCTTAATTTAACTAATGCCTAGTCCTGGCCTAAGCTAAGCCCCGTTTATGAAACCAGGCCAATATGTTTCAATGTTAAAACATTTATCAAGCTATTTCATTGGGGCCTTAACTTTTCCATCCCTTCCCTTCTAACCACCTCTCCAAAAAAAAAAAAATCATTTTCATGATCCAATCAATCATGACCAGTTTTTCCTGTCCTGAAAAAATAAAATAAAACTGCTCTGTTTCATTGAGGCAAACAAACCTGTTAAAACATCTCAAATATGTTACATTATAAGATTTACATTTATATTTAAGACAATAAATTCCTTGACCTAACACCATTATTCATTTACCTGTTAACATATAAACCAAAAACGGAAGTGCTGAGTATGGTGGGCTCTTCGTTCACTTTCTTCTCAGCCAACAAGGCACTCTGAACATTGTCCACAGTGTTTAGTAAATGACTGGAGATCTCATTCTGTAAAAGAGTGGAATGGCAACAATGTTAACAATTATACAGTAGTTTATAGTCAGAGTAAGTAGCAGGGCTTGAGTATTGTGATGTACCTGCTTAGAAGTACTAGAAGAAACTTTTATGATGTTACTGACAGCGTCAATTATTGGCGTCGATGCTTGCAGTATCTGTTCAGAGAACTCCTTACCAGAAAGAGTCAAGGAAACCAAGGATGCACTGAGGTTTGTAAGCAGATAGCTAGCCTGTAACTGTGGCCACGAAGAATAAGTTAGCAGAGATGTACTATTACCACCAATGTATTGCTACCATCTAAATTCAGTTCAAGAGGTACCTGAGTAGTTTCTGTCAGCTCATGACCCTGTGTGGTAAGGCCTGCAATCACGTTAGCACTCATCTGCACCTCAGCTGGATTCTTCGGAGGGAAGGAACTTGTGGCAGAACTCAAACTCTGCAACATCTGCTGTCTCAGCTTCAGTGAGAAGATTTGGTTAACAGATGGGTATATAAAGCTCTCCTGAATGTGCATATTCTTTATAGGCTACCTCTTTTTTGATACTGTCATGCTGTCCTTCAGGTTGTGCATCATTAAGTCTGTCGGACACAGACTGGAACATCTGTGCCAGTGCAGCCCCGGTGAGTCGGCCCTGTTGCTGCAGCTGAGACACCTGGTTGGAAACCAGAGCCTGGAGATCTCCAACTGTCTGATTACTACTGGTGTCCTTAACCTGGAACGTGATGCACTACAGTTTAATTTCCACAATTCTGTCATATCACTCTTTTCCTCTGTATTTCATTTTATCTGTCAGACTTAATCTCAGGAAATGGTTCAGTGGTCCCATGGCCTAATACTGAAATTGATTAACGAGAAGAATCAAATTAATAATAAACTTTATCATATATATATATATATATATATATATAAACTTTACATTGCATTTCTCATTGCAGATTGAGTGCTATTTTAAATATAATCAAAACAAAATAGTTAATTTAAAAAAAAATGTTTTTTCTTCATTAATATTAGCCAATTTACATAATAACAGGTTCAAAAACAGACTGAAATGATACAATTAGTAATTAGAAACAGAATTTTGTGTAATCATCATTCATGTTCTACACAGTTTTTTATGATTTTTGAAAACTGACATGTTTGGGCTTTTTTCGTTGTGATGATATGATTCAAAACATGGTGTGACTTATTAATTAATAATACATTTTTAATTTATTCATTCATCAATGTTTGTTTGTTACAGGAAAATTAAGCAACCTAACTACCAAAATTTACTTAGATATATATTATATTATTAAGTATAAATGTAAATTCCAAACCTACTGTGGCAGAGTTGAATTACTTACAAAATTGTATAGTGTAAAATTATAGCCACCTTTTAAGAGTTGAAGGACACTGAAAAACAAGTATATGTTCATTATCTGAATATGGGTAGCTGACAAATAAAAATTGGACTGTGTCCTATAGTATAACAAACAGGATAGGTTATAATTATTATTATTAGAGGTTATTTTTATTATTATTGCTGTCATACCATCAACTACCCATATTAATTCCTCTATGCTGGATGCTCACTGTGCAGATCTGGGTTTTTTTTTGCCTGAGGTGGAAAAATATAATGTCTTAAAATCTGGCAGTGATTTATTTCTGAGAAAGAACCATCTGTCTAATTAATTCAGCTGAACTGTATTTTTTGAAAACTTGCTTTTGGAAAGATGCTCATAAACCAATCGTCTACAAACCCGAGTGGTTACAGCAGTGTTGGCCGTAACACCTGCTGTGTTCTTAACAGAGATGACCACCGTCTGACTGTAGTTGTTAAGTTTATTCCCTAGAGGGAGGTAAAGCGACTCCACCGTGGGCTCAGCACCGCAATAAAAATAATTACCTGCAAAATAGGTCAAAGGGCATGACGTTAACCTTTATACACACAGGTTGGTTGGACATTTATCAGGAAGAGACAAATGTAGCATAAAAGTCTCAGTTCTCACCCTTGGCAGTTTTAAAGCAGAAAACACAGGACCTAGCTTTGCAAAAAGATGGATCGACCGCGCAGCTGATCTTAAAGGGAGAAAGAACATCACCCACGAGAGGGCTAATAATGCAGGAGGGAGGACTCGGGGAGATTGGGGGCATTATAGAGTTGAGGGATTTGTCAGTAGTATGAGATGATGGAGAGACAGTGGTCGGCAAAAGCGGCTGGACTGAGGAATCCTCACTAGATGTTTCAACAATTGGAACAGTGTATCTAGCAGATCCAGATAAGCTGCCGTTGATAGCTAGAAGAAAACATATTTGGCATCAGTCAAGCAGGGTCTTAAATTTCCCGATGTTTCAAGATGTCATCGTTACAGCGTAATTACACAAATAGAGAGTCACATGAATAAACATGACGCACATACTACAGAGTTAGGGTTTGGTTTAGGTGTAGTTGAACGTAATTATGCAAAACTATGACAAGTGGAACATGGCTATAGTTCATGTAGTTCATCTGCTATACACATGAACTAGAACTTTGCCATGGCACAAGTAACCAAATAGCTAGAATTTCCTTGCAAATTCTGCTTGTGCAATCTGTGCAATGAAATGCATGCATTTCTAAGTGTGCTATCAGTGTCCAAGCTCATTTTCAGATTTAAGCAACTCTTACCATAAACCACCACTGTGATATCCTGCTTTGCCTTTCGTAGTGCATCACTTTCTATGGTAAAAGAACTGCCCTCTGCCTTCTGTATCAGTGGCTTTTTCACTGATTCTGAGTAACACTGGCTTAACCAACCCTGTGACAAGGTAACGCATTAGACAGTATTCTAATGCACATGTCTTATGTCTTTAAAGGAAAAAAAAGTGTGCTTTATCATTACTGGCTGTGCCCTTGCAGTGTATTTAAAATCATCACAAACTGATTTTCAGAAAGCACACTGAAAAATCACCATAAAGCTACAGGTTTAATGACTGACCTGTCATAACATAAAACACTTACAGTTAAATCCTTTTTGCTCTCGAAGTACCAAACAATTTTCTGACATCCTTCACACTGGACTTGCAGCGTGACACTCTCAGCGACATTCACCGGATTGCAGTTAGAACAGCTAAACAGGGAGGAGATAAAGAATATACCAGTTAAAAAGTAGGCTACTTACAGTAGTACAAATGGCAGCAAATCTAAATATAAAATTTTAACAAACTGCAGCGTGCTTACGTAACAGATAGCTTTATGTTTTCTCCAGGAATGACAGTGATGCATCTGGTTCCATATTGTGTGACACCACGTGACTTGGTTTGTACAGTATACACAGAGAAACTGTATACTGGTGGAAGACAAGCTTTGGATATCTCATAATCTCTATTTGTCACTTCATCAGAACAGGGGCAAACCTCATCTAAAAAGAAAAAGAGGGGGGAAAAAAGAAAGACCATGTGCTGCAATGAATGGATCAATTCAGAAATGACCATTTTTGGCCTGTTTGCATGGTTCCATTAGTGTCTGATGGTAAATGTCCTAGCTACACATACTGTATTAACAAAAAACATATTTTTTTGCTGACAGCTATTCAGAAGTATCCACATTTCTGACTAAACTGATTGCAAGAAACATTAAAGCAGCTCTTAAAATCATGATGCTGACTGAGCAACTGCTATTGATATAAATGAATATGCTCAGTGATTTCTCCAGGTATTACAGACATTATTTGTGATTTAGCAAGAGTGTTACTTACGGCATTTCCAGATAGCATCGTCATCCACTAATCCATCAACATATAGCCTGACACTGGTAGTACCGTAGACTGGGACCTCTGGATCTGCAGTGATCTTTAGATTATAAGCTCTGGCGGTTCTCACATGCTCACTGATCTATAGAAATAATAGATGTGTCATAGATGCAGATCAAGTTAAGCCCCATTGACAGTATCTGTGGTATACTACAGAAAATCATTTAAACCATAATCTTGCAAAAACAAATAAAAATGTGTGCGCAGTAAAACACTTAAAAAGGATGTCTATGAGGCAAGTCATTGCATTGAAATAATTCTAAAATACACATCATTTATAAAATACATCCACAAGTAAAGTCATAATTTAATACTGAACTTTCTTTTTTCTGTTGTTGTAACCTGCAGTGAACATTTACTGTAGTCAACAACATCTCACATTAATGAACGAAGTATACTGAATGCTTATAATGAAGCATTATCTCATACCGTGTCTCCTTCATGTCGATTCACTGTTTCATTGTGACAATTCACTGTTGTGTTTCCACCATCCATTTCCATGCTTGAGAAGGAATTCTCTGCTCTGATCACAAGATTTAATTTGCCTAATTGATAAGAGAAAAAAATCTGATTGAAGAAGCTACAAGATATGTGATCAAAATACACACTATACATTCATGCATGTTTTAATATACGTCCAAACCCTATAAATGCCTTACTTTTGGCCATTTAGTGCATAGTGTCTGTTTAAATAAGTAAAATGCAGTACCTGGCATTGTGTTCGAGATGACAAAAACCTGTGGACTTCCATGTAGCATCTCATGCATCTCCGAAAAAGTGTGATTGGCTCCTGACACAAGAAAATGCAGTTGCACTGGAGCCCCCCGAGCCAGAGACACGTTGACATAGATGGCATGGACTGGACACTGCTTATGCTCAGGCTCCAGATCTACCATGAGGCCTTCCACTGGCTCCACCAAACACAGCTCCAGGACAGTGGAGCGGTCTACAGCCGTCACCCCGTTGAAAGCCGCAACATTAATCTGGTGGCAGCCTGGTCCTAGCTGCTGCTGCACCTCTGGAGATACAGTGATGTTATGTGGAACAATCCCTCTGATAGCTGAAGTGGAGGCCAGCTCTTTATTTCCATGCTGAATTTTGTATGTTACGTTTGTTCCTGGAGGAGATGAACATTCATTTAGATTTTCTCAGTTATGTCATTTGAAAGCAATATAAATTTTTCTGACATCAGTTGTGTGGAAAATTTAAGCTTATGTTTTAATAAAACTTCTAAAAGTTCTACCAAGAACTACTGACGCAATTTGTATCATCAGCATTGTACATGCATACTGTTTGTGTACATGCAATTCCGATAAGAAAGTATGAATTGGATTTGAGGAATTATAAGGAAAGGTGTTATTTTAATTCCTTGCTGAAAACAACAAAAACATAAAAGACATACATTTGAATTCCAGCTTGTGCAACAAGTCCATTTGTGAAATTTCCTCTCTCCTAAATATTCCACAGTCAACTGTCATTTGTATTATAAGAACGTAGAAGCCTTTGGGAACAACAGCAACTCAGCCTCGAAGTGGTATGCAACGTAAACTGATGGGGCGGGGTCAGCGGAAGCTGAGGCGCATAGTGCAAAGAGGTCACCACCTTTCTGCAGAGTCAATTTCTACAAACCTCCAAACATCATGTGGCCTTCAGATTAGCTCAAGAACAGCGCGCAGAGAGCTAATTGGAATGTGTTTCCAAGGCAGAGTAGCTGCATCCAAGCCATACATCACCAAGTGCAACGCAAAGAGTTGGACTCTACTGCGCTGGACTCTAAAGCAGTGGATACACGTTTTCTGGAGTGATGTATCACACTTCTCCAACTGGCAATCTGACGGACGAGTCTGAATTTAGCGGTTGCCAGGAGAACAGTATTGACTGACCGCATTGTGCCAAGAGTAAAGTTTGGTGGAGGGGTGGATTATTGTGTGGGGTTGTTTTCAGGAGGTGGCCCCTTAGTTACAGTGAAAGGAACTCTGAATGCGTTAGCATACCGAGACATTTTGGACAATTCCATGCTCCCAACTTTGTGGAAACAGTTTGGACATGGCCCCTTCGTCTTCCGACATGACTGTGCACCAGTGCACAAATCAAGGTACATAAAGACATGGATGACAGTGTCTGGTGTGGAAGAACTTGACTGGCCTGCACCGTGATTTCACATTATGATGTGACCTCACAAATGCGCTTCTGGAAGAATGGTCCCAAATTCCCATAAACACACTCCTAATCCTTGTGGACAGCATTCCCAGAAGAGTTGAAGCTGTTATAGCTGCAAAGGGTGGACCGACGTTATATTAAACCCTATGGATTAGGAATGGGATGTCACTTAAGTTCATACGCGAGTCAAGGCAGAAAACTTTTGGTAATATAGTGTATATACTGACTGTGGGAAACATTACAAGTATATGTCTTAAAATCCTAAACCTACTCTTTGTAAACAAAAGAAGAAGAGGATTTAATTCTGAACAATTAATTTATAGCCACCCATCTCTAACATCTACGGGGTGGAGATGAGTGGGTTTAGGGATCAGAGGGTGGAGACGGGAGGGTTTTGAGATACGTCAGGTACGTGCCCCCTGGATCTTGTGTTATGCAGTGAGGGCCATCTGTTTTTTTCCCAGTAGGTTTGTCCACTTAGTGGCAACATTGTTCAGTTCCATTGTTTTATAGTCAAAAAAGAAACCAATGAGACTGAATAAACAACAACTAGCTACTAAGGAGACCCCGTGTTGATGATCACTTTTGGGAAGGGATTAAGAGATGCAACTCTGGTTTAAACAAGAACAATGCCATTTTAAATTGGTTATAACTTTTGGAGAGGAATTGCACAGACATTAAACAAGGATAAAAACTTTCTAGTGTGCACATGTGAAGCACTCTACTGTTCATGCATGCTACAGTATCAGACGGAGTGTATTTTAAGGTTAAAAGGCTGTGTGTGTGACTATGTAATGTACTGTATACCTCATGCATTTACATTAAAACTAAAATATACTTTAAGCTTTATAATAAAATGCCATATCAAAGTGCAATGACATCGTAGACACGAGAATACCTCAGAAACACTAGCAACTGCGTAGCACCACACAGGCTACCTAGCATTGTGGTATTGAGTTTTGAAGCTTTTTCAGAAACTGTAGAAATGCTCATTAAATTTATAGTCGCTTTTGTCATAACAATAATATTAATAAACATTTATTTTTACCTGCGTCTAATGTCACTTGGATTCGCAGAGGGTTATTATAAAGTGCTCTGCAGGTGGAATGCTTTGAGGATTGATTCATGCTGTGGCACTTTATGGTCCCAAACTGTCCGAGTGGTTCCTGGATAGTGATGCTCCTGGAAGCGGTCACATGCCATTCACTAGTACTGCACTCTACTGTGACAGTATATACTCCAGCAGGGCTGTACTTGTGCACCACATTCTCCATCCTAAAAAGAGTTTACAGAGTCAATCATGTGAAAAAAAAATTGTATTGAATGTGCACTTGCAGTGTTCCTTAATTTTAAATTAATAACTTGCAGATAAATCAATATTTATTAAATAAAAGGCAACTTAAGAATACTTAAAGGAATAGTTCACCCAAATATGAAAATTCTGTCATCATTTACTCACCCTCGAGTAATTCAAAATCTGACTGAATTTCTTCAATCAGAAGAACACAAAGGAAGTTATTCTTAAGAAAGACCCAAAACAGCCTGGTCACAAACTTTTTTTCAAAAGATCTTCCTTTCAATCAGATTTCTGATTTCTGAAAAATCTCCTTTTTCACAAACGAGGTAATTAAAATTACACTGTTATAATTACAAAGTATATTTGCGATTAAAGAATATATCTAGCTACGTGAGACTATACTGTAGCTTGATCATTTCAATTCTTTGCATGCACATTGCTGTACAGAATGAATCTTTTGGCACTATTCTATGTCCTTTTGATTTTCCAAACAAAAATGTCCCTAGTCCTAAAACTGTCTAGGCGGAAGGGATGGTCTAGGATTTTTTAGGTTTCTGTACAAGCTGTTCACACAATGGCAAAAATAAAGAGAGGCATGAACATTATTACATTGGGCTATCACAATATCAGATTTTTCAGTTTACAATTATTGTGGCAAAAAAAAAAAGTCACCATAATGATATATATATATACACGTATGCGTGTTGGGATTTGTGGTTTATGAGGAAACAAAAGTGTAAAATGACATGGGTACTACTACAACGTAAACATGGTTTATGGGAACACTTCCTGTGTCCTTGCAAAACAAAAGGCTTAGAAAACATACTAAACCGTGTTTGATGAAATTCAAAAACTGTACACAGTTTCCTGTAAGGGGTAGATTTAAGTGTATGGTCAGTGTAGGGCAATAACACACACAGTTTGTACAGTATAAAAACCATTACGCCTATAGAGAGTCCCCGTAAACCACAAATGCAAGTATGTGTGTGTGTGTGCATATGTGTGACACTGGACCACAAAACCAGTCTTACCTGTCAATTTTTTTAAAATTGAGATTTTTTACAAAATCTGAGAGTTAAAAACATTATTTACAGTGAACAATGATGGTGATTACAATGATTACAACTATTTGAACATTTGGAATCTAAGGGTGCAAAAAAATCTAAATATTGCGAAAATTGCCTTTAAAGTTAAAGTCCACATAAAGGCTTTAGCAATGCATATTACTAATCAAAAGTGAAGTTTTTATAGATTTACAATAGGAAATGTACAAAATATCTTCATGAAACATGGTCGTTATTTAATATCCTAATGATTTCTGGCAAAAATACAAATATATATATATATTAGTTCAAGCTTTAAAACTGTATAATCTATTTGCTAAAGTGCATTTCTTTTTTACAACGGCTGATATCTACAGAATATCTATGATATGTTGTTGTATCATGCGGAAGGACAAAAACACTCACTCTTCTGGCCTGTAATTATCAATGATGTGTCCGTCCCCCGCATTCAGTGTGCACGTGAGGTTGCCTTGAAATGGATGCAGCAACCACTTCACTGTGATGGTAATGTTGTCAAAGACAGCAGCCAGTTTGCTCATCAGCAGATGGAGAGCTGATAACAAGCAGTGTGCAGAGAGCTAATATTATCCTCAAGTCAAGATGTCATTATTAAATGCAAGAAAGTAAAATGTTAGATTCAAGTAGTAGCCGTGTGTGTGTTTGTATCAGGTAATGCTTATGTAACTTAAATGTTCTTGTGACCAACAAGTTTAAATATATGGAGAATTGTGCAACAGAAAAGTTGCCAGTCACACATGAATCCATGCAATCAGACACGTAGTGGGGTAATAAACATGTCTAAAGGCCACAGTGTGTAATACATAAAAGACAGTAATAATGCACCATATTATCAACATCAGATAATGTGTTTTTATGTAAGAAAACAGTAGTGTTACATCATGCGTCCTAATGGGTGGGAACAAAAGAGTTCTGACCATCTTTGCAATGATATTCCACAGCCAAATAGCTTCCCATCACAGGGCACGGCTCTCCAAAAGATGAAATATCGGCAGCAGCCTGACACACCTGCAGTCCGTGGCAGTGCTCTTGATAGAAAACAAAAAGAATAGTTTTACATTCGCTGTGCAAACCATCCAGAACATTAATCACTATATGCTGCTGAACACACAATAGCACATGCTCAAATAAACCATCCCACTGTAAATATTGAACTCAAGCATTTGGTTATAATTTCCTTTTTATGGTTAAGAAGCATGTAATCTGATAGCTGTTGAGTGCTTTTGTAAATGCTGGAGGAGCTTTTTGCAGGGCAAAACCCATGTATGAAAGAAAGAGCGCTGATTCCAATGTCCATACTGTATCTTCCCCATTAATAATACACTGGATTGGTTGCATAGAATACTTTTTCACATTCTTATATAATAAATCTTAAGTGACAAACCTGAAATTATAAGTGTTCTTTTTTGTTAATGGCGCTTGTACCACAAATAGTGTACAAAAATGCATGTGTAACTCTTTTTAAAAAAGTTATAATAATCTGAATGTAGAGATTTTTAACACTTTGCTGTTGATTGAGTTGAGTGCACTGAATTTATTTAATATATGATTTTTCATTTCATTTTTTAATGTTCAATAGGAGGTCAAGAAGGTCATATCCTCTAAATTTGGACAAGCCTAAGTCCTAATTTTAAGCGTGGATATGGACATTTAATGTGTTTAATATTAGTCACTTTCACTAATCTAGTTTATCATATAATATAGTACTCATCTAAAGCTTTTTTAAGATATCGTCGGACATCAGAGTGTTGTATACTCATGGAAAGTGTGGGAAAATAGTAGTACCTGAAACAGTATCTACTATATCCACCCAGCTGCACTCCTCCTGCTGTGAAGAAGTCTGTAAGGAAGCGTGGCTGCTCCTGCAGTAATGCACCGTCTTCCTGCCGTAGAAGCTGTCGTCAATCTCGATCACTTGACCAGAACCACACTGAAGCGTAGCGTTATGATCAGCGCAGGCTAAAGAGCGTCCAGATTCTAAAAAAATCAATCAAACTTGTGTTCAGACTAAATAAAAAAACAAAGTTGAGGAGGAAAATATTCTCATATAAAGAAAGAGACCAACCAAACTCGCAAATAAAGGGGAGCTCCTGGCTACAGTTGCTGGTGGTTTCCCACTGGAATCCACAATCTCTCCTGATGTAGCCACAGGATGCATTTAGTGAGGGCTCCTGAAACCAGTTGGAATAACTAACATCCGAGCCATCTAACCAGGCCAAGGGACCTGAGATCAAAATAATAATAATATTTCATTTTCATACTTCAATATCAGTAAACAGTGTGAAATGACTAAACACTATGTACTATTATACTACCTCACTATTCAAAAACTTCTGTGTTTTTCTTTTATGCCAAAAATCATTAGGACATTAAATAAAGATTGCGTTCCATTAAGATATTTTGTAAATTTCCTACTGTAAACATATTAAAATATAATTTATGATTAGTAATATGCATTGCCAAGAACATCATTTCGACATGGTGATTTTCTTAGTATTTTGACTTTTTTTGCACCTTCAAATTGCAGATTTTGTCCTATTATTGCCCTAACAAACCATTTATCAACAAAAAGTTTATTTATTCAGCTTTCAAATGATGTATAAATCTCAAAATATCGACCCTTATGACTGGTTTTGGGGTCCAGGGTTACATAGAACTATACTGCAGCAAAGACTGCCTTGATGCCTTCAATAGCAGAAACAGAGTTAAATCTAAGACAGGTGGGGGCATGGTAATAAACACTGATTTTTATGTGCTTGAAAAGGTCTTTGTAAAACTGGAGATTGGTATCGAGCTGCAGACTCATTAACAACCTGCTGCTCTATAGAGATAACACAAATTAGCTGGTAATAATGCGGGTAATGTTACAATGTAGGTAACTGGGAAATAGTTCATCTGTGCATGAAATGCGGCTGACAAGAGAGATAAGACACGTTAACAGTCAGTGTCTTGTCGGTTTATTCTGATAAAGCATCACTGACAACACACAGGATACAAAGGGTTCAGATTCAAAATCCTTTAAGTGCCATTTGAAATTTTGATCTAAAATACAGTAATACGTTTTATCAGGCTCTTGTGTGTAGGTTCGGTAATTTCAGTTTAAATGCAATAAACAAGGTCTTTTCATTGCCATTGAAGTGAAACATCTGAACATAAACTTAGGAGCCTGAGAGAAATGCACATTTTAAAAGAAAAGTATGCATTTGCCATAATCACCAGAGCCATAAACATTATATTAGCTATGTTTAAACAGTAAAAAGCTTTATTTTGTCTTTAGAGGCATAGTAAGGAAACATACAGTACCTTCAATGGCAGAAGAGTCCAGAGTGAGGTTGGTGAAGGCAGGAGCGAGTCCTATCCACCAGTCCAGCTCCGACTGCAGGTGTTTTTGTAGAAACTGCTGGGTTTCATCATTCTGGATGAAGGCTAAATGCCCACCGCCTCGCTCACACCAAGCCTGCGCGCTAAGGAAGCTGCGCTGCAGAGCCACAAACTCATAGCAGGAGCTCTCAAAGGCCTGCTGGTGCTCTGGACAGGAAAGAACGTCCTCGTCATCACTCCAGATTGAGATAACATGAAAACTCAATATTAGGAGCAGAGTGTAGAGCGTGTGATTGTTCATCTTCATCCTCCACCTGAGCAGCTTGTGTCCTCTGTATTTGAAGGCCACTGACGTCCTGCCCCAAAATAAAGTCTGATGTCATCAGTATACTTCACTCACCAACAATGGTTTGATGGCTTGGTGGCTGGCCTTTGTGATTTGCTCTTAGATGCATGAACACAAAGGATCCCTCTGCATTGTGCCCCTCAGGCCCCTGTGTAAATAACACTAATGTCTACATCCACAGCCTGGGAAGAGGGAGATAAGACAAGCCTTGAACTGGAAAAAACAAAGCTGGCATCTGATCATCAGCTACAACTGGAGAGGTGTGCGAAAGGCATTATGGTACTGTTATGATTTCCTGGGCATAGCTATGTGGTTGCTAAAGTGATCTGTGTCCTTTTAACATGTTGACTTTATTGTTATTATTAATATTAGGACAAGCAAATGCACAGCTTCTGGGGATTTGGTACAGAATTGTTCATAATGTAGTATTGACAATCTTGACAGGCAAGATTTTGGATGAGTCTCTCCAACAACTTGGAGAATGTATCAGCATCAGCACTTTCCGTCAACGAGAAATATTCACTCGTAACACTTTACAATAACAATTCATGAATTATCATTTACTAATACATGAATAAACAATTTCTTGATTATAAACGAATGATGAGTTAAGACATCTATTAATCAAGAACTAACTTAACTACGACATGACTCATGAATTACTGCATGAATAATGCCACCTTAATTACATGTTAGTTACTGCATGTTAGTTAATGTATTAATAAAAGGAGTCATAGAAAGCCAATTTTCCACAAGCTAATATGATTCTTTAGGGTCTTAATGGAAAGTTTGTAACATAATTTGTTTTAAATTTCTCAAAGATAGTGTAAAAAAAACCCTGTCAAAAACAGCTCTTTAGTAATCTACTCAATCATTTCATGTCTAAAAACCTTGCAAGTTTTGTTTATACACGTATGTTATTGTGTCTGCATCATGCAGTAGCTACTGATGATGCTAGAAATGAGACGGAGCCTAAAGCTGATCCTCATTGGCTAATCTAAGATTATGATCGTATACAAATTTACCAAAACAAGTCAGTTCTTACTGCTACAAATCAGTTTAAATCAACTATCATAGGTCAAAATCAGGTCAAATCCACAGGTTAAGTTATCAATTAAGACTATATTTAGAAAAGACTATTATTATAGAGACCATATACCATTAGCAAAAATAAAGTCTCCAATTGTTTTCTGATGCTAAAAATTATCATTGAAAATTCTAATCATGAACCACTGCAAAAATATCAATAACTCTTATTTAAACTGTTTTTTTTTAGCCTGAGGTAAAAGTGCATTGATGTTTGTGTCGTTTAGCCTATATGTTTATCATGATTGTGCAATTTGCCTTCAGTCATGCCTATTGGTTTAATATGCTTTCTTTTAGACAGGCAACAATCAAGCAATTCACACTATAGGACGTATAATAGCTTGTATAGGCTTATGTAGCCTATTATGTATTTGTGAAAATACATAAAAAGTATAAAAGTCTTCTTTTAAAAACACTAAAAATCTTTTTTTTTCTCCAAAAGTTTTAGGCTAGCTTACAGTTTTTCACATTTCTGACTTTTGAAATCATATATTAATTATCAGACCATGACTCAATATAGCTTACATTACATGCACTGACATTGCATTTCAACGCAATAGCAAAAAGATCCTACTAACGCCATGAAATGTTCTGCAGAGTAACTACGACCTTGGGTAACCTTGACCAAGCTGACGTGCGCCCTCAGAGTAACTGTCCAACTGTTATATAATGATTCACAAACGCGAAAACTCACGCAGTGTATCGGTTACTGTATGTACAACAAGAGCAACACAGCCATGTCAGCTCAGCTTCAGCTCAGCATGTTGTCGTTTTTCTGGAGAAACGGAGAGGAGACGCCTGAGCCGCTTAAAGCAGATGTGATAGGTAAGGTTTCTGTTTCAGGCAACATTTTTTTTTGTAAAGGAAGGACCACAGCTGTATTACCAAGACTCCTCAAGCAAATGTTAGCCTAGCCGCAAGAGCAATGGAAAACACATGGTTTGAATTCAGACATTTCTGTGACTGTTTTAGAAGCGCACATTTATAAAAGAAGTTTCACATCGTTTTTTTAGACGGAAAGGGAACCGAACGACTCGCGAACCACTTATTCTTTTGAATCGGATCTTTTGAAGGAATCGTTCGAACTGGTTCACAAAACCTTCTGATTCTCTCCATACAAGAGTTTTTTTTTCTAAAAAAAATAACAATATATTTTTAACTATATGTTTATATATATATATTTAAAAATATATTGTTTTTTTTAGAAAACAGGTGTTGTTAAATTATTTGCACTTTATTGAAATACTCAAAAAACTTTTATGGTGACATATCTATGCAGATGTGTCTTTCTATCCAGTATTTCTATCTATATGTGAGTGTTTAAAATTCAGAATAGCATACAAGCATACTGCCATATCGTTAGAGAGCCAGAGACTTTTCTGGAAGCACAAATTTTGTTGCTTAAAAACCTTCTCTGACAGCTCCCAACAGTGTTGCCAGATTGGATTGATGACGATTCCCAGGCCAAAAGCTCACAAATACTCGCCCCAAAAAACGCCCAAATTTATAACTATCAAAATAACGTGATCGAATGCAAATCAAGGTTCATAAACGTCACTTTTATGATTCCGCATCATTCCGCTCTATACCATACTTATTTATCCACGATCACTATACAGTTCTGTACATCCGTTATTGCGCTAAACACCCTTCACTCCTGAATCATCAAGTCTGGATGTGGCTGCGACGTCAGCATCAGCACCAGTAGTCTTTGCAGTGTGCGTGTGTTTGGTAACGTTGTGATGACTGATTGGATACGGCATGCATTGGGCTTGTATGTTAACTAATTAAGTTGGCTTGAGAAAGCCAACTTACTGAAATGCTACTTAAACTTATTATTATTCTTCTGAGACTAAATTTCTAACACTAACTCCTCCTAGAGCTTTAACTCTACAAACTCCAAACTCTGTCCAGATCTTCAGACTGATCTCACGGGGTGTGCTATATCTTTTCTAACAGATCCGACTTATGGTTTTCCTAAAAATTACGATGGAAAAATGGAAAAAATCCCATAGACTCCCATTCATGGAATGTTCAGATGAGCCAAGACTCTGCCAGCTCCAACAGTCAAAATTCATGCTACTAACTTGCTAATCATGCTAGAAACGTGCTAGTAACTTGCTAGGAATGCTAGCAACATGCTAGTAACTTGCTAATCATGCTAGTAACATGCTAATCATGTTAGAAAACATACTAGTAACATACTAATCATGTTAGAAACATACTAGTAACTTGCTAATCATGCTAGTAACATGCTAATCGTGTTACAAACATACAAGTTACATGCTAATCATGTTAGAAACATACTATTAACTTGCTAATCATGCTAGTAATAAGCTAGTAACTTGCTAATCAAGCTAGCAACATGCTAATAACTTGCTAGTCATGGTAACAACATGCTAGTAACTTGCTAATCATGCTAGTAATAGGCTAGTAACTTGCTAATCACGCTAGCAACGTGCTAATAATGTTAGAAACATGTTGTAACTTGTTTATCATGCTAGCAACATGCTAGTCACTGGCTAATCACGCTAGTTACATGCTGGTAACTTGCTAATCACGCTAGCTACATGCTAGTAACTTTTGCTAATCACGTTACAAACATGCTAGAAACTTGCTAATCATGCTAGCAACATGCTAATAACTTGGTAGTCATGTTAACAACATGCTAGTAACTTGCTAATCATACTAGCAACATGTTAGTGACATACTAATCATGCTAGTATCTATCTATTATCTGACTTTATAATCTGACTACTTCTAACTTTTAGACTGAAAACGTTTTTCAAACTTCATTAAATTGTAACTGTTTAAACTATTTGAAACTTTTTTAAACTTTCAGCCATGGCTTTCTCAAGCCAACTTAAAGTTTGTCTCGACAAACGTTTTTATCTAGTTAGTCTATATAATCCATGTTTAAAAACTGCCAAAATGACCCCAAACCCGCCCAAATTTGTCCACCGCATATTTACCCGCACAGGCAAATTAAAAACCTATTTTTCTTTTCTTTTTTTTCCGGTTTTGTCTTTTAGGCTCAATCCCACCATGGCTTGAAGGGACACTCTTGCGAAATGGTCCTGGTCTTTTCTCAGTTGGTAACACTTCATATAAGCACTGGTTTGATGGAATGGCACTCATCCACAGTTTCACGTTAAAAGATGGTAAGTTGGACAACAAAGAACCTTTTATATGACATTTATTGAAAGAACACTGTTACAAAATCTGCAAAGTGCTTGTGCTATTTTACTATCTAGAAGTGTATAGAGCACTGGATGCACCATAAGCAATAAAGCTGTTTTTTTTTTTCAGGGGATGTATTTTACAGAAGTAAGTTCTTGAATAGTGAAACATACAAAAAGAACACAGCTGCCAATAGGATTATTGTGTCTGAATTTGGAACCATGGTTCATCCAGATCCCTGCAAGAATATTTTCTCAAGGTAAACAGTAATTTCTTCTGAACCTTTTTAATTTTGTATTAAGCGTCCAATCAATCCCGGTTAACTGCTTTCTATTGCGTTGTAGAGCCTTCAGTTACTTGATGAATGCCATTCCAGATTTCACAGATAATAATCTCATTAACATCATAAGATATGGTGAAGATTATTACGCATCATCAGAAGTGAACTATATTAACCAAATTGACCCACTGACACTAGAAACATTAGGAAGGGTGAGTCCGTTTATTTTTGTCTACTGCGTTTTTGTCATGCCACTGTGGATTAATTGTTCTTTATTATTATTGCAGACTAACTACAGAAACCACATTGCCATTAACTTGGCAACCGCACACCCTCACTATGATGAAGAAGGGAACACCTACAACATGGGCACTGCAATTATGAACTTCGGCAGACCCAAATATGTTATTTTCAAGGTGTCCGCCAGTGCCACAGGTAACAAGATAAATCTGTATCATTGGTGACTGTTGTGGCCCTTTGCTTTATGAATACAAAAAAGTTCATCTTCACAATCAAAAATGCCCAGCAAAGGAAATGCACAGGAAATCTACAAATACAGAGCCATTTTTTGGGGGGAAATCTACAAGTAAGCCACAATGAAGTAGTCTTTCATAATATCTAAATCTAAATATGTCCAATTGCAAAGCCCAAAAAATAAGTCGTTATATGTGACACTCGAAAAGAAAATCTATTTTTTTTAAACTGAGATTTATATATAGCTTACTATTGTTGTGTGATTTATTAGGATTTGGCCGAGATGCAAGTATTTGAAAATTTGGAATCTGAGAGTGCAAAAAAATCTAAATATTGAGAAAATCGCCTTTAAAGTTGCCAAAATTAAGTTCTTAGCAATGCATATTACAAAAAAAAAATAAAGCTTTTATATATTTGTGATAAGAAATCTACAAAGTGTCTTCATGGAACTGTCACGTTGAGTATGGCAAAGCACTGAGAGAGAGCCGCTGGAGCAAGTTTAACAATATTTAATATAAACAAAGATCAAATACACAAAGTTACTCACACTATACATTGACGAGACCGGACAAAAACTGAAAGACAGGAACCAACTTATAAAGGGCAGACAGTAAATTAACTGAATACACCTGGACGGAATAACTAATTAACAAAACTAGGTCATATGAGGAAAACACAGAGCACATGGGGAAAAACCAGCCACTAAAGAACATACACAAGTTACAGGAAGATGATCTTTACTTAATATCCTAATTATTTTTGGCATAAAATAAAAGTAAAAACGATAATTTTGACACATACAATGTGGCATAGCTATTGCTACAAATATACCCCAGCGACTTAAGACTGGTTTTGTGGTCCAGGGTCACATATCTAAAAATATTTTTACTGGGAACATTAAGAATTTAAAGCCATGTACAATACTTGTTCACACACTCTTTATTATTAAATGGTGAATATTTAAATGTCCCCTCAAAATACTAAACATTAAAGAATAAATATTAAATAAAATATATATTTTCCATTTGTTTCGTTAAAGCAAAAATGTCTTCTTATCTGCAGTCAGTTTTGGCCCCCGAAACTGTAGCTGGGGCATATTTCAGAAGGAACAACTAAACATTGCATACTATTCTTATTTCAGATAAAGAGATGAAGGAGCCAGCCCTCAGAAAGGTGGAACAAATTTGCTCCATTCCTTTCCGCTCCACCTTGTACCCAAGCTACTTCCACAGCTTCGGCATGACGGAGAACTACATCATCTTCGTGGAGCAGGCCTTCAAGCTGGATATCCTCAGACTGGCCACAGCTTACTTCAGAGACGTCAACTGGGGGAGCTGCCTGAAATTCGACAAAGATGACATTGTGAGCCAAATGTATTCAGTTCTGTGTAAGACTGTCCTCCATTCATTCAACTAAATATTCTAACAACTATTGGTTTCGCTCACCACATAGACACTGATCCATCTGGTCAATAAGAAGACTGGGAAAACTGTGACCACAAGGTACTACGCCGACACTTTTGTGGTCTTCCATCACATCAATGCTTATGAGGAAGATGGCCACGTTGTCTTTGACTTGATCACATACCAGGACAGCAATCTGTACGATATGTTCTACATACACAACATGAAGCAAGATGTTGACAAATTTATAGAGACCAACAAGGACTTCTCTCGACCAACATGTCAACGGTTTGTCCTTCCTCTCAACATAGACAAGGTAAAACAGGAAACATACTGTAAAGAGGAAAACTGCAAAAACATTATTCTGACAATAATTTGAATTCCAATCATTATGGAATTTAATAGTTGACCTGAATAGGTTGTATTCAGTGTTGGGTAAGTTACTTTTAAAAAGTAATTAATTACTAGTCACAAAATTACACTTTAACAGTAATTGTAATTACATTGTAATAATTTATCTCTAAAGAGTATTTCATTACTTATTACTAATTACTTTCTAAATCCTATATCAACCTTAACACGTTAGGATAGACATGAAATAGTTATTTTTATTCTTTCATATAAATTATACATTACTACATATATATATTTTTTTGGTCACACTTTAGATTAGGGTCCAATTCTCACTATTTACTAACTATTATGTATGAACTTGTCATGATCAGCTGGAGTTGCCAGCTCAGGCCACTGGAGGGCACTCCAGTGCCCAGCTAACTCTGTGTGTTTACCTCTGTTTTCATGTCCGGACTTGTCCTCACTAATTCATGTCTCCGCCCACTCATTGGTTGTCCTGGTGTTTGATTGTTTGCTCCACCCTCTGACCTAGTTACATGTGTATAAAACCAGGAAGTGTTTGTGTGTCTTCACGGTTCGTTGTTAATATCTCTATTCTTTCGTGTTCCTTGTGTTTGGTTATTCTGTCGGTTGGATTATTCGTGTATTACCTTTGCCTGGATCTGGACTTCCCCTCTGCTTTTTCCTAAGGACTCTGTTGAACGGTATTTGGACTCTTTGCTACGTTTTCGACTCTGCCTCTGCTTTGCCCATGTTATTGTATCTGCTGGTGATTGAACGCTTTCTGCCTGACTCTGAGCCTTTAATAAATTACTGTTTTGCATCTGAACTCGCACGCCTCATACCCCA
This sequence comes from Enteromius treurensis, assembly GCA_032275025.1. Taxonomy (NCBI): domain Eukaryota; kingdom Metazoa; phylum Chordata; class Actinopteri; order Cypriniformes; family Cyprinidae; genus Enteromius; species Enteromius treurensis. The sequence goes on from JAUCMU010000125.1 coordinate 28,204,546, forward strand.
ATTTGTAACACAAATACTTTACTGTTACTTATTCTTAAGTGTTACCCAATGAGGAAATGTTTTTATTAGGAAATAATTTATTGTTTTAAATTAAACTAAATTTCTTTAAAATATTTGTTTGGATACAATGAATTTAATACTGTAAATTAAACATAACCGACTTGTAAATAGGCTACAACAGGATAAAATCGACTACTTTCTAACCTTTTTTGTAATGTGGCAATTTGAGAAGGAATATTTACTACTACAACCAGGCTACTAGGATTTTTCCTTACTGCTTGTTGTCATGGTAGATCACGAAGAAGAGAAGTAGGCTACAAGCTCTTCACGAAATGAGAAAGAACCTCTTCAAAAGACTCTTGACCTTCAGAACCAATGAGAGTGAGCACACAAACACACACACACACACACACACACACACACGTTGGTTTTTGTGATTTATGGGGACTCTCTATAGGTGTAATAGTGTTTATACTGTAAAGATTGTATGTGGTATTGCCCTACACTGACCCTACACCTAAACCTACCCCTTACATGAAACTACAGCCATTTTTAGATTTTCAAAAAAACACCATTTAGTATGTTTTTAAAGCCTTTTGAATTACGGGGACACTGAAAAACTCCTCATAAATTACCTTCATATTGTAATACCTATGTAATACCCATGTCATTATACAAATTTATTATACATTATACAACTTAAAACAAAACAACAGTCCTAGTAGGCTAATGAATCACACACTTACTTGAATGCTTTGCGCTTACATTTTCTACACCATTCAAGTCATGTACTGTACATTAGTCATGTGTAATTAATTAACAGAACATGCCGAGACCGGAAACCACGTTCAGCTGACACGAGTTCAATGTTTAAATGCATGTTTTTTGAAAGAAGACAACAAAAAATAGCATTGTCTTCCGATATATAAGCATTAAATTCTGTAGAAATTGTCTCCTTCATTAACAAATATTAGGATTATTTATACATAGAGAAAATCCCTTTTTTATTTTAAATATGTGTGATAAATATATCAGTCACTAGAGGGTGCTATGACTCTTTCCTGGTTAGAGTCAGTCTATCAGTGTCCTCCGTTGAATTGCACCTAACGCTAACTGTAAATTAAACATTTAGGGGATTAGAAGGTTAGAGATTGCTTATTTATTTTGGTTTATTTCAAAATGTCCGAACTGCAGACTCACATTAAAATATTAGGCTATATTTTCAGCTTATCAACTTTAGACTAATGTACATTAAAATAAAACAGAAATGGGTTTTGATTGTTTGAAAGCATACTGAAAGGACAACAGAGCGCTTCGTGTTTTACGGCCTTGCCTTAAATCAACCAATTACTGGCATCAACAGGAAATACATTATCGTTATAGTTCACTTAGACCCAGTATAATGCCATCCATCAATCAAATCTGAAGTCAGTTATAGGCTGAAAACCAGAACAGACCAGTGAGGATACGGTTATTTCACTGGACTTCACCCATAGCCCAGCATTAATGTTTCATTGTGGCTTTATTGCAAATTTATTACTGCGCATTATGTATTTTATAATGCCTTTTGAATAGATTCTCTGAGAGCCACTGTATTATATAACAGCTATTTGATGTTCCGGTTTTCTGATTCACATTTTGCATATGCAGAGAAAATTTCTTTCTCTTCCAAGAAAACTGAGCAAAATATACAGTACGTGACTCATCCTGCACTATATACATTTTTATCCAATCAAATTCTCTCTAGAATGAGAATGTCCTGCCCACTAATGAGATCACCTGCGGTGATATTGTCACGATGATACGCAGGTAGTGAGCGCACTTCAGCAGGATACAGGACTTGGAAAGGCAGGACGGAATTTGAGGACATTTATTAAACAACAAAACAACGAAGAGACTGAAACGAGCAGCACGGTGTA
>JAUCMU010000125.1:28249646-28270430 GCA_032275025.1 Enteromius treurensis
TTCTAGGGTTGTAAATGGACCTGTAAAACCGTTTCTGGGCATTTTTTACCCTTACCTAAGCTACATACCTTCTATGTTCATATCAGAGAACAATTTAAAATATTCTCTCAAATCATTCTATGGCACCTTTAAAACATTTAAAAAGTGCCTAATATGTGGCTTATAAGCAATTAATATTATGGGGGAGGAGTCAAGCAAGCAATACTGGCAAACTTCATGTCTGTGAACATCAGTCGGTTCACTACAGAGAAAGTGAATGAAGGTTAACACTGTATTAACAACGCATATTCTCTAAACAAGTGACTAATCTACTTTAACATATGCAGATAACACTATATAATGGTTTTCAGAAACCTCACCGGAGGAGGTAGGAGGGATAGTTTTCAGCGGAGAAGAGAGAATAGAGCAGGGAGCCTACGCGGAGGCTGGGAGTGAACCTTCGCGGGTTTTAGGCGCCTCAGTGGAGGTGAATAGGGGAGAATTAGCTTTCGGCGGAAATGAGGAGTTGGGTAGAGAGCCTGCACGGAGGCTGAGAGTGAAACCTTCGCGGAGATTAAAGCACCTCGGCCGAGGTGATAGGGGATAATAAGCTTTCAGCAGAGAATGGGGAAATATGCGGGGAGCCTACGCGGAGGCTGAGAGTGAACCTTCGCGGAGGTTTAGACATCTCGGCGGAGGTGATTGGGGAGAATTAGCTTTCAGCAGAAATAAGGAATAGGGTAGAGAGCCTGCGCGGAGGCTGAGAGTGAAACCTTCGCTGAGGTTATTAAAAAGAGTTATTATTGTCTGATTGTCTGTCCGGATTGTTGGTGGGAACTGGGCGGAGCGGCGGGCCCGGTGGCAAAATAATGCGCTAGGGCTTGTTGGAGCATTGCCAGGGAAACTGAATCGGGTTGCGTGGAGGTGGATAGCTGGCCTGCCTCGTTGACAGCGTGGGCATGGCGGCGGCGCGGAAGTGGCTGGATCGGCTCCGGGATCGCGGCTGAGGCTGGTGGAAGGAGTAGATCAGCTGGAGTGGCGAGCAGGGCCCGGCGTCTCGGGAATGAGGTAGGTGGCGGTTTTCTGCTGGCTTTTGCGGTGTGGTGTAGCGTCCGGTGGTGAAGCATCTGGGAGGTGGGTATTTAGCAGTTTGAGGAGTTCTTGTTTGGTGGCTTTCCTGGAATAAGTGACTTTTGCGGCGGCAAGGGCTTTGTCGTAGAGAAAGGATTGTCCATTTTCCGATGGAAGATCTGGCGGAGACATAAGATGAAGCAGGAGAGGCAGGTTGGCGTCTGGGCGGCAGGCTTGAGCGGGCTGAGGAGCAGGCTCCTCGCGGGCATAATCCAAGGAATCGGAAGACATCTTAGCTTTTTAGATAGCAGTGAAGCAAAGGCTTGCGTGCATAAAGCGAGATGAAGGACGAATTAAGCTGGGAGAATTTATAGTGAAGGGGAAGTGATTTGATTGGGTGCGAATAAACGAGGGATGATTAGGAGAACCGTCTGCCGGCCGTGCGTGATTACTTGTTCACGATCCATTATTTTGGATTCAGAGAGCTGATGCCAGGAACTTTTTACAGTTGTCGTGTTTTTATTCTCAGGGCCTGACTAACAGCTGTCATGTTTATTAATTTACTGATTCATCCAGTTAACAGTCCCTTTACAAGATGTGGACATACTGTACATCCCCCACATAACCTGTGGGCACAATATAAACACTTACATAATCACATTGTGCAATACTTTCATGTGTATCCTGTCTTGTTGTGCTGCTTTAATTTCATCTCAGCTTTGACACTGAAAATATCCTTTCCTTATCCTTGAAGCTCATTAAAACTACCATACCAATTTTTATTCCAACCTAACTAATGATGTAGCTCGTTTTCTTTGTTTTTGTATTGTAGCCGCGTCTTTATCTTGACATTTGGCAATTAACTATAAAGTATCACTGCTTTTTCATATTCTACACTGAGATGTGTGGATAAAGCCTGAAATGCACTACACAACTTTTCAAATTGGAATTTAAAATGGTACTGTGTTTTAAGACCCTTCCGGTTTGGGTTCCACTCAAAAAGACTCAAAATCACGTTGCACTACAAACAATCCTTATCTGCCTGTTTGAGTAAATGAGCTATACGTGTTCATTTTCTGTTTTCAGCTAACGTAACATGCACACTCTCCAAATTTAATTTACGAAATAAACCATGTTAAACTCAACAGAATGCTCTAAGATGTCTCCTTTTTTCCCTCCTTGAATCTTCGTGACATTTTCCATTTTGAAATGTAATTGCCTTCCCTTCTCACTTCTAATCCCTAGCAGGGTTTACAAAAATGTTTCTAAAGCAGGTAAATCCACTATTTATTCAAAATGAATATCACTTTGAAATATCACAGTCTGAAATATAGAGTAGTATAGACATAGTACAGCAGGACTATTTAATATGTCTCTATCATTGCTGTGGATATAACTGAGCTTTTGGGCTAATTCATGGTAAATAATTGGTTACTGCTTTTGCACTTTTAAATTTCCTTTCAATGATTGATGGTTGAAGGGTGGATAGAATAATATCACCTCCTTGTACCCAGTGCCTGACAGTAATTATTGCATTAATAGAGTTAAGCATTCACTGATTGTTTACAGTGTAACAGAAGATACACCCATAATTCATGCAAAGCATCATACTTTCTTAGAGTACAAAATAAGATGTACTGGTCATTCCTTCCCATGGAATTAAAATGAAAGGGGAATTAAGCTTTCCAAAAAGGTGCAACAGAACCCACGAAATCATCAAAAGATTTGTGCATTGTTTCCAGTAAGTCTGTGTGTTTTCAGTGTGCGAGAGACTGACAGAAATGTAGGTTATTAATCATTAAAAGTCTAATTTTGAACCTCTGTGAACACTGAACGTATCTAATTGCAGCGGCATAATGGGGGAAGAAGAAAAAATGACCACCCAATATCATCCTTAAGTTGTGTCTGCTCCTCACCCAAAGGCTTCAGAAGACTTATAGAATATAGACTTAAGACTTATAGTGAGAATATAGTGCACAAACCATAGGGACCACGTTTAGGATATAGAGAGAGATACATAAATGTTGACTGAATATATTTATATACTTGATGAAGTTGGCTGAGAACATTGGGCTGATTGTGACTCTGCTGCCCCCTCCAGTATAGCACGTAACACTACACACATGGCAGGAGGCCATATGGAGCATTTGTATCACTTCTTGATTTGTTGACTTAATGAAGCTTTGTGTGTGTGTGTGTGTGATTTGTTGCTCTTGTTAACCTGTAGGTGAAGGAAGCCATGCAGAGAATCCATGACAGAGGAAACATAGGGAAGCTGATTTTGGACGTGGAAAAGTCTCCCACGCCTTTGGTGAGTGAGTGAGTCATCCTAAAACCTGCCTTTGAATTTAGAACCGTGTTCTTAGGCGAGCAAAACATTATGTTCAAAGCGTTATAATTATCATGTCAGCCATTGGTGCTGCCCTTTCGTTTTTTAATGTCTTGCATTGTTCAGTTTTCTAACATCATTATTTTTTAGATTTAGTGTATTCAAATCTGTTTGAGAAAAAAAAAAGCTTTTTTATGAAGCACAGAGGCACATCTGAATAATACACCTGTTTACTTAAAGAAGGAACAAAAAATGGTATTATGACAGTGATCCAATCATCGGGCGACATCACCTCAGCAGTTTCCATGGAGACTGCGCCTTATGCCGCTGTTCTCAGAGGAGATGTTCTGTGGAATTTGTGGCCTACAACAATGTGCTTTCATGAAATCTTCAGCCTAGGAAGTTCTCAAAGGACCAACTGAAGAAGAACATTTGACCAAATTGATTTCTATTTTCTTGTTGTTGTTTTTTTATTTTATTGTGCATATTTTGATCTTCTAGCTTAGAAGCCTTTATCTACTGTGTCTTAGATGTTTCTCCTCAAAGGAAGAAGGTGTTTGAAGAATCAGCTAATAATGTCAAAACTGTGGCTCATAGCTCAGGACCCTTAAAAGATCCCTATTATGGATTATGAAAGATTCATATTTTGGTTTTTGGAGTACCAAACAACAGGTTGACATGCATGCAAGATCAAAAAACACTTTCATTTTCTTATAATATGCCTTTGTTTTTTAACTTATTTGTTCAACGACTTCCAAACAGTTCATTTTGGTAAATTTGAAAAGAATGAATTTTCATTCGGACCAATGAGAAAATCAAAAAGGTCTGCGCACGCAACAATGGGCAGGCAGTATGCTAGTGATTTATTTTGACGTCGACTTGAAACGACTTGGGAGTCATTTTAAAACAACTTTCGAGACTAATGATGTAGAGACAAATGTTTCTTTTAAGAGACAATAACTTTATTCATGGTGCACTGCACTTTCAGAGGTAAAGCTTTGAAGGATGTTATTTTAGAATAATAAAGATTTTATTTATAGTTTTATTAACAGTTTGAATTAGTTTTTAGTTATGTATTTTCAATTTTTTATTTTAGATAAAGTTTTTGTAATTTGCGTGTAGTTTGTCATTTTATTATTATTTTAAATATGCCTTTATATCGGTATCTTTTTTAAAATATATATTTAATTTGAGTTATTTATTTTTTGTTTTGGTAGCTTTCTTGCTTACTAAATGAAAACATCAAATATTTGATTGGTGACTATATTTTTTAAAATAATAATAATGTTTTTAGATTAAGATACATGTAACTGTAATAACCTTACACAACATAACACTGTATTTTTCATTTTAATGCTTTTATACATAAAAAAATATATCCTTAAACATCATTAGACTGCATTTACTTTCATTTTATGGACAAAATAATAATACTTTTATTGTTATTAGTAGTATTATTTTGTGTAAAACACTTTAGAAAGTACTATACGAAACAATATATATATATTTTTTAGTATTACTATAATTCAATACTTTGTGTACATCATACAGGTTTGGAACATATAGCTATAGTTGTCAGTTATGTCTTTCTCTCTCTTTCTGTCTGTCTTTCTTTCTCTCCCTTTTTTTCTGTGTTAAGAAGATATTTATATATCTTCTAGTTATAATATGTTCATAGAATTTGAGGTGTATTTGAGTGTTGAATTTTATGGTTCAATCCGATATCAGCAATCCTCACAGTTGTTGAGATCTCTGAAAAGCCGGAGGATATGAATTCCTGCACCTTAAATCATCTGTCAGTCTGTGTGAAAACACAATGATCTTTGATTTCTCTTCCAGATGGCCAATGACAGCACAGAGACCAGTGAGGCAGGCGAGGAGGAAGAGGAGCAAGAGGGAGACAATGACAACAAAGAGCGAATGCCTTTCATTCAGTGAAGCCAGACTCATCCAGAGACTATCATGAACCCAAGCTCTGTGTCATTGTGAAACGTATGTGTGTGTGTTTGGTCTGTCGTTTGTGTGTATCTTTGCCAGTTTTGGACAATGCAGTCAAAAATACTCCAAAACACTAAGCGTGTTGTTAAATGTAGGACTGAAGTGCCATTCTTAGTGCGGTGTTGAATTGTTGCAGTGTTTTAGACCAAACCGTTACTGTAGGATTGCTTTTTCGTGAAAGCCTTGTTTTGTTTGGCCCTGTCAGTCAGTGGATTGACAGATGACTGCAGTCAAAGTCCAAAATGAATGCTGGCCAGGAGACAAACGGAAGTCAGAATTGGTTTTGGCAAGTACATTAAACGCAGCAGTGGGCGGAAACTTTTTAAGAAACTGCAATTTAATGCACGGTGTAGGTCCAATATACTGAAAGTCTTCAGATGTCTTTTAATGGCTTTTTCCTCAGTGCGGAGTTTATCATATAATGTAATGGTACATATGTGAAAAATTCCTCACAATAAAAAATGATTCACTACCAAAAATGAAAATGCCGTCATTTATTCATCCTCATTTCATTCCAAACCTGTGCGACTTTTTCTTTTGCTGTTTTTTTTTTCTTTCTCTTTTAATGTTGCTATGGATGTCAGATGAAATTGCCAGAAACATCTGTTGTTGTTTCTATGGTTGAGCATCTGTATTTTAATTTTATTTTTAAGTATGCTGGTAACCATTAACTTCTGTTGTACAGACAATACTCTAAATATCTTATAGCATGTTTGGATTTGCATGAGGGTGAGTAAATAATGCCTACATAAAACCTTTTTATCCATTAGGACTAAACTGGATTTTTACTAACGCATGTTTATTCAATAGAAATAACACTATAAATGATCTCAATTCATTATCTGCAGGTTCTGATTTTCTGCATTTGTGTGTGATATGTTTCCTTACAGTTCTGGAGGTGAGTGAAAGTGTGAGACTGTGTTTTTATGACTGGTGAAGAAAGGTAAAGGCAGAATGCAGCTGGGCCCTCTTGTTGACATGTAGGTGATTGTTTGGGTCGCACATTTTTAGTGTGGCACTGTTTTTCTGCTCAGAGCATCTGTGTTACTCTTGATACATCTCAGATCAAATGAATTAAGCCTTTAGAAAGACATTTAAATGAGCTGTCATGATCAGCTACTAAATGTAATGTATCCGTACAGTATTATGCATGTTCCTTAACAAAAGAGAGCTCACCTCGTCGTCATTTACTCACCCTAATGTCATTCCAGAACTGCATGACTTTCTTTCTTCTGTGGAACAGAAATGGAGATGTGTCACAGATTGTTCATGCCGCTCTTTTCCATACTGAGTAAACTATGACACCGATGTTTTTGCTTGAGATGAGCTGTCTCAGTAAATCAACAGTAAATGTTCTGACGTTAAGGTCGAAGCCAAGCATCGTCTTTTTTTATTTCAAACTAGTAACAACAAAAAAATTCAAAAAATAATTCTTAGTGCCTTTTGTCACATATCTGCACTGAGGACCAGAAGGCTTGTCAGTGTTTGTTTTTCTTTTTGTATTTCGTGGAGAATAGACACTTTTATGTTGCGTATGTTGAATGACTTTAAATCTTTTCTTGCTTTTATATATACCTCAGAAATGAAAATTGTGGTTGTGTTCTCAAGTTGTATTAGTTGTGTGTGTATATGTGAAGGTATGCTATGTTTCATCTCCTCTTAAATTATTAATTAGCTGGCTTTATAGAAAATATATATAAAAACAACCAGGCTGGTAGTAATTGATCATGGCTTGCGCTCATCATTGTTCTTCTTTTTTTGAGTTGTTTCTTTACATTAAAGGAATAGTTCACCAGGTGTTTATTTCTTAATCAGAACAGATTTGGAGAAATGTAGCATTACATCACTTGCTCTCCATTGGATGCCCTGCAGTGAATGAGAGTTCAAACAGCTGATAAAAACATCACAATAAAAAACAAGGAATCCACACCCCTCCAGTCCATCAGTTAACGTCTTATGAAGTGAAAGCTGTTAGTATTATGATTCTGACAGCACCCGTTGACTGCAGAGCATCTATTGTTGAGCATGTGATGTAATGCTACATTTTCCCCAAATCTGTTTTAATTAAGAAACAAACTCAGCTACCTCTTGGATGAACTGAAGAATAGTACATTTTCAGAAAAGTTTCATTTCTGTGTGAACTATTCCTTTAAGCAAGACTGGAATGACTTACACATGAGACTGAAAATAATGACTTTGTCCCTCTAATTATTCCCACAAATTAAGCGTTTTTTGCTTGTTTTTCTTTATTGTACATGATATGAAAGACACACATATTTGACAGTATCTTTCACATTTTCCTGTTTATTTTGGGTTATTGTATTCTTTGAAGACTTGCCTTTCTCACGTGTTAGTGGGTCCCATCTCAAGACGCACAAAAGCATATTGTTGCTGTGTTTTAGTTTGTCGATGTGCATTTATGTTGTGGCAGACTGCAAACACATGAAATCTGAATAAAACGTTGTGCAGAGCATTTCTGAGGAGTGTTATTTGGTCTTTATGTAATTAAAATGCTGTTCCACACATCAACCTCATAACATTTCGCACGGCTCCTGTCTGATATTTTGCAGAAGAACTGGTAACACTGAATGACACAAATGTTAACCCTAGAGGTTACTCACAAATGGCACTGAGGAAATTAGCAAACATCACTTTGCTCTTTTCAGTTAAAAATATTGTGTTCAGTGGCCTTTTCAAGGTTTTGTTATTCAAAAATCTGAAAAATGGCTGTGATAAAAGTGTGTTTGACCTTTTCCTTGGATTTCTGACTGTCACTGCAGTAACAAAAATATCTGCCAGAATAATAACATGTTTTTCTGAAAAAGTACTTTTGACAACCAGTGACCAAATACCTTTTTAATTTGCCCTAAAATGTATATATTTTTTTAAAACTTCTGGGATTGAAGCTTGTAAGCTTCACACATGACAAAAACAAAATTTGAGTACTATTTATGTTTCAAGATTAAGTAATATGTTTCACATTTCTAAATCATTTTTAATTTTTATTTAATGTGAGGAGCAGGCTGAAATTTGGGAACTCTTTACAGTACGTTTCTGTTTGTTCAAATAAACTACATTGCTTACATGAAATAATGAAAAATACTTGTAGGCAATAATAAGAATAATCTTTGTTAATGTGTATTACTTAAACCAAATGTTGTATCTATAATATTATTTGATGAACCTCAGATAATAATAACAATAAAACAGATACATTTTTATTAACAAAGAAAAATAACTTAAATACTTAAAGGGTTAGTTCACCCCAAAATTTTGTCATTAATTACTCACCCTATGTCTTTTACAACCTGTAAGACCTTCGTTCATCTTCGGAACACAAGTTAAGATATTTTTGATGAAACCAGAGAGCTATCTGACCCTCCATAGACAGCAGCACAACTGAAATGATCCCAGATCCAGAAACGTATTTAAAAACATTGGTGAAATAGCCAATGTGACATCAGTGTCTCAAATTCAGTTTTGAGACGCTATAGGAGAATACTGTTTTTGCGCAAAGAAAAGAAAAATATAATTATCTACTCAACCATTCGTCTCCCCTGACTTATGTCTTCTGCCATTTTAGAGAGTGTCACAATGCATTCGTACACCTCCCACTAGGTGTAAACAACCACAGATAACGCACATGTGCGTACTTCCTGGTGCGTACTTTACTTGTGCGTAAACAAGACTTGGTGCATTGTGTTACCTAAATATAAATGATTATTTACTGAAAATTTTTAAATCCTCAAGCATGAACTGAGAGTTCATAAAACCTGTACTGATATTTCTGAATGCATTTTTCCTTTTTTATAAGTTTGTGTCCGCAGCTTGAAAGCTTCTGTCCCTACTTTTATTTTTCGTAATTTCATGGAAAATGAATGCAGTACATTGAAAATGTTAATATGAAATAATATGAAAAGGTTTTAGAATGCGAAACATTTGCGAAACAATTTTTTTTGAAAATGAGAAGTAGTCTGGATGATCTGCAGGGCACGTCATGTGTTTCAAAGACACGCAGTAAAAGATATTCCCTCTGGGCTGTTTGCTCTTTTTTGCACTCGTCTCTCCACTCCCTTCATCTCACAGCATCACGCTCTAAAATTAGCTGAGAACGCTGAGCTCTGAACTGGACTTCCTTCTCTGATCAACAGCCCCTCTGTCTCCAACTCCAACTAAAATCAATGGGCAGCTATTCAAATCCTCAAGAGGTGTTTAAGAACAGGTTATGCAACCAATTTTTTAAATACTTGGTGTAATTGATCTTTATGATTCAAAATCTTTAATTCTGATTAAGTAACAAAATATTATTGTTCTTAGTAAAATTTCTTGTTAAAACAAATGAAATTGTTAGATAAAATTTAAAATTGAATACATTTTACAATCTAAATCAACAAATTGAAAAAAAAAAGTTATTTGAAATATTTAGGTGAATTTAATTACATTTTCATGCATTTAATCAACATGTAAAACAAATGAGATAAAATCATTTAGTTTGACCTAATCAACATTTAGGATTAAGTAAATCAAATAAAAAAATTTATTTGAAATATTTTGCATGGAATAAATTATTAAATTAAATCTTATTATGATGCTTTAATTAAATTATTAATACTTTTAAATAATTTCTAAATAAAACAATAACGATGGGCCAGATACAAAGAAATGCAGACAAAACAGAATCGTGAATGATACCAAGCAGAGCAGGGCAGGCAGCAAACAATTCGGGGCTGGGTTCTGCGGGTGTTCTCGATGGAAGTCGGAGGTAAGTGTGGGATCAAAGATATCCTGGAAATTGACCCAAGCCTGTTCTTCCGGACCATAGCCCTTCCAGTCGATAATGTACTAAGTGTACTTAGGTAGCTGAGTGGCTTTCTTTTTACTGCAGGCAATTGCAAGGTCATGATATTCGGCTGGAAGTTCCTGGAGAAGTTTCGACCCGGGGTTCTCCTCCTCCGTGTGAGAAGTGGTTTTGACAGGGGTGCTGAGACAGTAGTGCAGACAGGGAAGTGTGGGATCAAAGAAATCCTGGAAATTGACCCAAGACTGTTCTTCCAGTCCATAGCCCTCCCATTCGATAAAGTACTGTAATACCTGGCCTTGGCGTTGGAAGTCGAGGATTTCGTGAGCTCGATAGGTCTTCTCGCCGCTGATTAATCAAGGGAGGGGTATTGCTCTCCGCAGCCTTATCTTGGTCCCTCTCCTCTCAGCCCACCGGCGGGTATGAGCAGTGAAACATGGAAGGTAGGAGAAGTCCGATAGTTAGCAGGTAATTCAAGACGGTATGAGACTGTCAAGATGGTGATTTGTCTGTTTATTTTGAATGGACCCTCATACCTAGGGCTTACTTTCTTGCAGGGAAGTCGAAGGCGTAGATCACAGGATGACAACCGGACCCATTGCCCAGGTTCGTATGTAGGACCACTGCGACGGTGGCCGTCAACTTGTTCGCTCACGCTGCGGCGCAACCAGTCATTGACAGCCGAGAGATCAGAGGGTTCGTCTGACCAGGGGAACATGGGTGGTTGGTACCCGAGAAAGCATTGGAATGGAGTCAGTCGGCTCCAGTTAACTCCCAGTTGAGATGTTCTGCCTGACCGTTGGATTGAGGATTGGTACCCAGACGTGAGGCTGACGTTAATATTCAGTTAAAAGCAGTAGGCATGCCAGATTCAGGAGGTGAACCGAGGTCCTTGATCCGACATAATGTCATCCGGTAACCCGGAGAAACAGAATATCATCATGACCATCATGACCTCTGCCATTTCCCAGGCCATAGGTACCTTGAAGAGTGGGATAAGTCTGCATGCATTGGAAAAACGTTCAGTAACAAAGTCGATGTCTATGTGCGACCAGGGCCTTTGAGGGACTGGTAAAGGTTTGAACAGCCCGGTGGGTCGTTGATGGGATTCTTTGGAAATGTTACAGATGGAACATTGCCGGATGAATTGGATGATATCTGCCTGTAATGTGGGCCACCAGAAGCGATTAGTAGTGAGTTCACTGGTGGCAGTGATTCGCGGATGACCAGTACTGGGAGTATTGTGAATCCAATATAGGAGTCGTTTTCTCACTGAGATTCTTAGGCACATAGGTGCAGTCAGGTGGACATGTAGGAGGAGCCGGGTCAGTGGTCTGAGCTTCAGTGATCTTGGTCATGATATCCCAATGTACTGGGGTGACGATGAGTAAAGGAGGGATTACCGGATCAGGCGTGGTGTCCTTGAGCTGGCAGTCAAATTGGCATGAGAGAGCAAATTGCCTTTGTTTGAGCCTGGTCGATAGGTGATTTTAAAATTGAAGCGTGCAAAGAAGAGGGACCATCTTGCCTGCCTGGAGTTCAGCCGTTTGGCAAACACTCAGAATTGCAGCCGGGGCAAACAAGACTTTGTGTCTGTTCAGTTCGGACGTGTGGTTTATAAAGGGGTGGGGTAACAAGGAACATCTGGGTCGGTGATCAGCCCTAGGCACGGGGCATTCTGGGAATTGCAGTCTGGGCAGAATTAGTACTCTGGTGAAGGTTCCCTCCGTTCGGGATCGGAGAGAGCCACGGAGGCACGATTTGTGACAGTAAGTTATGAACATTTTAAAAATTGCAGCTATGAAAAACATAACCAGTGAAGAAGAATGCAATTTGTAAATATAATAATGTTATAATTGTGAGTGAATTTCTATTTTTGAAGTTCAGGTTTTTTATGTGCATTATTTAAATTCTACATATATATTTTTGTCAAATATATTTAGAACAAACTGGTCAAGCAAGAAATTTATTTACAAAGGACTAAAAAACTGAAAGAAACTTTTTAAAATCCTACCACAGGTAGTGAATGAAATTTCTTGTCGGGTTGTGAATGGGTAAAGTTCCAAATGAATTTCATGTTCTTCCCAAGTAAATATTTATGAATGGCTAGAAACAGGGGAATGGTTGTTGTGACTGCGCTGAAGGCATTCCAATTCCCTGTAGGTACACAAAAACACTGAATGTCCAGCCAATAGCCTGAGAGTAAAGAAGGGAGGAAACTGTAAGATTTTTCCACTCTCTCTCAGTCATTTGCACAGCTCGTCTGTGACCATGGCACAGTCTCGGCTTCTGCTGTTAGCGATCTGCTTTAGCGTTCTCCAGTCCGGATATGGCCATCCATCTCGATCCAAAAAAGCTATTCCAGCTCGACAGAGAGGTAACTTTTATGTCAGGACTGCGTGTTTTTCGTCAGCTGCAACAAATCCTTCAGATTCAATCAAGCTTTTGTAATGTTTTGAATGTGTCGATTTGATCCGTGCTGATTGGTGTGTCATTCTTCTGTTGAGATACAGTGACAGAAGATGAGGACATGAAGGCACAGATTGACAAGCTTTGGCAGGAAGTCAATTCCCTGAAAGAGATGCAGGCACTGCAAACAGGTAAACAGTTATTCATGGCTGATTTCAAAAGCATGCTAAAACTGCAGATCATTGTTTAATTATGCATTCATATTGTTAACAATTTAAAGTTGACATCAAAAATGTCTCTGTGAAAGAGAAGTGTGCTTAATTGTAATCTTGCACATAATATATGGAAAATAATGACTCATTTGAACTTACAAAGAGTTCACTTTCATAAAATGTTTCTTATCACAGTTAGGTATACTTTTAAAAAGTGAGTTTTGCAATAACGTGAAATTAAAAGTTTTACTTTAAAATATCTGTTAAATCATTGTTTTCTCAATGATACATGACATACAAGTTTAAATAGAAATCTCAGAAGTATATTTTACATGCTTAACAATACATTCAGCATTACACGTTTACACAGGAGGTGTGCGGATTCATATGTAGACTTTTATTGAAACAAACTCACAGTACTGGCAAGCAGGGTATAGGAACAGCGAACAGGGACATCTGAGGCAGAGACATTAGAATAATCCGAAATATGTGGCTGAGGTCAGGCGATCGGCGAACGTAATCCAAAGGGGCAGAGACGAGAGAGAATATCCAAGACAGGCAGGGTTAAACAGGTAAATCCAACGCAATGATCCACGACGTGACAAATACAAACAGGTCCTTTTATACACATTCAAACAAGGCAGGGGGCAAGAACTAATCGGTGATCATGGTGACAGACAAGGTGTGCGGAGACACGAGTTCATAATAAGAGTCCAGGGATGGAAATGGAGACAACCACACAATGAATTACATATTAAGCTGGAGTGCCATCTAGTGGATCTTGATGGCACTTCCAGCTGACCTGTTACAATATCAAAGACAATAGTTCGTAGTAATTATGAAATTACATATAAAGGTGTACTTAAGTTTAATTTCAGTGCGTCAAGAAGACTGGAGTAATGATGCTGAAAATGTAGCTTCAAATGAATAAATAACATTTTTAAGTATATTCAAAAAGAAAACTGTTTTCATTTAAATCGTATTTAATAATAATACAGTTTTTACGGTATTTTTAATAAAATATAACCTTCTAACCATGGTGAGCGTAATTTAACGTTTTTACAACAAACTTTTAAACGATAGTGTACTCACACATTGTACAGTGCACTCACACAGTATATATATATATATATATACTGTATATGGATGGATAGATAGATATAGATATATTTTTTTGAAGTTTGTTGCCTAACTAGATGAATGTTATGAATGACTGAAATTATACCATTAGGTTTGACAGATGTGGATATACTGTCATGGACTAAAATGTTGCCACCCTTGGTAAAAATGATCAAAGATGGCTGTAAGAAAGTTAATCTGCATTGTTAATCCTTTTGATCTTTTATTTTATAAATAAACAAAAATCTAACCTTTCATTGGAAAGTAAGAATAAAAAATGGGGGGAAATATCATTATGAAATAAATGTTTTTTTTCTAATACATATTGGCCACATTTAACAGCATCCTTTTATTCAATACTTTTTGAAACCTCCATTTGCCAGTTTAACAGCTCTAGATTTTCTCCTATAATGTCTGATGAGGTTAAAGAATCCCTGACAAGAGATCAGAGACCACTCCTTCATCCAGAATCACTCCAGACCCTTTAGATTCCCAGCTCCATGTTGGTGCTTCTTCTCTTCAGTTCACCTAACCTACCTCATTTTCTACAGGGTTCAGGTCAGAGGACTGGAATGACCAGCAGAAGCTTGCTTTTGTGCTCAGTGACCCATTTTTTGTTGTTTTTGAGGTTTATGTTTGGATTATTGTACGGTTGTAAGATCCAAACATGGCCCATTATAAGATTTCTAACAGAGTAAGTCACTTTATGATTTTTTTTATCTGTTGGTATTTGATAGAATCCATAATGCCATGTGTCTAAACATCATGT
Source organism: Enteromius treurensis (assembly GCA_032275025.1). NCBI lineage: Eukaryota > Metazoa > Chordata > Actinopteri > Cypriniformes > Cyprinidae > Enteromius > Enteromius treurensis. The sequence continues at coordinate 28,264,331 of JAUCMU010000125.1, forward strand.
TCAGGACCTCCAGCAGAAATGTATGCCCACAACATAAAAAATACAGACGTATATTTCATAGTACACTTGGAGTACTTTTTATCCCTGTGTTCGGCAAACCCATCTTGAGTGTTTGCTGCTAAAAATTTTTTTTAGTTCAAGTCCCATTTGTCCCATGTTTTTGGATGAGGTAGGAGTATTTTTCTTGACACCCTCCCAAACAACATGTGGTGAAGTATGGGCAGTTTGATCTTTTTTTTTTTTTTTTTTTAAGGTTTTCTAACTATTTTCTTCAATTCTACAGCTGTGGTCCTTGGAGAGTCTCTATCCACTCAAACTCTCCTCCTCAACGTGCATTAGGACGAGTCACTGCTCTAGCTCATTTCTTAAATACACTAATTTGTGAAGCTCATTTATCATTTGCTGCACATCAGAAATATATTCTTTGTTTTTTCTCATTGTGATGGATGATTAAGAGAATTTGGTCTTTGTTTTCCCTCCTGTTCATATTTCTGTGCCACAGAAAGCCATGGCTGGATAATTTCGTGTTCACAGTCACCCTGGAGTGTTAACAATTGTGAATATGAATGGGGATAAACTGTAGAGATATTTTACTCATAAGAATCTAGGGGTGCCAATAATTATGTCCAATGTGTATTTGAGAAAAACATGTATTTCATAAAGATATTTCCCCCCATTTTAATCAGAACGATTAACAATGCAGATATATTTTCACAGCCTTCTTTGATCATATTTACCAAGGGTGCCAATATTTTTGCCCACAAAGAACAATATAAGTTGTTAGCTGACAGGTTAGTGCTTAGAAAGCTAATATGTCTTATTAAAGTAGTAACATTTATAAATAAAGATAGCTATATTTTTGTCGATAATTATTTGATATTCACACTGCGAAGCATGTATGAAATTACTATAAACCAGTATTCAAATAAATGTGTTTGTGTACGTTTCAGTTTGCCTGCGGGGCATCAAAGCCCACAGGAAGTGTTATCTGCTTTCTGAGCAGGCCAAGCACTACCATGAGGCCAACGAGGACTGCATCGCACTGGGAGGGACCCTGGCTATACCTCGAGACATCAGCCAGAATGACGAACTCACAGACTATGTCAAACGCAGCTCAGCGGCATCCAAAGATTTCTGGATCGGCATAACTGACATAGTGAAGGAAGGCCAGTATGTGGACGTTAACAGCCTGCCTGTCACTTTCTTCCACTGGGATCGTTCCAAGAGAGAGCCGACCGGAGGGAAGAGAGAGAGCTGCGTCGCGCTTTCATTGGCAGCACAGGGAAAATGGCACGACGAGGTCTGTCGCAGTCAGAAGAAATATATCTGTGAATATCTGATCCCATGATGTGCGTGGCGCATGACATCGAGATCCATGTTAAATAACAGCCTGTCATCATTAAAAATTAAACACTCAGAGGTAATGATGTGTCCTCTTTATTCACTCGGACGCTAGAGGAACACTAAACTGAAATTATGGAATTATTGGGATTAAAAATATTGGGACCCAAAAATATTTTCAGGTCAACTGTTAAGAAAAGATTTTTCAGATGAGGCCAAAACTAAATTGTGTATTTATATAGACTGGAACATAGACATTTAGAAAATAATAATTATAAAAATGACAATAATACACTACAAACTATTTCAAATGTTATCTAAATCTGTACAGGAAAACAAAATATAAAACCAAATTATAATTTAGAATATTAAGAATACAAAACACAACCAAAATACAAAACTAAATTATATGGATTTTTCTTAATTTCGTTTTTTAAAAAGGTTATTATTTTATTATAAAAACAAAAATATAAATGTTGGGAAACAACATTGGCAGATATATATATATATATATATATATATATATATACACACACACACACACACACACACACACACACACACTCATTTATTTGCTTTTTTAATCATTTGTATACATCTATATACATGTAAAGGCTATCTTTCCCCCTTGTTTATTTCCTTTCTTTATTTTTATTCTGTCCACTTAACTAAAACTCAAGTGCTGAGAAATAAGTGAACACAATAAACCCATTCTGTTAAACATGAAGGCAAAGGTCAGTTATATAATGACGGCAGACTTCAATCGAAAAGTTGAAGTGTGCTCTCAGGACAAGTTTTATATTTCATAACTATCAAAGTCTCACATTACATCACAATATTTTCACATTAGCCAGTTTACGCGTTGAGCTGTTTTATAATAGACACAGACAGAGTGTTGTCGGAAGTGACGCAGATTGATGTGAAGTCTCGCGAAAGTGCGTGGCGGCCATTTTTTCCTCCATTGATTGCTGTTTTTGCTTACAGTCCAAGCAGAAAGAAAGTAACACAGATTAAGCTGGATTAACGGCCATTTAGCCCAAAAGTAGTTTCTTCGACATCGCCTCGTTTTAACTAACACACTCAGAATGGTGTCCCAAAGCGCCTCGCAGAGCTCCTGTTGACAGCGGACCGCGGCTGGAGGATCCGATGGAAATGGTGCCCAGCGAAGAAAAGCAGCTTGTGCCCAAAGAGGTGAGAGATGATCGACCTTAAAACAACAAACAGGAATCACACCTTCACGCTCTGTAAATCGCACCACGAGCCAGTGTCTCGCGTTTAAATGAATGCAGGGCGACACTTGAAGTGCGTGTTAGTGTTGAGTTTAGCGGCTAGCAGCAGAGTGTTAGCAGCAGCTCAGCTAACTATCAGTCAACAAGTCCTTCCAACAGATTAAATACGTTAATAACCACTCGAGTCCGGTGATTCATGTGATTAATAAGGCTAATAATGTGTTGTCATGTGTGCTGTCCGACTGTTTACTTTCCACGCAGCCTGTAAAGTGTCCGGCTGGAGGGAGGTGCTAAAGTGTGCGCCATAGTTTATGTTAGCAGCTCAGATTAGACTGCTTGATTTAATCCACATCACTTCATTCGTGGTCAAGGACGTGATTCAGATTGGTTTCATAGTTCAGGTGTTTTAGGACCAATCTCTACTTTCATTTCTGAAAGTCCGTGAATTTGCAACACACGTAAAATCAGATTTGAATCCAGAACTATTTTACCTGGCGAACTGTTCTGGTCAAATACATTGTTTCAGATTGAAGCCACATTACTTTATTTGTGGGCATGATTCAGACCAGATGAGAACCGATTTATTTATTTTAATGTCCAGCAACACTTTTGGACCCTTAACTGTCAGGATGTTTATTTTTAGCCTGATAAATAACTCATTTTGGAATAAATGTCAATGCGGTTGTACAAGTAATATTGTGAAAATAATTCCTTAATATTAGCAAGGGCAGCCAGTATTTATGGAATGCTTAAAAAGATAATAATGAGAAATATCCTGGTACTTCTAGGAGTATTACTCCATGGTATTTCAAGGAAAACTAGTATTTGGTAGTAAAAACTAGTGGTTGACCAATTTGATGGTTAATTTAAAGCCGACAGGTATGATTTAACACTAATATTAATTTTTAAAGATAGCAAATAACACATGATTTAATTTATATGTATTTATTTACATAATATTTACTGACTTGTATAGTAAGATCTTACCAGAAAATATTTTATAATTACGCTCGTATGCTAATTTAGAGAATCATATGTGTGTATTTTTCTGTTTGTTTGAGTTTGTATTTTGTGTTCATGTTACTTGCCATGAAGAGAGTTTCAGATGATGACAATAAAAAATAACTACTACAATTACATAATATTAACTGAATTGGAAATCATTTTAAAATGCGAAAAGAATAGAACATTCTCATAATTTTGTTTAATTAATTAATTAATTTAAAATCACTATTTTAAAATATAGCTGCTTCCTGATATTGATACCGATATTTTCTATAAGTTAAAAACATAACTACAAATTTCAGAACGTCTAACAGCAGGATTTGATTGCACTGTGTGTGGTATTAAATATTAATAAAAAATTCAAAGACTTGTTTAAATGAAATGTGCTTTCACTGAACGCGGACGGTATTTGAGAAAGCATTATTGTGGTATCAATAATAATGGAAAGTCAAACACTGAAATGGTTTTTCATATACCATTTACTTTCTCTGTTTAATATTTTTGTTAATAATTTATTAGACAGAACCATTCGACTAATGAAGACAGACATTTCAGAATAAAAGTCTCACTTCTGAAACTAAACGGAACTAAACAGAAAAAAACAAACTGGCCCATGCAGAAGAAAGAAAAATGACATTGGCTAGTTTTCCATAAATAGTATCCTGTCATCCTCCTTACTGATATGATATAACCTGTTAATAACTGTTGTGCATTTATTTTGGATAGTTTTTCTTAGCTCCCCTGTTTATGTGGTTGTTATTGTGGGTGATTAAATTCATTGCGTCAGGGATTCCGACTAAATTCAGAGCAGGATTAGTCTATTCACACACGGAACAACAACATTTGATTTTAGCCTGAAATGAAGGAGTTTGTTTGATCCTATTTGATCCAATAAATTGGTCTGCAGGATTAACATGACTTTCACTGGCTTCACGCCAATTACCACATGAATCTCTCTCAGTCTTTTAAAGCGGCATGCGACACTCCCACGCTCTTCCTCTGGGTTGTGACAACACCTGCTGGAAATCATTGATTAGTCAGCACTGAAGTTTAGAGTTATATTTCATCTCCGGTGCAACCAGATTACCTTCAATGCACACGGAGCCTTTTCTTTCACTTAGTTGTGGCATTTAACCTGTGCCAGTGTTGAATGATGTGTGCTGATATCACAAAGGTTCGTGGGATCACAGTACGCCGCTATTACCATGGCACTGGAGCTGCATGATTAATCAAAATAAAACCAAAATTGCAACATGGCTTAGTGTGATTATCAAATCACAAAGGCTGTGAATTTATGTATGTATATATATATATATATATATATATATATATATATATAAAAGCATGGCACTGTTTTCTAACACACAAGCAGCTCACAGTGTCTCAAAGCACATTGATTCGCAGCAAATTCTGCTCCACATGAACCCCATCTTTGCGTGAGTTGGTCACAGGGCTCTCAGATTTGAATAAAAGCATCTTAATTTGTGAGTAATCAATGACAGAATTGAATATTAATGTTAAGTAATTTATAAAATAAAATTATTATTTGTGCTAAATGTCGACACACTAGCCATAAATTGCTCCAAATGTTATATTTTTAACATTTGGTATATTCTTGTTTTTATTTAGTAGTAATAATAATAACTATTATTCTATAGACATGTACTGAACTGTTATTATTCAACCATGCCAAAGTAAATTCAGTTTTTCATTCTATGGCACCTTTAAAAAGCTCTTTGTAATAATACTCTTAAAGTTATTGAAACCACGAAGCACCTTATGCCATAGCAGCACATTTTCTGTGAAAACCATAAAATGATAATAACAGACTTAGTTCAATGTTGTCTGACAATTTGTATTTATTTTAAATTAGTATTTTTTAATGGCTTTTAACATAATTTAGTTTTTAAATATTATTAATAGATAATATCATTTAAAGTAATAGGCTCTTTTTATTTTCAGTAAAGTTGCTTTAAATTGATCAAAACAGCAATTTAAGAATCCTTCAAAAGAGAAAAAAAAAATCTGTTTAAAAAGAAATGCTGTGGTTTTGCACCTTGTTCATCAAAGAATAGTGAAAGCAATGCTTTAGGGTTCGCACAAGCATATTAAACAGCACAAGCTTCAACATTGATCATAAGAAATGTTTCTTGAGCAGCTAATTAGTAATTAGAATGATTTCTGAAGGATCGGGTGACACTAAGACTATAATATGTTTTACAAAAATGAAATGTTTCACCATATTATTGTTTTACTGAATTTTAATCACTTCTGTTTCTGGTAAACAAAAAGTGAAGAAAAAAAAAACCTGACTGACCAAAACCTTTGAATGGTATTAAATTATTTAGGGCTGCAACAACTTATCGATAAAATCGATAATTATCGTTAATGAAATTCGCTGTCAACGAATGCCGTTATCGATTAGTTGGGCTGCTCACGTTACTGAGAAGCGCGACCACAAGATGTACAAATACACACAGTTACACAGCTGCTCGCGCAATGGAGGTTACAGAAACGTCTGCGGG
>JAUCMU010000125.1:28278440-28296440 GCA_032275025.1 Enteromius treurensis
GTGTTTGAGACTCACAGTATGTTATGTCCATGTACTGAACTGTTATTATTCAACCATGCCAAAGTAAACTCAGTTTTCCATTCTATGGCACCTTTAAACTAAACCTCTTTGGTTCATTCTCTAATCATGCTGGAGAACATGATCGACAGGCTTTACACAAAGCTGTAGGCTTTTCATGCACCTGAAGCATAATTCACGTCAGATACCAAAGACACAATGAAATCCCCTTTTGCTTTTTTTTAACTCAACTTTTCACCTAAATTATGATATAGTATCATCTATAATAGTAAAAAAAATCTGTTTATTAGAAATTTTTTTGCATTTTTTTTCTTTTAACAGTCTGACTATTGGACTTAAGTTTGATTCTGAATGTGTGGGTGTTTGCTGAACAGTTTTGTGATTAGTGGTGAATGCAAAGTGTTTTGATGTAGTGTCTTTTGTTTTATCCAGGCTGACCTGATCAACCAGCTTTACCAGGGCAAACTGAAGGACTATGTGCGCTGTTTGGAGTGTGGCTATGAGAGCTGGAGGATTGACACGTACTTGGACATCCCTCTCGTCATCAGGCCCTTCGGAGCCAGCCAGGCTTTTGGCAGCGTGGTGCGTCCGGCTATCATTATGGACATTTTTTTGTAGATGTTACAGTATAGCTGGCTTGCAGATGCAGAAATAAAATTGTAGTTGTTTGTTCTACCAACAGAATTTTCAGTTTGTTGATTTTATTACTGTTTGACATGGAAATATGACCATTGCTATTTGCTAAGAGCTACTAATTTACATTAGTCTTAAAAAACAAACGCAGCCAGTCAGAAGATATTTATAAATAATTGTCATCCTGCTGAATATTGTTATTTTTTTCATTGTTTATGCAGTACTATGCTACTTATTTTAAATTGTCATTTATTTTTATGTTTCACTTTTTGTTTTAATTTTATGTGCTTATGTCCTTTTCTATTAGTTTTTTGTTTTAAATATGCCTTTTTATTATTATTATTGGTACCTAAACTTATTTTCAAAAAGATGATGAATATGAAAAAAAAAAAGCTTATAAAACTTTTGGATTTGGTGTGCAAAGACCTTAATAGTTTTAGTTAACAATAACAGCACTGGTACTAAATGCAATGTCCAATCGACAATGGAGCAAGAAAAACTCCCAGCAGTCTAAATGGTTCTTTAGTAGCAACCTCATTGAACTTTGGAGCGACATGTTTGTCCTCATTGTCCACTGATTTTATGTCAAACAGGAAGAAGCCCTGCAAGCCTTCGTCCAGCCTGAGACTCTCGACGGTCCCAACCAATACTTCTGTGAGCGCTGCAAAAAGAAATGTGACGCCCGCAAGGTGATTCAGATCACAGACGATGATTGTGAAGTCCTGTACAACATTTCAGTTTTTGATGCGGTGTATTTTCGTCTCCAGGGTCTGAGATTCCTCCATTTCCCATACCTGCTGACTCTGCAGCTGAAACGCTTCGACTTTGATTACACCACTATGCACCGCATTAAACTCAATGACCGCATGACCTTCCCAGAGGAGCTGGACATGAACCCCTTCATCGATGTCGAGGATGAGGTAAGAGACAGCCGAATGCTCTCATTTTTTGAGTGCTCATATCCTAAGTGATAACCTAGTTGAAATGTAAATTTGAGTTTTATAAACGCGCTCTTGCACCTTTTAATAACCTTTTAAAGCTTATTTATGTAAGCTGTTTGATTAGTTATATGGTTGAGTATAAATGAGACCAATGTGTCAAACTTCTACCGTCATTTGCCACATCACTTCCTCTAACTACCACTAACTCGATTTTAAACCTGGAAGACCAAAAGAAAAAAACTTTTCTCCTTTAAAAAATTGATAAAATAGTTTTCTTTGATGTGCAACACAAGCACCATTGTTAAATTCTCAGAAGTGGTAGTTATGTATTTCATAACCTTCTAAAAGTTAGATTGCGTAAGTATTCTATTTTGATTTTGTTATAAAATGTAACTATCACACAGCTCTGTATATACAAAGTTGGCTATATAACGATGCCCTGCTTTATTTGCATGCATACATACTCATTTTGAGATGTGGTATATAGCATATCTCAACTGCTTGATTGCTTGAATCATCACAGAATGTAATCTATATTATCATCCAACTTTGATCTGCTAAAAGTGATTAAGGCAGGAAGATATATATCAAAAATATCAATATCATGCTTTGAAACAATTTTCAGCACTACTAATAAACCTGATCTCAACATGTGGCAACAGGCTGAGCATGCAAGTATAATAACGGAAACGTTGCAGAAACTTGAATCAGCCAAATTTCCCATCCCTAGCCAAGAACAAGCTTGTCAATTAATGTGATTAGCTTTTGAGCATTTTATACTATGGGCATTGATTTTATTTTATTTGTATTTATTTATTTAATTTTTTTAATGATTGTTAAGAGTAAATAGTTCTGTTCTTTTGCACTCTGCCGTTGTTTTTTGATTTCGGGACACAAGAACATTAATTATGTGAATGCCTCTTAATGCACTAATAGTCAATTATTATTCAGTGTTTACTTGACCTAGTGTGTTACCACTATTGGATTTTGAAAGTGAGTCGTTTTAAACATGACACATCATTGTGATGCATTAATTGCATGCAGAAATCACCTCAGACAGAGAGCTGCACTGACAGTGGGGCGGAGAATGAAGGAAGCTGCCACAGTGACCAGATGAGCAATGATTTGGATGATGCTGTGGATGAGGGCATCTGTCTGGATAACACCAGCAGCGCAGAGCGGGTGCTCAAACCAAAGGTCACCTCATGTCCTCTCTGAAACCTAATGCTGAAGTTCTGTCTTGAACTATGGAAGCTAACAGACGAATATGCTTTTTCTTGTCTCCCTTATAGAGCTCCTTGACCTTTGAACTGTTCTCGGTCATGGTGCATTCTGGGAGTGCTGCAGGTGGGCACTACTATGCCTGCATTAAGTCCTTCAGTGACAGCCAGTGGTACAGCTTCAATGACCAGCACGTCAGCAAGGTCAGCCAGCCAGCATCAGTCTTAAAGCAATAGTTCACTCAGGAATGATAAAACTGCGTATTTCAGAATTCACTAATATTTGTGTGGATTGTTCATATATATATCTATCTATCTATATCTATATCTATCTATATATATATATATATAAATACAGGGTTGTAATTTGTGTTAACGCCATCATGCATGATTTCCAGATCACGCAGGATGACATCCGGAAGACATATGGCGGATCCTCAGGGAGCAGAGGCTACTACTCCAGTGCCTTTGCCAGGTGTGTGGAGCCTTCTAGTCCAACATTTTTAATCTGTAAAATGCCCAAAAAATGAAATGATCATCGTATGCCATATCACTTTTTAACACTTTTTATGCCCCAACAGCTCTACAAATGCATACATGCTTATGTACAGACTAAAAGACCCCTCCAGGAATGCAAGTAAGAAATGGAATTTACATGGTTTGAAAGTCACAAATTGATTTTTTTTCTTTATTTGTTTTCTCAGTTTCAATAAGCATTCCCTGTGATCTCGCTCCCTGTCTGAGATTCTGGAATTTAATGGACTCTGTGCGTTTTGCAGAATTCCTGGAAGTGGAGGACTTCCCAGAGCACATAAAGAAACTGGTGCAGCGAGAGAAAGAGTCTGAAGAGCAAGAGAAGAGGCAAAGAGAGATCGAGCGCAACACATGCAAGGTGAACTGCATAAATATACTTTGGCTCTGTTCCAAACCCTAATAGGCTGCCAACCTAGACAGCATGTTATGCATCACAAGTGTGCTCTTAATGCAAAATCTGGTCCAATTAGGTGTTTGAAGAGGATAATTTAAATGGATATTTCACCCAAAAATGCAAACCCCTAAGACCTTCATCTGCATAACGCAGATTTTCATATTTTTTATTAAATCTGAGAGCTCTCAGACCCTCCACAGACAGCAACGCAACTGCAATGTTCCCTAGTCCAGAAGCATACTAAGGACTTTGGTAAAATAGTCCACGTGACATCATGGCTATAAAAAAAAAAAAAACTCCCGAACATCACCACGTGACCGTTTCTGACAACAGTCATTAAGAAAACCTTTTCAGTGAAAGTGTGTAGACACTCTATACACTTGATTGCAACGGCCAAGACAAAAAAAGTTACGTTTTTTGTTTTTTTAAAAGACCTGTGAAGATCGAGCATGTGCATAGAATTGAGCCTTATTCTGTCCTGTTCCATTAGATCAAGCTCTTCTGCATGCATCCAGTGAAGACGATGATGATGGAGAATAAGCTGGAGGTTCACAAGGACAAAACTCTCAGAGAAGCAACAGAAATGGCATACAAGGTGAGCAAAGCCAGTTGTCTATATAGTTCCCGTCTGTGTCAGATTGCCTAAATCTCCTAAATAAGCACTGATTATTGTTTGTGCGCATTGTGTGATTGTCCTCTGGCTGATCAGCTCATGGATCTTGATGGAGTGGTGCCACTGGACTGCTGTCGATTGGTCAAATACGATGAGTTTCATGAATATCTAGAACGTTCATATGAAGGGGAGGAAGACATGCCCATGGGTCTGCTGCTCGGCGGGGTCAAGTCTTCATACATGTTTGACCTGCTCCTGGAGATCCGCAGGCCTGACCAAGTGTTCCAGCCCTACAAACCTGGAGGTATCTACTGGGCAGAACATTTGCAATATGTTTAACAATAAATCTACAATCAAGGTCCCATTTAAGTTTTAAGATTTTCTAAGAATATGGTTGACTAGATATCTTTTCCAAACCTGTCAACTCTCTGCCAGCTGCTGACAATGTTTGTGTTTTATTGCAGAGGTGATGGTGAAGGTCCATGTGGTGGATCTAAAGAGTGAGTCTATTGCTGCTCCAGCCAGTGTCAGGGCTTATCTCAACCAGACTATTACAGAGTTCAAGCAACTCATTGCACAGGTACAGAATCTCATTTCTGAGACAATACACTGCTTCATTACAAAGGAAATTTCCATTAATAGAGCAAAAAATTGTGACCCATTATTATTACTATCGCCCAAGTCCAATGTTTAGTTTTAGTTTTAAAGAGAGCAATTAGGTTGTTAGAAATACTTTTATCCAACACAAAAAATTATTAAAGTGTATAAAGTATCCCCTTTTTTTGTGCATAATTTGGACATATATTGTATGTTGTTTTTTTTTGTTGTATGTTTTTTTTATTTAACATTTTGTATTGATTTATAAAAGCTTCCATAATTTGTTTTATGTTTATTATTTTATATTTATTCCCCCCAGTTTAGTTTTATAAACACATGCCACATTCATATTTTAGGGAATTTCAAACTCTATTTGTGAAAAGTGCCTGTCTGTTAAAACAGATGTCTTCTTCCACCTAACATCTTATCACCTTGTTGTGTCTTCTCAGGCCACGGGGCTTTGTGCAGAGACGATGCGTGTCGTCTTAGAGCGCTGCTATAATGACCTCCGGCTTCTTTATGTGCCCAACAAGACTCTGAAAGCAGAAGGTTTCTTCAGGAGTAACAAGGTTCTCTTGCATAACACATACTTTATAATGTATCTTTTCTTAAACCTAGTAAGATGCCCCGCTGTCTGCACAGGTAGCTGCCTTAAGGCAACATCCTGACCAAAGTAGATGCATGCTTAACATACAATGATTTATTTGACTATCCCAAAAATCCCAAAGATGCATGACACTCAAAAATACTTGCCAAAAGTAAAAAAAAACAAACAAAAAAAACCATTTGGATTTTTTCAGAGCCCAATGCAGTGCATTCTGGTACTGAATATATTTGCAATCCATTACATAACAAAACATTTTAGTAAAAAAATCTGCATACTAGTAAAATACTTGTAATTACACTACATCAGTACTGTACAGTAACTGCAGCAGAGTTTCCATACACATAAATTATATTAAACTTACTGTTTATTTGCTAGCTGTATAATGGAAGTTTACTTATTTTATGACCACCTACTTTAAAGTATACTTAAGGAACTCAAATAGTTTTTAAAACTGAATTTACACTTGTAAGTAACAAGTCCCGCGTTAGAATATGTAGTTGACCTGCTGTTTGCAATGGCCTTGCCATTCCGACCATAGCAGTGCCTCACAATTCTGTTCCAAAACCTGTTTCACAAGTTCCTTCCTGAAACACAGATTTTTGCTGAATTTTACTTTTGCTTTTGCTGTTTTCTATAAAATGCTGTTGTTTATCCTCAGGTTTTCGTGGAGAGCTCAGACTCGGCAGATCATCAGGCCGTTTTCACTGACTCTGTTTTGTGGAAGCTCCTGGATCGGCATGGGAACACAATCAGACTGTTTGTCTCCTTGCCCGAGCAGTCGCCAGGCTCTTTGGCCAACAGAACTAGTTGCCCCAAAGCTAGCGCTGACTCTGAGGACTCTTTGGATGGGGCGAAGGGCAGCAGGAAGTCTGTGGAAGCCATTCTTGAAGAGAGCACAGAGAAGCTAAAGAACCTTTCTTTACAGCAGCAGCAGCATCATCAGCAATCCTCCAGCACCAGTGACAGTCAGAAGAGCTCCGAACACAGCGACTTTGAGCTTATCGAGTCACCAGCACAAGAGCAGGATGTTGCCTCGCAGCCTTCCCAGATGGAGAACTGCACACGGCCCGCCTCAGACACGGAGAACCAGTTCCCTTCTGAGGAGCGCTCGGACTCGGACGTCAATAACGACCGCAGCACTAGCTCGGTGGACAGTGACATCTTGAGCTCCAGCCACAGCAGCGACACACTGTGTAACGCCGACAGCGGCCCGCTGCCTCTGGCTAACGGCCTCGACTCGCACAGCATCACCAGCAGCCGCCGCTCCAAAGCACACGAGGGGAAGAAGGAGACGTGGGATACTGCGGAGGAGGACTCGGGCACGGACAGCGAGTACGATGAGAACGGCAAGAGCAAAGCTGACGCCCAGTACCTGTACTTCAAAGCAGAGCCATACTCTCAAGAGAACGGATCTGGAGAAGGACAGAAATGTAAAGTCTCTAGTTAATTCCTTTTTTATTTATTTATTTATTTTTTTTATGCGACAGGATTAGATTCGATTTTAGAGTTATTTCTTGTTGTCAGCTTTAAATAGCTGGGCATATATTTGTTTTATTTAATTAGCAGTCTTCGCAATCTGCCTACAGCATTAAGCCATGTCACAAAAAAGGTTTTTATTTTGATAAATCATGCATTCAATATAACAGGACTTTTTTTTTTTTTTTACCAAACCGCCAAAATAAAAGCTTTAAGGATTAATGTTAAAATTTTACTATTTAACTTGGTTTTACCAAATGTGAAAACCAAAATATCAGATGATAAAACCAAAAAAATTGAAACAGTAAAACTAAATAAGTAGATAAATGGTTACTAGTTTGTTTTAATTATTGTTTCTGTTCGGCATGCATTTAGGTAAAAAAGTAAATTTTGCAAATGTAATTGTTTCAGGTTTACTTGTCCATGTTGACAAGAGGATCACACTGGCAGCATTCAAACAGAATCTCGAGCCATTTGTTGGCGTCCCTTCCACTCAGTTTAAAGTCTTCCGGGTTTATGCCAACAACCAGGAGTTTGAGAGTGTGCGGCTCAATGAGACGCTCTCCTCTTTCTCTGATGACAACAAGGTGAGATTCTAACTTGACTTGCTAGCTTAATATACAAGGGCAACTGTTCTTAGTTGCTCTTGCAATTCTGTTTGGCGCCACTGAACATGCAAAATTGACACACGCCATGATTACTTGCTCTGCTGTTGAACAGATCACGATTCGATTGGGGCGTGCACTGAAGAAAGGAGAATACCGGGTGAAGGTGTACCAGCTGCTAGTTAATGACCCAGAGGTGAGGGACAAAACCTTTGGAAATGGATGCGCATTTAGTTTATTCTACAGTGGAATGCATATTCTAAAAAAATGTAACATGCATTTTGTTTTGACAGCCCTGTAAGTTCCTTTTGGACACTGTCTTCGCTAAAGGCATGACTGTTCGACAGTCTAAAGAGGAGTTGCTGCCTCAACTCAAAGACCAGTGCAAGCTTGACCTCAGTATAGATAGGTAAGCTCATGTCAACCTTTTTAGATTTTTTCTTCTAAAGGACCTGAATTGAAGTGAACGGTGAAGTTCTTCGCAAACAAAAATGACAGGCATAAGAAAACAGAAGCTAAAAGCATCTGATCACAATGATGTGGATGGGTTTCGCAGAGCTCTGCAATTTGGCACTCCAGTCAAGTCACGTCATCTTTATTTATATGCCACTTTTTACAGTTAGTTTAAAGCCATAATCAATTACAGTCCGGTCTCTAAATATCCTTCCCAGCAGAGGTCTGGAAAATGCCTGTTTGGACCACTAGTACGTTGTAAAAAAGCAAAACTCCTAAAAGGTTAAAATACTCATCCCAGATGAGGATATTGGCCTCTGCGAACCAAGGCAGGGGCGTCTCTGAATTTTCCTTCCAAAAAACAAAACCCTGCTATAAAACAAGCAGCTTCCTCTCAGAACGGAGGAAATAAACCTCTTTAAAGAAATTGTATTTTGAGAGCGTTCATCAATTGGAATGAAATTCAATTTTAATTAAATTAAAAAAGTTTTGAACTCCTGAAATTAAGTTTTGGCTTGATTTTGTTTGGAAATGACAACCCACCAGTTCATAGTTGATTTCACTTTGCTCCGAAAGCGTTCAACATTCATGATTTTCATCAATGAAAAGATCTTGTGCAATGATTGGCTAGTCTTTGAGCATGTGACATGAGTAACAGTGGTTACTAAAAAGACATCAGGTGCGTTCGACTTCATGCGGCGCCGCAAGTTGAAATTGAAAATGTAGTGAAAAATCAATCGTTGTGTTTTCTTCTTCTTGGGATGGCTGTGGCTGTGGCAGACCTGACTCGTGAATATGCTACAGCAGACGCACATCCAGCTTCTCCACGCTGCAGTGACGCATGCCAGTGCTTCACTGCAGCAGCTGACCTTTGAAATGCACTGACTCACAGCGCAGGAGGATTAATGCCTCACAGTACTAACAAGATGTGTGTCGCTCTGTGTGTCAAAGGTTTAGACTCAGGAAGAAGACCTGGAAGAACCCAGGCACAGTGTTTCTGGATTATCACGTCTACGAGGAGGACATCAACATCTCCAGTAACTGGGAGGTGTTCCTAGAAGTCCTTGAAGGTGAATATCATAATAGTTATCATAAATATTTTAGCCCAACAGCCCATATATTATGTCATGCAATGACTTTCTTGCTTGTAGAACCGGAGAGGATGAAGTCCATGTCCCAGTTGGCGGTTCTGACCCGTCGCTGGTGCCCAGCCCAGATGAAGCTGGAGGCCTTCCGGGAGGTGGTGTTGGAGAGCAGCAGCGTAGAGGAGCTCAAGGAGAAGGTAGTATTAAATATAAATAAAGTGCTTGGTATTCTTTGTTTTCCTCTTTGAGGGCTAACGTCATATTTTGTTCCTTCAGCTCAGTGAATTGAGTGGAATTCCTCTTGAGAACTTGGAGTTTGCCAAGGTACCGGCAGTCTTTGCGTGTCAGATTTGGTTGAGTTTTTAGATGCTATTCCTTCAGATCTGACCGTCTTGTTTCTCCTACAGGGACGAGGAACTTTTCCTTGTGACATTTCAGTGTTGGAGATCCATCAGGATTTAGACTGGAATCCTAAAGTCTCCACCCTAAATGTCTGGCCACTCTACATCTGTGATGATGGCGCTGTGATCTTCTACAGGTAAAGCCTTTCCCTTTCACACATGAACTCAAATTTACTAGTTAAAAAGGTAATTATATGGAGGGAAAAAAACAAACAAAACTTTTAGATGTAACCAGCCAGTGAGTTTTTTACTCAATAGACTAATTTAGCTGGTTCTATAAAATAGATTTGTTGAATTTTGTATTTTTTCTCCCGTTTTAAAAATATAAATACGTTTTATTAGTGGTGGGCTGTCATTGACGTTAACGTGAGTAAAAAAACAAAACATCGCTGTTAATCTATTCACAAAGTTGTACTGAATTGTTGAATAATAAAGTTTTAATTCTTCAACCAGCTTTGTATGTTGATAGCGTATGTAAATTAGCATTCTTTTTGTTATCTGCATCCAGAAATCCCTGTTGTTATTTTTTATATTAAAAAAAAAAATTTATTCAGCAATTTCTTTGGCAAAAGTTTGCAAAAAACATCATCTAGCTGTCCTAAAGTCCTGATTAAAAAAAATTAACCTTAAAAAAAATATGTTTATGTTATATGTTTGTTGTTTAAATATATTTTAGATGTTTTATATTATATATTGTTTAGTAAATATTTAGTTGTTTAAATAATAAAGTAAAAACGTTTTTTTTTTATAACATTATAAAATGTTAATGTAGGATTTATTGCTATATTTTTTTTTTTTTACTTTTTGATTTATGTAAATTTTTCATGAATAATAATAAGGTTTTATAATAACCTTAAAATATAAATTGTAAATCCAAAAGTAAAAATATCATAAATTAGTTACTTCAAAATATTTAATTTAAATTAGGTCCGGGACTCGATAAAAAAAAAATTTCATCTAATCAATTAGAGGCTTTGTAGTTAATTAATCGAAATTAATCGCATATAAATATTTGACCTGAGAACAGTGAGAAGTTTGTTTTTCATATGGATTTTTTTATACCATTGAATAATGACTGAATACATAAGCTTAATCAACAAAATATTGTTTATTGTAACCAAGTCCAACAGACCAATATTGTGCCATATTGAGCCGTATATACTACACATAGCCATTGTTCACTGAGGAGCTGTGCAAAACCATGTTCATTATCAGTGTGGTTTTGCGCAGCTCGTCAGTGAACAATGGCTGTGTGTAGTATATACGGCTCAATGTGAAATCATGCACCTGATGGCATTTACTGCTGATTACATGACCGGCTTTACTGACAAAACATATTGGCCGATCTTGATCGGTGCATCCCTACTTTCAAGTACATTCAGAACATTAGAAACGCTAGTTGGTGCTCCAGTATAATCGGTCCGGCGAAACTCATCCACTGAGAAAGTTCCGCGTTGCAAAAATAAATGCGATTAAAATGCGCTAAAAAAATTTTTACGCGTTATTTGTGTGTAATTAATGAATCTAAATTAACGCGTTAAAGTCCCGGCCCTAATAATTATTAAAAAAAATATTTCTTACACAAGTATTGTAGAACCGAATTTAACTATTATTAAATTCCATTATCAGTCAATTGTCAGCTCATTTCTACACCCCTGATTCTTAACATTGAAAACAGTTCTATTTAATGAAATCTCATTTAATTGAATTTCTTTATAAATGTAAAGAATGTGTTTTGAAATATTATGAGTACGTGTGCTGTTACACATACGATTTTGAGTGATACAGTACTGATATTACTATGCCAGTGACATCAGATTTACTTTGTATACTCAATATACACTCTGTACTTTTTTTTTGCTGATTAACTTGGTATGTTTATATAAACTTGGTTTGCAGAAATGTACAAGAAAGGAACAGGCTTAAAAATGTTTTTTAAAAACCTAATTGATTCAACATTTTTGCCATTGTTTTGGTTAATTGCATTTTACATCTTATTAATAATATACATTTTTGTTATGATGAACGGATGATATGTGCTTGAACCTTTTAGGTGTGTATGAAAAAGACAATCATTCTGTTCTTCTTTGACAAATGGTCAATGATTAAAAACCTGAACACTCTGTCATTAGTGCTTAATGTGACAATGTGTCAAAGTGTCTGGCAGTGGATTTTTTTTCAACCAGCAGCTAAAATGCCATTCACATCGCAAAATAACTGTGTTGCAATCTCTCTAGAGTTCCAAATGTGTCTGAATTTGCTTGGTCTCTGTCTTCCTGTCCACTTCCTGTCTGTCTTTGACACTAACCTAGTTTTCTCCTTTTGTATTCCTTTTGTGTTGTTTAATGAGTAATTCCCTTGTTCTGAAATCTTTGTGTTTTGGGGGAATGAATTCAAATGAATGAAAAAGCAACTAATTATATTTAGTATTAAATTAGGCTGATGTCCCTGTTTGATTGGTGTGAGATGGAGGTAAGCTTTGATTGCTACCGGTATAAAGACACATTTGTCCGTTGGACACAATGCATGCTATTTCTGTCTTTCTTTTCCTTTAGATACCTCATTTGGAATGTTGAAGGCATGCTGCATGCGCCGTGTGTTTTTATTTTGTGCCATGAAAGTCGAACTATTACTTCCAGCCGGGTTGTTTCATATTAAAGATTAAACACCAGAAGCACGCAGGTGCATGAGTAAAATGAATCGCTCCTCATACTTTTTTTTTTGCATTTGCTTTCCTTTTCAGTTCAATCAGTGGAATTTAAGTTGCCAATATGGATGTTGTTTTCCATCTATTTATGGAGCGTATTATTTCATATCTCCTTCAAGAATCACAGTGGTGTTGGTTTTTTCCCTTTTTTTCAGGGCATTGAAAAGTTGAAGCGTGAAGACCCTACATGGGAGAAGACAACATCCTGGGAAGCTATGAAGTCAGCATTCGGAGGGCCTCTGTCTATGGCCTGGTTGAGCCCTTTCACAGATCTCTCATGCCAAAAAGATACTTTGGATCCTGTTCCCGTGTTCCCGCAGGGTGAAATCATTGAGGAAGATGTGATTGAAATCCCTCTGGAACCTCATTAGATCAAAAACCCCGAGACTCAAATGGCACATTTCCTGCATTGGATTTTCAAAGAGCCTACTGTGAACATTTCAATATGGACTCGTTTTTTTAGTGTCCGGAAAAAAACATTTACGTACTGTACCAAAGTGCCTTAAAGCAGTATTTAAAACCAAAAATACAGCTAGCCCTTCTAAAGAGAAACTTATACTGTGCATAGAGATGGTGTCACATAACGTACTTCATCATGCCAGCTGTCCCGGTTTGGTATATCTATGTTTGATAAGATATAGGATATTAATAATACTGCATAAAGTAACTGTAAGTTAATTCTTTCCTATAGGACACTTACACAATCACAGTAAATAGTTGTGTACATATGAAATGCCTTAATATATCATAAGATTTTTTGAAACTCTATAAACTGGCTGTGAACCAGGAATATACAAGTTCAGATGCAAAATTTGACAATATTAACATATGGTGCTCATTTGTAGGCCTTTTCCATAATTAGCAAAAATGCATGTAAGACTTACTATATCATCCCAGAATTTCACCGATGATTTACAATTTTATTGTTCTTTCTTTTTATTGTATCTGTGGCCTTTTAAAAAAAAAAAAACTTTCCATTACTGGGTACATTATTGTTATTTGTTATGTTCCAGATTTTTTCCATTACCTGATGTTTCCCATGGCTGCACACTGTCGATTTAAGCTTCTTCAAATAAATGTGCAGTTTTTACAAGTCTGTTGCTGTTTGAATAAAAGTGTATGGTTGCAGGTGGGCTATTATACACCCACGTAGTGCCAGGTCAACTTTCAGATGCAATTTCTGAGTAAAAATACATAGTAATGTCCTGCTGTGCTCGATAGATGCTGTGGTTGGGTTTATCTTTAAAATAGAGTCCAGGTCAGTGGTTTGACAAACAATAATCATTTAATAACCAAAAACATTTATACATGGGCATCGTTTCGACTACATTGTTCTGACTGGAGTGCTAGTTCGAGTGGAAGAATTGGAATTGAAAAAGGATGTTTCAGAGAAAGTTAAGAGGTGAAATAAAATTTCATTTGAGATCCACTGCTGCATTTGGTCAAATATCCAGCAAAGCATTTAAAACATAAATATGTTTCAAGTCATGGTAATAAACAATTATTTATTACAAATTTGTACGCAAGTAACCCACACGAATAAGGCAAGATATAGAGCAAGTACACTGCATGACAATAGGCTTAAAGTCATACACATTTCAAGTATTTGTGTAATTGTTTATATTATTATGCATCAAAATAAAACGTAAATACAAAAGCAACCCTACAACAGAAAAATAAATAAAATACATTTTATTATACAGCTGTGCATAAATAATCCATATTAGCTCTTAGTGTATTTTTCCACAGCTTTTCACTTGATTGATTTCACTGCAAGCAGTGGATAAAAAATTGTTGCTCCCTGTATTCTCCTGTTAATCATATTTCTTATCCATATTTTCTTGTGGAGCCTGAGGAGTTGATCCATGCAAGACGTAAAGCCCTGTCAGGGTCAAAATGATACCAACCCACCACAGCGTGGCATGAGTTTCACCAAAAATCACATGTCCAAGAAAAGCCTGGAAAAAGACCATTTTTAATCATTAAATAACTGCTTTCTCAAATGAATTTGAGAGTTTGAGGGAGAAAAAAATACTCACAGAGGAGATAAAATTTGAGGCAGTGGTGGTCACAGTGGCCCGGGCTGAGGAAGACGAGTGCCTGAGTGCTTTGGCGAAGAGGGTCCACATCACAGCATTGCAGGTGAACAGAAGACCACCACAAAGCAGTCGCAGGGGTATATGTAACTGTAATCAATTATTACAGTATCATGTTCATTGCAATGCTATTTTTAAATGAACCTAATATCATAAAAGCACTTCTTACCCAGTCACAAGCTATGGTATCAACTCCAAAAGTGTTCTCCTGTCCACCAGTCCAGCTCTTCAGCCCTGTTTCGCATGCATCTTTCAGATATTCAGCACCCAGGGACAACTTAGCAGAAGATGATGCTAAAGCTGCCAGAAACCCCGCCATTAAGGCATAAAACACGCCAGGCAACATAATTCCAGCTCGGTCCGACTGAGTCACTCAGACTCGACTGTGATAACAGTATTATTTGACTGCCATAGTTTGCAAGACACAAAATGATAAAGAAACTTCCTACTGTGCGTAACAGAAATAAATCACACAGGTAGAGTGACAAGCAGCATTAATACACGGTAGTCAACAAATGGGCGGGACTTGAGCTGCGCGTTGTGTCGTGTTTTAAACATTTATAATGTATTTCCATACTACTCGCTTTTTAATGTTGAAGATAAATTATTTGAACGAAAATGATTTTCACTGCTGAAAAATGTGTGACCTTTATGTGAGTAGTGTTACAATTTTTAACGCTTTTCATAATGAACCAATCAGATTTATTTTTATAAAAAAATTATATATATATATACAAATACAAAAAAAAAACTTTGTGATTAAAACGTCGCTCAGTAGTAGCTCGACTGTCTGAGCCACTAAGCGCCTCTTGAGGAGATAGTTTGTAATGGCAATGGTTAGCAAGTAACATTTAGCTTCCTATGTGTGAAAGAACGAAAGCGCTGATTGGTCGTTTACAGACGCGTATTGATGAGGTTACATGAACGCGAACTGTACGCGCCTGGTTCTTGAGTGCTTAGTGTTTGTAAGCGCATTTACAATTAATCAGTCTGATTTGAACTGAAGCACAATGAGTAAAAAGGGTAATGTATCATGGGTGAAGCCAGCCGAACCATCTTTTTTGAAGAAATTCAAAAATGATGTTGGTTTTAAAGAAGGACCGACAGTAGAGACTAAAGTAAGTGTTTTAGATACATTGGTCGTGCCTGAAATGCAAATGAAACAAAATGAAGTCTTTTAGCTCACTAGGTTTTCACACGCAACCTTTATTGCATTCGTTTTTTTATTGTATAACATCGAATACTAAATAAATGTTGCTGTTGTTGCAGATGCAGCAGATGCCGCAGTTGGATGAAGACAGCGGTGACAGTGATCGGGAGGACGAGATGCCGCAGGTCGTGGTCCTGAAAAAAGGAGATCTTAGTGCTAAAGAGGTTATGAAAATCAAAAAAGATACAAAGGATTCAGACAAAGGTAATGCACAGAGACCAAAAATATATAAAACCATATCTTTTATGCAGTTCAGAGCTTCTCATCATCGACCCATATATGATGTAGGACCAAAATACTCAAAATGCAATAATTGGCTCAATGAAATTGCATTTAAAAAAAGTAAAGGGGCACATTTAATAAATATTGCATTCAAGAATAAAATGCGATATTTATTATTTAAACATTTCATAACGTGGTTCTTTCATAAATCTAATACTATAAATAGTGGTACAATATTCATGTTAAAATATGTTATAAATACAATGAGTAAAAAGCTTAATTTGAATGAAACTAAATTAGTGGTATTTAAACTTAATTTATATTTAGATTAATCAAATATTTTGGTCATTTGATGACTGTTGCTCAGAATGTGATTGGTGAGGGACTTGGTAATACTTGCACAGCAATGAAAAGATAATTATGCAATCTTTCTGGTCTTGCTGTGAAATTGCACTCATTTTGTATATTAAAACTGTTTAGTTTACAATGTTAATGTTGCAATAGTTTTATTTCATAACTTTTGAGAACAGCCACTAACTGTAGACTACATTGACAGATTGAACCACTGTTTTATATCCCTATTTTAATATTATACATATTTGACTTCTGGTTATATCTGACATTTTAAATGTAATACTATTTACTATTTGGCACATATAAATGTTTCTTGTATTAAAGGATGGCAGGTAGATTTGTAGTAGTATGGGAGTTATGACTAAAAAGAAGTAAAAAAAAAAATCACTCCGTTCTTCCCTAATGTTCTGGTGTTCAGCAAGTATAAAGCCATTCATTAAAATAAATGCTTTCATTTTCTCCAGATGAACAGCCACCACCGGATGGGAAGATCGTCTTTAAGAAGCCTGTCAAACGCTCCTCTGATAAATTCGAAGGCATTACTGCCAGCTCTAGCAAGAAGAAGAAAAGTGAGGATGGGGAAAAGAAAGAGTCAAAAGCTGGCGCGAAGGTGAAGAACAACAGTCTGCTGTCTTTTGGGGGTGATGATGATGATGACGAGGAAGACTAGTTCGATAAGGATACGAGCATCTATTTGAGTCAGATTGTCTTGGACTGCCTCTTGCAAAGATCAATCTACTCTTTTAAAAATATACATCTCTTTGTATGTGCGTGTAAAATAGATGTTTGTGAGATTGGTCAAGTCCATGCAGCTTATTTCTTATGATGTCATTTTTATTATTATGAGCCTCTGGAGCATCTTCAACAGTAAGTAGGGATTAACAATGAACTATTTATTTTGCATTATCATAACTGTCATTAATGACACTTTAGAAAGACTAGATGATGATGGATCAAAAGGGAAACATTAGTTGTCAGTTAGAAATGCAAAAATGATAGAACATGGAGCGTAGAATTTGATTGCAAAGATGCTCTGAAGTGTTTCATAGATATCACTATGAAATCCAGCAGGATGTATAGATGTGGCTTCTATAAAGGAGCTGTTCACTTTCCTTTTCCTTGTTTTCGTTTTGCAAACTGTTGACACCCAAAGTCCCTGATTCTGGGATTTTTGGGTTGTGTTTTATTATTGAATACATTTTGAGAAAAGAAAAAAAAAACATTAATTCTGGAATAAAATGTTTATATCACCATTCATCTTGTGCTGCAACTGAAATTTGAAAAAGTGTCTTGAATATAAATCGTGTGTGTTCAGGAAGGAATGTTAATTAAAAATGTAAATGGGGTACTCAGTGTTACCAGGTTGATTAATATTACACTAAATGGAACCAACAGTAATTGGCACATAAAATATACACTGATATTAATATACAAATAACTTCCGTTGTTTGTTGTGGTTCTGAACTGTTTTTACTCAAACGTCACACCAATATCTAAAACAATATTTAAAGGACCCCTATACAATATTACACAACTTTATATATTTATATTAGGAACCAATAGCACTATAGAGACATATAATAACCACAGCTCATTTAGTGATTTCATAAGTTTCATAAACCACCATTTTAATGTAGTTTTAGTCCCTTATCTTTGGGGCTATTTTATGCTACTTTAAGATCTTAAAATTTGGCAGTTACAATGTTGCTCACCTTTAAAGGTGCCATAGAATGCATTGAGAGAATATTTTAAATTGATCTCTGATATGTACATAGAAGGTATGTAGCTTAGGTAAGGGGAAAAAATGCCCAGAAACGGTTTTACAGGTCCATTT
>JAUCMU010000125.1:28303536-28325774 GCA_032275025.1 Enteromius treurensis
CATGTATTAACAAAATAAAATATATCACTTATTTATTCTAATAATTATTCTTCTGAACCTTTTAACTATTGACCTTTATGAATTAAATAAATAAGTTGCATCTAATGGCAGCTACAAGTGGTGTATGAAACATGTCGATATAATACATAATGCATAATGCATTCAAAGTGTCAAGTTATGTGTTTTTGTTAATAACAGCAATTTTTTGTTAATAACACTTTTTTTTTTCAAAGACAACAAAATGTAAACATAGTATACATTAGAATGTATCTCAGTTTCTATTGTAAGATATTACGGGTATCTTTATGAGTCTTCATGTAACTCTGGTGAAGGGTGGTCTTTAACTAGTCTGGTGGTGAGATTTGTCATGAAAAAGGCAGCCACAGACAGTTTCACTTCCTTCCTTACAAAACTGAAAACACCCTCATGAGGACCTATTTCACACTTCCGAATTATAATATTTTTTTAATGCCTATTAAATCTGTGATTTTTTGCAATTATCAAAAGTAAAAAAAAAATTCTTAACAATGACAAAATAATTCCAGCTGAGCAATTCAAGGTGCAAGTACCACCTTCATGTTTTTGTAGGCTTTCATATTTAATTAGCGAATAATAACAGTGATATTATTCAATTTGAAACCACTTGACGCTCTTATAACAGACGCATTGAAATCACCGATAGAGGTGATGCATTCCTGTTTTTACAGTCCACATAACATTCAACACTGCGAAAGTCTGATAAACATTCATCACATTTTTATTTAAACCAGCCTTCTGTCTGTTTGGCTGGAATTTCCTCAATAACGGTCCGTTCTGTTGGCCACTACAGTGCAGTAGTGCAGCATCCCTCTGAAGATATCGTCTGAATGCGACGCTGCCAAGCGCAGTCTGACAGTAGTGTGTGTTGCACACTATGTACTCCAACACCCTCATTTGTCAGAGGTTAGTCCATGTGTTACTGGTAAATAAGGAATTTTTGCTGAGGAGCTTTGCCATGTTGATGTAAGCACAGAAATAGTGTGGAAAGAATGCTTTTTGGCAGGACATGAGAACGATCAGGTTGTATGTAAGTCTGGATATTGGGCATCTGTTATACTTATATAAATTGGTTTTTATACTCTGATCTGTTTAAACACTGGCCAACGATGTCTGCTTATTTGGTGCGTTCTCAAAAATGGCCAACGTGTTTAATCCTTGGTTATTAGCATTAGTGATTTGTAGAATTGGGGGACTTGGACTCAGTCTGTGGTTATGAATGAAGTTGTACTCTGACGGACTCGTACTCGAACATATCGTACACAAATTCCACACAAATTCAATTGGTTAAGGACTAGGACTAGACTTTTTCTTGGCGTTTCATGAATCATTGAAGGCATTCTTGTTGCAAGGCCTCGCAATGTTGGATTGAAAGTGCATCTACTGGCAGCCCCCGCCGTCTCAGTTTGTAATTAGTGGTTTTCAGTAAAGCTTGATTTAAACACAAGTTTGGCGCTCAGGGAGTTTGTAAACGGTTTCTAAACTGTGCAGTCGGACGCAGTACATAAGCCATTCTCCTAAAATAAAAGCAACATTTTTCCATGAGCTCATCATCAACTAGCTCAATAAAGCGTTTAAATACATCACACTCAACACAATATTTAGGGTTTCCGTGGCAACTGGATCAAAACATGACATGTAGGGCAGACGTTTGACTGGAGCCCTGTTTTAGATTAGACCTGTGGACCTTCCTTTTCCCCTGTAAAAACACCTTTCCACAAGTCCACGCTTCCTGTTCTGCAGTTTTGTAAAGGTTACCCAGATGGGTGAATATGCGCAAAACTAATATTTTGAAGTCTCAATAATTAACAGATGCAAATGTTTGCAGTGGCTCTAAGGAAAGCATGATCCTTGGAGGACATTATTTGGAGTAAATATATTTTTTGCATCATGTTTCATTCAAAATCGCCAATGAAGTGAAATCCTGATGACATTTGAACTCACCTTAGCTGAATAATGACACTGTTGTCTTCTGTAGAGCTGCTTTATACAGCTGAAATTAAATTTGTTTAACTGATTGATCAGTTTACATTTAGTCATTTTGCAGACGCTTTTATCCAAAGCGACTTACAACTGTGGAATACATAAAGCGATGCATCTTAAAGAGGCGAACAGACAAGAGGAAGTGCTCGTAATACCAGCCTCAGGCACTGTTCAAATAAATACAAGCTAGAAAGGGAAGGAGTAAATATAGGGAATTATTTTTAAAATATAAATTTAGGAAGTCAAGTAGTGTTGAAAGAGATGAGTTTTCTGAATTCCTCCTGAATCATTTGTAGTGGTTTGATTTATAACATTAACATTGTTATTTTCCTGTTTATTAATGTGAAGCTGCTTTGAAAGAGCCTGTATATATATATATATATATATTCACTACCCCTCATGATCTTTCTATGATAACAGCGTGAAGGCAATCCAATCAAATCAATTCTGAATGGACAATATCAAGTCCCATCTTCTTTTGAGAAGCTGTTTGTTTCATTTCGCCATAACAGGGGAAAACATGATCACAATTTCTGTGGCATACTAAAATGAAATGGTTTTCTTAAGGCATCTTTGGATCTTAAAGAGGTTCTCCTAGGACAAGCTTTCTCAACCCTGGTTACCCAGTCCTGAAGAGATTTGCTCCAGCCTTGATCAAACTCACCTGCCGGTAGCGCACTACATAGTAATCCTGAACAGTTTAATTAGCTTTTAAATGTGTGTTTGATTAGGATTGGAGCTAAAATTTGCTGGACAGTGACCCTCGAGGACCAGGGTGGAGAAAGCCTGTCCTAGTACACTGAACTGTAAAATCTGGTCCCTCATTTACGAGAATGTGTGAAAACATTCACTTCTTAATGTTAATGATTGGGACAACATCAAAGTGATTCTGACATCTACTGGTCTCAAGTGAGGAGGCCTTCAGGTGGCTTGTTACAGGTAGAGGTTGATCTGCACGGCCATGTGTTTTTCTTTTCTAGTGAAACACAGGACTTGTCTATTCTAAGCCTGCTTGCTCACATATCAGTTCTTCTGCCTCACTATTTCTGCCCTGCTCTAATGCAAGTTGATCCTTAGAGTCCATCACAGGACATAATGTCTGCAGAGTCAGTGCTTGTCCCAACCGAGGACGTACGGTTGACTCAGATCATTTATTAGGTGTCAGAAACCAGTGCTGCCTCATGCAGTGTGATGATATGATATCCTCCAAACAATCTCAAAGGTCATTGTGATATCACTCTAAAAATGAGATGCAAACCTTGCTACTGTATGAAATACCATGTACGCTAGGTTCTTTTAGGTTCTAGGTTCTTTTACCATCCATGAAACCTTTTCATTCCACTAAAGGTTCTTTACAGTGAAAAAAGGTTCTTTAGATGATTCAAATGTTCTTTAGACTAAGAAAAAAAGGTTAACTGTTCACTGAAAGGTTCTTTGAGGAGCTCCAAACCTAACTGATAGAGTTAAAAATGTAAATAAAAGTAAAATAAAAAATAATTTGCTAAAGTCTTTGCATTCTTATATCATGACTCGTACCTCAGTGCCCTGCACTACAAGGCAATACTGTACCAGGTGTGCTACTAAGCGCGTTTACTCCATCTCAAAAGCCATACGTATATGGAGTTGGCTACGTGATGTAAATGAAATAATGTATTCACTTAAAAAAATGATGCAGTATGGTAAATTGTGTTGATGTTATAACATAGTATTGCATAAAAAAATCTGGTAGCACTTCATTTTAGGCCACTGTTTATTAGCGTGACCAGAATATTACCAGCCATTTATTAGTATTAAATTAAGCACAGATTAATGACTTATTCTACATGACCTTTTCTACATCTCTAATCCTACCCAATACCTAAACGTAACAACGACCTTACTAACTATTGCATAATCCAGCAATGAAAATGCATAAATATTTTAGTTTTTTTCAATTTAATATTATATTAATTAAGCATTTCCCCCATATATGATCATTACAGTTATGGATTACTGTTTTTTTTTTGTTAGTTACTGTATATCCACTAACATATTTTCTCAAAATGAAAAAATGAGGATCATAAAACTATTTGTATAATCATCTCAGCAAATGGTTATACTCTAGAGGGCTTTGCCAAACTTCCATGAGTGTCCTAAGATAAATTTCCTTCTGGAAAGGGTCAGGCAACCTCTAAGACGGCCCGCGGCTGCTCTGTCTCGCACTCTCACTTCTGTGTGAATTAATTACTTTCTTATGCGACGTTCACTGAGGCCACTTAGATAACACACTGTTTGTACTTCTGTCCAAGACAGCTTCCTTTTGTTTTGGCAGTCTTTCGCGAAGCAGTGTCTTTACTGCGAGTATGAGACACTGGGAGCGTGTTTGCACCGCGGGGAAAGGTTAAGCCCATGAGGGATGCTGGGAAACATTGTTTTCTGAGATTGCCATGCAACTAACAGGCGTAATGTCTTCTTATCGGATGGGGGTTCCTTCCTGGTTTTCTTTGTATAGGGTGGCAATTAAGTCCGTTACGTTCAGCTCCCAGCTTTCCCTCTGTTTCCTCACTGACATCAGCTTCCTTTTGTTTGGTCTGATAGCTGGAAGCTCTCTACAGCAACAACAGCAAACTGCTCGCTTCATGCCTGGGATCTGTTTTTCTTGCAGTCCTTTTTTAAATCACATAATAGATGGCATATATTTAACATCACTGCATTTCCCATCAACGCATTAAAGGGCAGACTCGATAGCATTTTAATAAGTGCACTGCCACAATTATTCCCAGTAATGTTTTTTCCCTCCCGTGTTTGCATGCAGGGATATGTACGCATGCATGTGTCCACATTTCACTGGTGTTCTGTGGGTTAGTGCCGTCTGCCCGCAGTGGCCCTTTCCATCCTGTCAGATGGTGAAGTCATGGTATGTAAGTCAGCACAATGCAGATTCAGCTGAAAGAGCAAACGGCGGAGACAGTGTGTGCTGCCTTCCACTGCTCTTCCACTGAGGAATGCATCTACAGATGGATCTAATAGCTGTTTTCTTCCATCCTTGAAGCCGCCCAGTTATAGTTTTTGATACATTTTAATTTGGTCTTCCACGCAGACATACTAAAATGACCACATATTATAGTTGCTTTGGGTTTGGATGCAGCAGCTGCTATTGTGGCAAAGCGGTTGAGTTTTTATGATGCTTTAACACAAACTTTATTGTAATAAAACAATTCAGCTGAAAGTCTCCGGTTATGTTGGATTAGTAGTATTTTTATTATTTCTGCAGTATCCAGTAGGGTTGGGTCGATAGACGATGTCATCGTCCATCGGCTATGGCCGATAGACATCCTCCTCCCCACCGCAGCAGCAGCAACCAGCTCGCAAAAAACACACTTAATCTATGGCGGCAAATCTATGACATTAATAAGTGAGACAAATAGAAATTGGACTGTGTCCAATCGTAAAAACTGTAGGTGATAAAAACTTAAATGTATCAACATTTTTAGAGTTACAAATAGCAAGAGAGAGGTTTATCTTCAATGTTAGAGGTTATTTATTTATTTATATTTTTATGTCATACCATAGGATACATTCACACTGTACATCAACTATCCATCTGCACATTCTACAAATCATAATGAAGAAAAAAGCCTGATTAAAGGATCTCCAAAATCAAACTAGTGTGGCATATACTGTTTTGTTATTTTTTCAGCAATACCAAAATACTTTATTATATTTATGTGATACAGTAGTGATTATTTGTAAAAAAAAAAAAATGTGTCCACTCAAATTAATTCGATTCAATCACGCTGTAAAAAATGTAATGATTTACTTGATGATTGCACCATTTCACATAGTTTTTACATTACAAATTGTTTAAGAACTTTGCACATGCATCTTAAATTCAGTTTTGAAAACAAATTTCCTTTTTATTTTTGTGAACACTCTTATTTTCATTGACCCTTTGACAATAGTTGAAAATCTAAAATATCTTATTTCTATTATGAACTAGATGCCACCTACTCAATTAAACATGCAATATAATCAGGTCATGTGACAAACATGTACATCGTTTACGTTGTTTGTTCTTTGATCTAAATGTAAACAACATATCCACGTACTCAGGCTCTCTATATGTTGTTTACGTATATGATAGTGTGAGTAATTAAGGATTAGAATGATTCGAATCTTCCTTTCCGAGTGAACCATGCCTTTAAGCATGTATTGTTTCATTCTGAACACATCCATAACAATGTTACATATTCAGAACTTAAAATCAGTTGAGCTCTTTTATGGTATACAGATCTCATCATGATCTGACAACGTTTTAATGCAGTGAGACCATTATGTCTTAATCCGGTGCATATTAAAAATGCATGGTACTTTTAAGGTGTTTGCAGCTTCATATTAGTTGTGTCCGTTGCAGTGCCTCTGCAGAGCCTGTTCACACACTCATATAAATAAGAGTGACTGTGGAGGTGTGGTCTGATGCACAACTATGTTCGGCTTCTGGCTGCTGGAATGCAATGTACGCGAGTGTTAGCGCGTCTGTCTCCAGAGGGAGTTCATCTAACAACCACATGACAAGAGCTGACACATCCCCTCACTTAGACCACCGCTAGCAAAACAGTGTCCTAAAATCACAGCCGCGCTGAGATCTGGCCTCACTACAACCTCATAATGCAGACTAATTTGTCTGTCTCACGGTAGATGCGGATATTTGACTGCAAGTCTATAACAGTATTAATGTTATGTATACATGAGGAACAAGAGGGAGGGAAGGACTTTATGGAGGAACTGAAATATTCAGGTAACTGCAGAGATACATCCACTACTGCCCGTGTTTCAGCTCAGGTTTTAAAGCAATAGCACACCTGAGAATTACAGTTTGGCTCATCGTCATTTATGTTTAAGCTTTTGCGCAGTCAAACTTAGATTTTACGGAAACTCAGAGTTACATTTTAACCGACTTCTCATTCTAAGCAATTGTGTATTCACATCTTGCTCGTGTTATTCTCTCTTAAGACTTTTATTTTGAAGTTTGTTTGGTTTTGTGTTTGTTTCCTGTTTCCTCAGTTGTCTTGGTTACTTAAACGCTGAGTTTGTTTCTGTAGTGAAAGATTGAGTTCACCTGTGTCTAGTTTAGTTTATTGTTATTCCATATTGCCTTTTTAGCTTGAGATGTCATTTGTCGTCTTTACATTTGTTTGTAAAGCTGTTGCGGTTTTCCTCAAGTGGAATTTCCTGCATTCCCGGTGTATTCGTTTAAACTTCTTCAACTAGATGCAAGCCTCAACTCTTTTCTTGTACAACTGTGACACATAGGCCTACGATTTTTCATGGTGTTGTCCTTTATGAAGCTTGACAGAAGGAGTGGACAATATGTATAGTCTACGATACAAATGTAACTCAATCTGCAAAAAAAACTAAACAGACGCGTCTTGAGATTGCGCGCTTTCTCTCTGGGATACAGAATGCAGTTGAATTGTCAAAAAAATCAATATACAGTATAGCGAGTTTTTGTCCTTTATTTTCCTGTGAGATAGAGTTAAGCAATATCCCACAAGCACACATGCACACGTTTCACCAAACCTAAGCATGATTGCAAAATGGGGTATTGATTTTATACAAGAATGCAGTATTGTAAGTTACATTTTAGACACTGAATAAGACTGCAACAAAGCTGAGGTGTCTGTGCTACAGGATGTTCCTAAATGAATCAGGTTTTGGCCTTGCTCTTGGAAATCAATTAAAGGTGGCAAGTTAAAATAAAAGAAAAAGGTAATTATGGTGATTTCCGCTGATTCTGTGAACTAACTACTGCACTGAATTAAAGAATAGATTAGAGAATATATTTTTCTGTATATAATAGAGCAGCTTGAACATTCTGCTAAATATCTCCTTCTGTATTTTACAGAAAGAAATCATATAATAATTATTACGTTAAAAGAAAGGGATATAAAGAGAGCAAGAGATAAAGAGATCCCTTTATACCACTAGACATTGACTCGCCACAAAATCAACGGGACATCCTGTCCCAAAGAAAAATATGTTCTACAGTAAAATGAGTCTAGTATTACCACTGCAAACCTACCACGTCTACTTTCATGTGCTTTCAAAGCAACTTCATATGCAAACAGTAAACAGTACATTTTCAGCACATATTATGTACACATTAAGACATTTTGTATCTGATTAAATATTTACAGACAGAGCTTGTATAATTACAGTAAAGGGGCTTTTCTATGTGGTGTTAGGTTTATTGTGCTTATGTTTTGTGGTGTCTTTAAAGTGTGTTTATTATCTAGGAAATGCAGGGGCTTTGAAATCTTATAAGGGAGTTCACTAAAAATACACACTAGTGGAGTTTGTTGCCAGGGTTGCGACGTGTCCCCAACTGCCTGCGAAAGCGCACCTCTGTCCTGTTCACGGTTCAACGGGGCAAAGCCGCAAGATAAACAGTTTTTTTTTTCAGTGCTCTCTGCACAAGTGCATGGCTGGCCGTCTGGTTGAATCAGCTGTTATCTCCAGTCAACAGTAAGATTCTGTGGATGGATTGTCTGATGTATCTGATGTCAAACCGTTGTTAAGATGTAACCCATACAGGCTCTGCTTTTTCATACCTGTCAAAAAAAAAAAGATATTTCATCTCCTGTTGTTGATGTACTGTTTTAATGTATCAGATTACGAACATTTGACGGAGTAGGTTTCTGTAGTGTGTGTGTGTGGCCTTCTGCCTTAGGCGGTAGTATAGTATGGCAACCTAAATTGCAGTAGATTAACAAGAAAAAAACACTGCATTTTATATTGCTTTATACTAGCAATGTTGTCAATGAATGTCAAAAATAAAAATAGAATTTTTTTTTAAATTAGTGCTTTGTTGAATTAATCGCATCCAACATAAAAGTTTTTGTTTACAGTACATAACATATGTATGTACTGTATATATATATAGTATATATTTTGAAAATATTTACATATATACATTTATATATATATTTAATCTAAACATAACATATATTAAAAAAATTTTATCAATAGTAATATTTTACTTGTGTAATGAATTAGATATGATTTAATATTTTAATATAACGCTTTCTTGGTGTATCACATGGCTTTAACTAACCTTGCATTTTCATTATTTATTTTTAATCGCTTTCTTAAAAAAAAAAAGAATTAAAAAAATTGACATAATTTAGTCTTATGCAAACAAATTTTTTTTTTTATTATTATAAAATTAATAAATTTAAAGTTTATTCTTTTTTTTTTTTTAGATTTCACCATGAGCGAGGAGACTGAAGTGTGGACATAGCTGTCCGGTGGAGCAAGATATCACAACCACAGCTTCTACGCTCCCACAAAGTACAGGATGGGTGAAGCCGAAGATGAGAAGAACCGGACAGGACGCCTGTTTGAGAACTTTGTTCAGGCCACTGACTGTAAAAGCACCCTGCAGGCGTTCAATATTATGTGCAGCTACCTGGAGCTTGACCCTCTGGAGCACAGCACCTTCTACAGCAGCCTGAAGAGCCTGGTGACTTGCTGGAAATCCAAAGCCCTTTGGAGCAAGCTGGACAAGAGAGCCAGCCACAAAGAGTACAAGAAAGGCAAAGCCTGTGAGGGCATTAAGGTAAGCTCGCAAAAAGCCTAGCCAATAACGAGACTGGAATATGTTATGACGTTTAAATGAGCTGGCAAACCTTTGTTGAGATCTTTTTAAACCAAACATTTAGGTGGTTTATATATTCCATCTAAGATTCACCCTGATTGTAGGCTATGATATTTGTATGCTATGACATCATTATATATATACACACAAGTTGTTCATTAGACGAGTGCTCTCTGATCCTTTTATTGTAGTTTTATTGTGGTGTGTGGTGAGGCAAAGTACTATTGCTCATACTATAACACATACCATACGTCACACAGACTGTAAGTCGTCCTGCACCATTTGTGAAATGATAATGATTCATAATGAACTGTGTGGATTTTTTTATGACAAATTGATTTATTGTGACAAGAACAACCTAACAACTGTAGAGCACCACCTTAGCATCCACCCACATACTGACTATCAAGGCGTCAAGTTTAAAGGGATAGTTCACCCAAAAAATGCCAGATCAGAATGCCAGTGAGTTACACTCATCATAACACTCTCCCAGAGACAGCATCACTCAGCAGATCTGATTATTTTAGAGGATCAGACTCTTGGCTTCTTCATTATGAGAACTTCCCCCTTCACACACACACACACACATACACACACACTTTAAAAGGCAGCAAGGAATCAAGCTCAGCTTATTGTTAGTGGGTGTTTGAAGTGTTTCAAAGAGAGCATAATTTAACAAGTTCACTTCATATGTGCAATAAACGGCCCACTAGTCTTTCTGATGTGAAGCAGCACAATTATGCAGCTCTTTTTAGAGTGTAATTTACCTCTTTGTAATAAAGATGGTAATTATATACAGTAGTCCCGACGAAGGGCTGTTCTGCACACTTTAATCAAAGCCAGAGCAGTGTTGCTTAATGGCGCTGGTTCAGACAAGCCAGGTATGCTGTAACTGCAAAATGCTTAATTGGACCCTTACTAGTAAGAATTTTTAGGGTTTCTTAAACAGACCTTTTTGTTCTGTTGCCATGGCGATTCATCAACAGCTTGCCGGATCTCAAACTCACGCCGTTGGTTGAGTCAGAGGCTGACTTTCTTATTTGCTGAAACAAGCAAAGCAGAGAGTCTCTTCTCTCATCTGGAAGCAAGTCTTCAAATGGCTTGCTTAGTTGATTCTGCACGTTAAACTGGCATTGGTGAGATGTTTTAACATCCCGATGAAAAACAGACCATCTGCCCCATCATCCTGTTGTGACTTGAGTCGAGTCGCTGGGGAAAAAAAGGTGTGGTTTAGGAAGAGTGACACGATATCACTGCTCACCAGCCTTCAACTGTCTGCCAGATTCACAGTCTGTCCAGGATATGACCTCATTCTCTCTTTATCAACCAGCGGGACAGCTCAACTGCCTGCTTTATTGTTTTATACTGGCTTTATTACCATTGCAGAGACTGCAGAGGCTTAATCTAAACATTTAGACATTCACTGCAAACAAATAAGTTGAACACAGCCAGTGTTCAAGCAGCTTTATATTTTATTCTTATAAGCATACAGTATTTCAATTATATTTAGTGATTCCTACAACAGGTTTTGAGAATAGTTGATTCTGATTATACTCAATTCTAGCAGTGCTAGTTCCATGTCTTTTTTTTCTCAGATAATTATATTTTTTTGAAGTAATACGTCTCTTCTGCTCATCAAGTATGCATTTATCAAATCAATAAAAAATACAGCAAAAAAGTAGAAATGTGAACTAATATTTTTCTGTTTTAATATATTTTAAAATGTAATTTAATGCATTTCTCCAACCTTCAGTGTCACAAAATCCTTCACAAATAATCAAATATTTGATGATGTGGTGCGCAAGCTAGATAATCCAATTGTTAATGTAAGAAAAAGGTTGTGTTGCTTAGTATTTCTTCTTAAAACTTTCAGAAAACTCATAGTTTCTTTTGAAGAGCACTTATGTGAATAGAAATCTTTTGCAATAATGTACTTTCATATGAAAAAATATATATATTTCCGTGTATATATATATATATGGATAAATTAGTGTTTTTCACAGTGTAGTTTTATTAACACTTGATCTGTTTCACAGAATGGATAGCCACAGTTAAATAAAGTCGACACAAAACGTGTCTTTTATATTCTTCTCATACATTTTTGGGCTGTTTTTCAGGGGTGGTGTAGTGGTTTCACCACCGGATTTTGTGGTAAATACTTGGAGCCGTTCCTCAGTCTGAGCAGTGTGAGCTCCTGACCCAGACTCTGTGAGCTCATGCGAAGAGGCACTGTTTTTCAGATTGGGAAAGTCAAGTTCTTCTCTTTGTGTATGTTTGAGCATGTGTGCAGTCTGCTAGACATATGCTTACAGCTGTGACTTTGTGACTCAGGATTACTTGGGCAATGTAAACAAATCATACAGTGGCATTATATGACAACACTCATTACCAGGACCTTTGTTCCATTACACTAAAGATATCAGCCTTTTTTTTCCCCATACGGGCCTTAGTGCTTGCTGCTCTCCTGGTGGTCTGCTTCAGTCCATCGAGCAACTTTCTCTGGTGGTGTGATGTCTAATTGAGCAAACTGCTGAAGCAAACTGTGATCACATTGTGTGCTAGAAGCAGGATAAGTATGTGTGTCTGGGTTTAAGTTATTGGTCCTGCAGTGGGGTGGTCTCTGTTCCACTGGGCTTTGTGTAAAGTGACTGTTGGTTCAACACATACCGTGGCTTTCATCAGGAAGTCTCATCTGGCAGGAAAGCCTGAAGTGTCACTGGTGGGATGGGACTTAACAGCATAAGTTGGCTGAGATTTTAAAAAGAGGACATACTGTAAATATATATTTCTTCTGTTGCTCTGAGGTTGTTCTTTTATAGATTAAGAAATCACATCTTCAGTTATAATTTTACAACCTGATCTGACAACCTAAATCTGACAACAATTTGAGACATTTTTGAGATCTCTTCTGGAACAGAATTTTTTTTGTTGTGTTTGTCTGCTCTCAATTTGATTTCATTAGGAAAATCCTGATTTTGTTAGAAAACACATATTTAGAAATCACTCATTTTATAAATTTTGTCTTTGTTTTGAAAAAAAGAAAGTGCATGATTTCGAGCACCCACTGATGGACAGGAAAGAGCTTATGCTGACTCAACAGGAAACTTCACCTCTGGACTACTGTTCTGCTCGGTTTCAGGGTGGGGATGAGCAGAAACAAAAGAGCGATCATTGTGTTCATATCTGCTCTGACTGATGGAGCATTCATTAGTCTGTGGGGATTGTAAATCTGGAGTGGTTGCATGGCTCTCTGTCTTTTCTGAATAGGCCGTCTTTGTTCGTTCTCTATGGCTTTTAGTTAAGGTAATGTCAAACAGAAACTGTGCACCTGGCCTGTCAGTCTGTGCTGGTGGTAACTGGTCCATCCAGTGTAATCAAAAGCAGCAGTGCAGAGACAGACCTGTCCAGACAGTGCAGTGGCCACCTGCGTGTGCCAGCCTCATACCTGCAGCACTGATGAATAACAGATCTCTCCTCAGGCATTTAATACTTGCTTGTTTTCTTTGTACATTCCTTCAACTGCAAAACTGTCTCCACTACTGCCACGCACTCCTATTGATATTTTCAGCACCGTTACTCACAAACACACTCCTGTTAACTTACAGTAATAGTTACAATCTTGTTGCTTCAGATGCACATTTTCTGTTGATTTTTTCGACACTGTTACTCACAAATTCACAAAAACATTCCTACTGATACATTTAATCGTTAATTAAAAATACACAATCACTGTTACTCTGTTACTCAAAATAGACAGTCTTTATTAATACTTTTTAACCAGGGGCGGATCTACCCCATTTGCCACTCCAGCACTAGTGTCCCGTATACTGTATTGATAGTGGCTCCCTGATGCCCGCAAATTGTACAAAAATATCTCGGAATCTACACCAAGCCGGCAAGCGCGTGCACACGAAACATTAATGTTTGCATCTCGCATATAATGCGCGCATAAGACAGAGAGAGAGAGACTGTGCGTGCATGTGAGCTGTCTGTGTTCGTGCGTGCCTGTTCATAGCACGTGCTAAACAGAGAGCATCCTGATTGGTTTACTAAGCAAAATAAGCCAATCAGCTTTCAGTGTGGGCGGGCTTTTATTTTCTTTTTTCGGGACCGAAGTTATAAGTTCAGTGCAGCCTACGAGATCGTCGTGGCAGAGAGAGACTCGACTGTAAACAACATAACAAACTTTCCGATAGTTTTGAAGAAAAAATCTTGCCTTTTCATTAAACCAGAGAAAAACTTTTGTCAAAACACAGTTTTGACATATCTTTATAAGATAATATTTGATCATATTTGTGTCCCCTTCAAAAATTGCTCGACTTTTGTTGCACTAAAATTATTGAATTTTTTGCTCTTGTTGAACTAAATGCTGTGATTTATTTGATTTGTTTTGAAGATATTTGTTGGTGATTTAAATGTGGTTTCTTATGTGTTTTTGACTTAAGGAAACTTGATCCACTGAGACTTTGTATCCATATGCAGTCTGCATTGTTTGTCATGCTTTGTAAAGCTTGGCATAAACTTAAATTCGCTGCAGGAAGTTAAATATACCTTACCATCTAATTTAATTTATCTGACTTTCCAATCCAGATATTAGGTTCAAGTCTATCACACATTTCATATTTAATAAGACAATGTAAAAATGTGCACCCTAGTGTATACACCGAATAATGATAGCCTTCCTTGAATCTACAAAAAACATGCAAGGATGTTTGCGTCTTTGTTGCCACACCTCTTCATTTTAATGCCACCCCATGAATAATTTTCTAGATCCGCCCCTGTATGAAGTTATTGTATTTAGTAACCTGATCTCAAGAAAAAACCGTACCTGAGTGCACTTTTTGTGCAACACCGTTATGTACTTTACCGTGTGTTCACGGTTCAGTTTGTAATGAAGACTGCACACAAATTAATGTTAAATATTAATAAAAGACCAATTCTTTTATTTCGTTAGTCATCATGGAATATAACCATGTTCTTTCCATCGATCAATGCCTTTCTTTCACATTGAAAATACTTTACGAGGTTAACTTATACCCTGCTTATGGCCAGTCTGCACAAAATCAACATAATTTGTTTCCTTCGCGGCTCCTTTAAATGCAAGACCAAGCGTTTGATAGTCACGTTTTTTATTACGTCAATATATGTACATATTGATGTGTTTTTATTACATTGTTTCATGTCCCTGTTGCGACGGTTTCGAATTTAAATATCGCTGAAAGCTCTGTCGGTTCGGAAACATGCCTATACCAAAGAATACAGCATACTACTGTTATTATGGAAACTGATATTGAAGTAACCTAACCTGAACAGTAACAAGCTTAACTGAAACCCGAACGCTAATAGATTTCTGTTCTAACAATAGCCTTCCTCAGGTCTTCCCGTGCAGATTTCAAAACTTCACAGCCTTTGTTAACCTATCATTAGGCTACCGTTTGTAGATAATCAAGACTGAAAATTTTTAGTTCATATTCTGAAAAGGCACTGACCTCGCCTCTGACATCCTTTTTCTAGTAGCTTGTGGGAAAGTATAGCCTACAGATGGGACAGCGATTTTCTCACTAGCTCTGTATGCAGTGCAGTTTTATTTCCTGGATGATGCGTCACCCTGCGCCAGCCAGTTTCTGTTTCCAAGAAACAAAAGGCATATAAAATCCAGAAACAT
Organism: Enteromius treurensis; assembly: GCA_032275025.1. Classification (NCBI taxonomy): domain Eukaryota; kingdom Metazoa; phylum Chordata; class Actinopteri; order Cypriniformes; family Cyprinidae; genus Enteromius; species Enteromius treurensis. The sequence continues at coordinate 28,318,857 of JAUCMU010000125.1, forward strand.
GCTTTCAGGAGGTACTCATGAGATCCTAAAATAATTTGCATAAATTATAGTTATGCTTTGCTAGTGTAAATTGCCGAAAAATCCTGCATTCCACTCACACATAACATAACAACCCAAGCTGCACATAGTGATGAAAATCTTGTGGCATACCAAAAATATTTTCATATATATAGAGAGAGAGAGAGTCCTTTTGGGTCAAATCACAGTTGTGTTCAAGTCAAATTAGCATTTTTTTTGCCCCATGTGATTCAGCTGGGTCAGTTTGTTTTCCGCTGCCCTGAGTAATACGTTTAAAGTGATAGTTTACCCAAAACTGAAAGCTCACCCACAAGCTGTTCAAGACTTGTATGAATTTCTTCCTTCTGCTATATAATTTTTCATAGTATTGTATAATTTTGTGGTCCACCTTTTTGTGGTTTATTTTTTCGTACTATGGACCATCAACATTCTTCAAAATATCTTTGTGTTTCATGGAAGAAAAAACTCACAGTGGGACAACTTAAGGGTGAGCAAATGATCACACCGGTTTTGGCACAGTTCACATTTTAATGTTCATATTATAATAAAGTATTTACTGGACAGCTCATTTTATATACATTATGCATACTTTAAGAAGTGCTGTGAGACTTTTCATTACGCTAAAATACTACAAAAAGTAAAAAAATGGCAATTGCAGTAAACTTGTGGCATAGCCTTTTTATAAAAAAACCCTGCAGAAATTGTGCCATAAAGACAAATCAACAAGAGTCGAAATGCAGCATGTCTTTATTGAAGAAAACAACAAAAAACAAACAAACAGAGGGATTTACTTGCAATACTTTGTATTTGTAAAGACTTTGTAATTGTGCCAGAATGAAATGTGGCCCACTCACAATGTAATCAATTACACACATGTTACACTCTGCAGTTAAATAAGGACAAAGGTTGAATGTCATTGTTTTGGATCAGGTTTAAAAGTATCTGTTTTATTTTATCAGTACCTAATATATTCTTCTTTCATATAGAGAATGTATAGTTTAAAATTACATGCAGTCATTGTTTTCACACAGGGATCTTTAAAGAAACGATTTACTTTAAAAAATATATATATATCAATCCACGCTTTGAGGCATTAATCTTAGAACATAAATATTACTTAATCTCCATTATACAGTTATAGAATAAATACTTAAATGCATTTTGCATAATGTACATCTGATAGTGTAAGCACATAATATGTGATTTCTTCACTGTAAGGACAGCCTTAGTGCACTAAGGTTACTGAGGAACTCATCATTGTCTTCATAACTCAGTGCTTTCTCATAGAACTCAATGGCTTCATGTTTCTCTCCTTTTATCTGATGAAGGAACCCTAGTATTCCATAAGCCTCCGCTTCCAGCAAGTTTCTCTTAATCCGTTTCTCAGCAATCTTCTTTAAACTGTAGAAACTTCTCTTCCCTTCAGCTGAATCAGGGCTCATCTTCAGACATTCAATGTAGTGTTTAATAGCTAACTGCTCACACCTGTGACTGTACAGCTGGAACTCAGCATAACAAAAATTGACCACATGTAGATTATCATTTTTTTCTTCAGCTGCTTTGAAAGTGACCTGAAACAATTCCTCAGCCCGTGACATGTCATGGTTTTCTCCGTACATCAGTGCTAGATCACTCATTGCAGAAATAAAGGAAACTGTCAGGCTGGTGGCCTTTTCTAAATGATAGATGCATTGATCACGAATCTGTTGAACTCTTGACCCTTTGGCATGGTGATTTCCTTCCTGCAGCAGTTGGATTTTCTTCATCTTATAGCAAAGAGCTAACTGATGATGCATGAAACTTGAATTGGGTGAGCATTCAAGCGCTCGCTTCAAAAGAGCAATTGACCTGTCCACACTTCCTATATTCCTAAAGAATTTGGCAACATATCGCATCACATGTGGGTGATCTGGAGATCTTTCTAAAGCCTTCTCTACCAAGTTTTCAGCCTCTCTGTACCTCTTGTAAATAATCAGTCTCATGCTTAAGAGGACTTTCAGAACGTCATCATCTGGATTTGTGTCAATGGCCCGTCTCAGTTGCTTTATTGTAGGCGAATCCTCCAAAGTTAATCTCTCGTATTCTGTGCGGTACAGAGCAATGGCATAACCAGCATTCCATTCACCTACCTCAGGTTTCAGATCTAAAGCTTTCCTGAAACATTGTTTGGCTCTATCGTAATATTTGCGTGAGAATTTAAGAAAAGTCCATCCCTTCTCACCAAGCACCTCTGGAACAGATGAAAACTCAGTTGGAAAGGCTTCATTTATCTCCTGAAGCCTCTTCAGATAACTTTCAGATTCTGTGTTGTTTGTCATGTGGTAGTTTAACCAGGCAAGGTTTCCATAAGTGACAATGAGTGTCTTGTGAAATTCATCCCCGTGGCATTCCATGTGTAGCTCCACAGATGTCATAAGGCTGTTATGTGCCTTCTCGTGAAACCCCAGAAGGAACTGGACATATGCCAGAGCACTGTAAGTTCGGGCAATTCCTTCTTTCTTTACTAGGTCCAACTTAATCTGTTCTTCCAGTCTATTGACAAGATCATTTAGATCTAAATCCTCTTTCATCAGAGCCCAGGTGAAGTGGCATTCCAGCTGGTGAAGTTTTGTTCTCAGAGTTCTGTCGAGATCCATATCTGGTAAAAGTTAAAAAATCATTCTCAATTTATATATATACAGGACTACAAAACTAAATTTTTCACAGCTGAGATTTATACATATTTAGAAATGAACTGAATAAATAAGTCTTCCATTGATGCATGGTTTCTTAGTATAGGACAATATTTAGCCAAAATAGAAATATTCGAAAATCTGGAATCTTTAAAATCCTTTAAAGTTGTCCAAATAAAGTTTGTAGCAATGCATATTACAAATCAAAAAATAAGTTTTGATTTATTTACGGTAGGACATTTACAACATATATCTTCATCGAGCATGATCTTAACATGATATTATAAGGATTTTGGGCATAAAAGAAAATTATTTAATTTTGATTTATACAGTGTATTCATACACTGTATTTTTGGCAGTTTTTTGTAATATATGTTTCATTTAATTGTATTTATTCTAGCTAAAATATATCTTAAAAAGTAAATTTATTCAAAATGTAATTTTAAAATTGGAAATGCATTTTCTTGCCTCTTGAATTATATATTAATTATTAAATAGCTCTGCTAAAATCACAGTAGACCTACTGCAAAAAAACCTATATAATGGTAGCCATGCACTTACCTTATCTAGGACGTCTGTATGACTAATGTTTCAGAATCTATTTGATGTGGAAGCTCATGCAGGCTTTATTGACCTCTCCTAGAGATGGGAGTGTTAAACTCAGAATGAAAACTGAAACCTTGGCTAAAGAGAGACGGAAAGAGAGGCAGCAATAGACAAAGAGCTCCAGGCTGCGTAAAATGAAGTATAATATTTGGTAGTTAAATGAAGGCTGTGTAAACCATTGTCAGCCATCTGGAGTCTGGTTATCATGTTTCTTTCTTTTTTGTTATTATATATATATATTTTATTTATATATATGTATATATAAACATGTGTGTGTGTGTGTGTGTGTGTGTTTGTATATACAAAATCACCAGCAATAACACCCTGAATGTTACTTTTTAAAATGTTATTATTTTTGGGATTTTTATTTCCACCTTTGTACTATTCTATCTTAAACAAAGCATTGTGTTCTTTCTATGCCTCTTTGGATAAATGCTTCTGATAAAAGAATGAATGTAAATAATTAAGTGCACATTAAAAGCATTATAGTAAGTTTTCTGATAAATGTACTAGCAAAAAAGTTAAAATTTCAGTCCCTTAGCAAAGTTTTTTGACAGCTCATCAGTATGTGAGCAGTGTTGTGCTCTCCGCAGATACTCCTTTGCTTGCGCCTCCTGCTTGTCTTCAGAAGATACAAAAGCCAAAATCTTGTAAGCTTCTCTGATTTTCTGCTTGGTGCTGAGATTCCTCTCTGCGACTAGTCTGAGCTTTTTGCCTGCTTGTTTCCTTTCATAGCTGTCGATATGAATCATATATGCCGACTTGAACTGACTGACAGCTTGGTCTTCATTCTTTTTCTTGTAGAGCAGAAATGCACCATAGGATGTGTAGCAGTGCTGCTTATCAGACTCAGTGAGAGCCTTGTCATCTATCAGGCTGCAGAACATCTTCTCGGCCTGTTCAAGTTGCCGGTTCTCCCCATAGGCTTCTGCTAAATTGACTTTGGCATAAATATTGCTAGGCTTCAGTTCTACAGACTTTGAAAAGTGTTGGATGCATTCAGCCACCTTAGTGGATTTCTGAGCAGCAGAAACACGTTTACCATGCCTCCCCTCCTCAAACATCTGAATTAGCAGCTGTTTATGGCAAAGGCCTATTTGATGGTGCAGGAAGGAGGAGTATGGGGCCTGTTCCACAGCCTTAGTGAGGACAGACAGTGATTCTTTAATGGAACCCTCTTTCCTGAAATATTTAGCCACATATCTGGTTACTTGTGGGACATCAGGGGACAACCTGAGGGCCTCTTTTATAAGGTTCTGTGCTTCCTGTCTTCTTGACCCCTGAAGTTTGAGAGCCAAAAGTACCATGATCTCAGTGTTTGTGGGCTCCAGACTGAGAGCCTTTCTTAGCTGTTCAGTGACTGTTCCAGTGTCTTTTGCTTTGTTCATGCCATCGATCCTGTAAAGCACTATTGCGTAGCCTATATTAAAAAACATGTTGTCTGGTTCTGCCTCAAGAGCCTTAGAGAAACTCTCTTTTGCTTGCTCATAGAACGATCCTCCAAGTCTCAGAAAGCTCCAGCCTTTCTCACCGTGTACTGAGGGCAAGCTGCAGGAGTAATCTAATGAACCTGGTATGTCCTTGCATATACTTTTTATTTTGTTTAAGAAATCTTCCACATCATTAAGCCTCTGCAAGTAACAGTGTACCCATGCAAAACTGGAGAACGTCACAAGGATTTCCGCTTTCTTTCGCTGGTCTTCCCTTAATGCCAATTCAGCCTTTTGAAGGTAATCAAGTGCACTCTCCGTTTTACCCTCCAGGTGACTGATGAAAGCCAGAAGGTTAAAATATATAGCATGATACTTTTGTGGACAAAATCTGATTCTGTCATGAAGTCTTTCTGGTAAGCGGTTCAAATCCTGTATGTCTGATTTTTCTACTCCCCATGTAAAAAGACACTCCAGCTGCCAGAGCTTAGCTTCCATTTCTTTGTTGCTGGGGACATGAGGAAAAGAAATTATGTGTTTTTATAACATACCCCTGAGAATTGTCAAGGTAGGACTGGCAGTATATTTTTATAAATAACCACAGTACTGCACACTATTTTGCAAAACAAATTTAGATTTAAAGATTAGATGTTATGAACAAAATATTACTGCTACGACATAGCATTGGCTACTGGGTGATTTAGGCGTGTTTTTGACAGGTTTGCTTAAGATTAGTAAGCACAGGCGGAGTCAACGCAAGGTTGATTAATGTGTAATTTATTGTAGTTTCTATTTAGCCCTACCTCATTTTAGATTTCAGAATGCGTTCTGTCCTCTCGGTCTGCGTATCGAAAGATTCGATGTCACGAAAACGAAACTAAAAAAGGCAGAGAGATAGGTTTCGCTTTAGTGATTTTTATCTAAATTTAATTTACTTTCGATTTTTAGCTGTCATAAACCTATAATGTATGAGTGTGTATTATTGTCCGTTTTAATGTATATGCCACCGGGTTACTACAGTTGGTAGATGCCCATCACAATAAATACAAATAATTATTGATACATGTCCCTGAGGCACTGAGTTTGTATATTATTTGTGAGTACTTCATTATAATTCAGTAATTTAACTAAATGTTTTGTTTAGTTTTTTTTTTTTTTTTTACTCTGTGTGTGTGTTTTGCAATAATATAAAATTGTATTTGTGTTCCTTTATTGTGGAAATTATTTTTAATGGCCTAATACAAGATATTCTATTAAAAAACTGTTTAAAGTTAAATGTTAGCCTGTCGTGTAACCCTGTGACTTGCTCCTCTGGATTTGACTTTGCTCTGTGAATGTGTTTTTTTGTTTTGGAACTTTATTACAAGACTTTTTATTTTATTTTGTGCTTCTTGACCTTGTGTCCCATCACAAACTAAGATGGAAAATTATTATTTTTCAAAATGTTATTTAAATCCATAAGTATATGCAATGTACTTATTTTATTGCTTTATGGTCTCCTATGAGGAGCAGTGCCATTTTGAATAAAAAAAACACAACCCCGTCACACTTAACCCTGTATACAGTATTTCTTATTGTTACATGCATAAGTAAATAACCCTGTTTCAAGTGTAATTTACAGAAACTATAATAAAATAGTCAGTTTAAAAAGTATATTCGTACCAAAATCATGGCAACTTCTATTTTTGTTATAAATATATATATATATATATATATATATATATATATATATATATATATTATTTGTCCAGGGAACATTTTCATGCATTTGACATTGCACCCACATTTTCAGCAGAAAGATAATGTTAGTCATGCAGATATGTTGACCCCCCAAAAAAGTAGAAAATATGAGAAAGGAACGACATCTAAAATTTTAATTGGAGGCAGTGTATCCCTTTAAATGTGCAACAGTCTTCAATCCCAAAAAATAGGGAAGAAAATTATGAAAAACATTTTTTTGCTAATTACATCTATGTTAAAAACTAAAACAATCAAACCGAGGATTTACTTTATTATTTAAAAAAATATATAAAGAGACCATAGTTTTTTTTGTGATAAATATATATTTTTTCCAATTAAATTGGTATGAGAGAGACATTAGCAGCAAGTTCTGTGTAAAACGTCTAGGTTACTATTGTAACCCACGTTCCCTGAAGGAGGGAACGGAGACGTTACATATGGGAACTCGCCAG
>JAUCMU010000125.1:28325874-28339204 GCA_032275025.1 Enteromius treurensis
TGTGCAAAGCAGTAATCAGAGCAAAGGGTGGCTATTTTGAAGAAACTAGAATATAAAAGATGTTTTCAGTTATTTCATCTATTTTTTGTTAAGGACATAACTCCACATGTGTTCAATCATAGTTTTGATGCCTTCAGTGAGAATCTACCAATGTAAATGGTCATGAAAATAAAGAAAACACATTGAATCAGAAGGTGTGTCCAAACTTTTGGCCTGTATATGTGTGTGTGTGTAATTATGAGTCTTTAAAAAGTCTATTAATAAAGTATCTGAAAAAGATCTACTCCATGAACAATTCATTAAATTACATTAAATAAAGACAAAATCAATAATAAATAAATAAATAAAACAAGCTAATGAAACAGTTACTAAATATGGTCCAATGCCATGTCTCAAGTATAGTATGAAGCATCTTATAACAGGCATCCAATACCAATTGGCCAACACCTATAGAGGGAGAGATGACATGAAGACTCTTATCACTGCAACTTTGAAATCAGAGCACAGTTGAATGAAAATCTATACAAACCTGTGGATGACGAAGATGACATATCATGCGCGTGCAAGGATTAGATTATGGCATAGATTTGCCGCCATATCTATGCTTCATTCAACTAAAGAAAAATTATTTCTGTCTTATTTTAGGAGCAGCAGTACAGCCGATGGATGGCAGCATGTCGTTTGGCTTCAAAGGGCAAGACTTTAGCTGACAGCTCATTTTCTAGTGAGGTGCAGAGTATCCAGTCATTCTTGGCCATGCAGAAAACCACACCAAGTAATAACACAGCTCAGACAGATGAAAGTATCAATACACACAGCCTTGTCTCTCCACGCTACCAGAAGAAGTACAAACCCAAGCAGGTACCACATTCAGATTACATGTCTGAACTGCATTATCCATAACACTTTTCTACTAACTATAAGTTACTTTGTAAGTAACTACGTACAAACTAGTATCCTTAATATCTGCTAACACTTTGTTATAATAGTCCCCTGACAGACGTTCTAACAACAATCAGTAACTTTGCAATTATGTCAATTTATTCTACTCACCCTAACCCTAAATTGCCAGTCTACAGGTGACACCTTAGATTAGGGAACACATATTCATAACTAACTATGTGTCCCCCAAAAAACTTATAATTTGCTGCTTATTAATAGTTAGTGTCACGCCGTGGGCGTGTTCTTGTGTTTATGTTTGATCAAGTCCATGTGCTTCTTTGTTTTGTTTTCATTCTGTCCCATGTGCTTTGTATCATTTGTAACCCCGCCCTTGAAATTAGTGTTTGATTCTCTGCCAGCTGTGTTGTCCAGGTGCTTTGAGTCTTTGTCTTGATTAGTCTTTGTATAAATTCACTCCCTTGGTCTTGTATGTTTTTCAGTCTATGAAGTTGTGTGTACGTTCGTGGTTCGGGTTTGTTTCAGGTTTCTTTGTTTAACATTAAATGTTTGTTGTTGTCCAAGTTTATCTCTGCCTCCTGTGTCTCCGTGCCACTGAAATAGCTCACGACTCGCTTCACCACAGCGACCGTTTGTGACAGTTAGTAAGATAGTTGTGTTGGGTATTGGGTAGGGTTAGGGGATCTATGATCATACATAATGAGTACTAATAAACAGCCAACATGCTAGTATTATGCATGCTAATTAACTGCTGCTTAATAGTAAGATTTTGACCTTAAAATAAAGTGTTGCCAATGTCTAATTTAAGTTAGTAGACATTCAAAATTACTTATTATTATTAGACTGTCTAAAGTAGACTATAATAGAACATTAAAATAAAGTGCAACCATTATATTACATGTAATCTTCAGTGCTTTTTGTTCCTCTTGAACTTAGTTTTGGGCCCTCTTTCAATTTTCAAATGTTTCAAACCTTTTTATTGTATTTGCATGTGTGAATGGATTTGAGATTTTGTTTATCTTGATACCTCTTTCCCTCTAACTGTTCAGCTCTCGCCAAGGATCCTGGAGGCCTATCAGAACGTAGCCCAGCTCTCATTAACAGACGCCATTCAGAAGTTCCTTCAGATCTGGCAGGCTCTACCTGACTTTGGCCTCTCTTATATTGTAGTCAAGTGAGTGCAGTTAAATTTCTCTTTAGGCAGAGCCCTGTAGGGGTGTCATTGACCAATTTCTTTAAAGTGGAAAGTTTTATATATTGATTCTAAAGTTTATTTTTCAATTCAATTCAAATTTATTTGTATAGCGCTTTTCACAATACATATCATTCATTGCAAAGCAGCTTTACACCAAAGTAATGGATCAATGGATTTATAGATCATATTACTTTTATATTAATTTAAAACAAAAGCCCAATAATAATCATTATTAAACTAAAATGGATAAAGCAGATAATTGTCATGATGCGGTGTGGTGGTGTCGAGCTCTCGCTTCCTTAGTGAGCAGAAAGGGCACAGAGATAAGATTCCAGTTCAATATGTGAACATTTAATAAGGAACTCCAGGAACAGAAAACGAAAGGAAAACGCAGAGAACAATGTGAAGCACACACAGAGGGCAACATCAACGTTAACAGCACACAACAAACTAAACAGCGGACATGATTTAAATACAGACATAATCAAACTATAATACGGGACACCTGGGGGAAAACGGCTGGGGAAGGATTATACACTGATGAAGAGTGCGGAGTTAAAAATGAGGCAAAACACATGTGGAGGACGAAATGAAAAAAAAACAAAACACAGAAAGCAAATGGAAAACAGAATGAAAACGAAAACACATTAAGCACATGGAACGAGGCAGCATGACAATAATAATGATAAAAAACAATAATAAATAATAATAATGAAAAATATAATAAATAATTATCACTAAAAGCAAGACTGTAGTCTTTAAAAATGTTTTTACCATGTAGTCATTTTTTATTTGAAGCGAGATAAACTGGGGTATTGGCTTTATTTTATCCCATATGTGTCACTTTGCTGGAATCTGATTAGTGATCAGTTTAGCTATGTAGTTAATATGGCAATAAACACTGCTAAACTTAACTTATAATAAATAATAAACTTAATTTATTTATATATCTTTTGATTGTACAAACATTCTCTGTAATATAACTTAACAGGGTGGAACTTTATGAGTGTGACAAGCAGGAGATAATTTCAAAAACGTTAAAAAAAAGGTAGGGGTGAGAGTTGACACTTAAAATGAAACTTTTCTGAAAATAATCTCAGTGGAATATATACATATATGTGTGTGTGTGTGTGTGTATTAGGCCTACTTTTCCACTAAGATTATAAAAAAAAAAAAATCATTTTTTTCCACTGAAATTTAACTTACAAAAAAATTTAAGAAGAAATGTAAGCAATTACTTATAAATATGTGACTATTTTAGAGACTATATATAACATGCCTTTTTGTGCTTTCAATGCTTCAGCTTCTCTTGAACTTAGTTTTGGTCTCTCTTTTCCACTAAATTTTTTCTCTTTTAATTTTTAAATGTTACAAAACGTTTTATTTTTAACTTTATGTGCATGTGTGAATGGATGTATATTTTGTTTATGAGTACTCAGATCAGAATAACAGAAATAGAAGGCTATACAAGTGGAGAAACACTTACAATAACAATGTGTATCCATGACAAGAAATAAACAGCGGGAGAAACCAAGGCAACAAAGGAAACAGAAACAAATAAAATAAATTACACCACAAAGGATACACTACCCACTTACAAAATTTCTGTGTACTTTTTATACTTATATACACAACCATGTTTTGCATAAATTTTTAAAGGTTATTTTGTGCATCTTCAAGTATGATAGCCCGCTTGCAACAGTTGAGTGCATGAACTGTCCAACATTCCATACTTAAGTACATTTTCCGGCCATTTTAAGATTAATTTTTCTTTTGGAATTTTCAGGGTGAACTTTGGTTTGGACATAATTTAACCAAAATAATATCACATTATAAGTGAAATCATAAAAAAAAAAAAAAAAACATATTTTCTGTTCACATAAGGTTTAAGGGTTGCCGTAAGGATGAGGTGCTTGGCATTGCCAATAATCGTTTAATCCGCATTGACCTGAGTGTTGGAGATGTTGTGAAAACCTGGAGATACAACACCATGAGACAATGGAATGTCAACTGGGACATCAAACAGGTAATCCGACTTTATACATATCTATACCAATGCAATTTGTCAGTTTTCCCAAGCTCTTATGTTAATAGAAATATCATGGTGTAAAATAATAAATTCCTGCCCTATTTTTACCAGGTTGCCATTGAGTTTGATGGCAATGTGAATATTGCCTTCAGCTGTGTGACAGCAGATTGTAAGATTGTCCACGAGTACATCGGTGGCTACATCTTCATGTCCACTCGAGGTCGGGAGCAGAGTGACACCCTGAATGAAGAGCTGTTTCACAAACTGACAGGCGGCCATGAAGCTCTATGAGGGGGGAAAACAAGTCTGTGTATATGGACTGAAGATAATAACATCTGACAAAAATCAAATAAATAAATACAAATACAGAAATGGTCAGTCCCTTAAAAAACACTATTGCGTTTTAACAGGTTTGTGAGACTTGAAGTGTTTCATTTTGTGATGTTTCTCTGTCTTTGTTTTAATTGGCTTTGAGCATTCTTATTGTAGGTTATTTAAAATTTTAGTGCGAGATGTTCCTGGATCAACATCTTTATGGACCCTGGAACAACATTGTGATTAACCAATCAGATTTGAAGAACCAGTTTATAGTGTTTGTGAAATTTAGGCTTACAATCAATGTATGGTGCTTGTACATCAGCGTTATTCATCTACCATTTACTCTGATTTTAGGGATTACTTATGGGTAAGGATAGGTTTACTTTAGGTGTAGAGATATGGTAAAGATTAAATTTTTGATTAAAAATTTTGTTCCAGGGTCAACAAATTATGTTGACTCTGGGAACACATCTAACTGTGCGGAAGCACTATATGTTGTAGTTATTAAATTTCACTGTAAAACCTAGTCAAGACTTTTGCTTTAATAATTCTGCATCTTACTTTTCGTGTTTGCTCTTTATTGTTCTTAAATTCAGAGTTCAAGGTCCATTCTGTTAAATACAGCATTGCCAAGCAACGTTAACAATGTTTGACTTGCAGCTCAAGTGTTAAAAAGGGTACATTGTGGTGACATCATTTGGAGCAGGAAACCACAGCGCAAGTTTCACAAGAATTGCGTATAGCAGAGTACGTACAGGAACATCCTGTGCACTATTTAGTGCACATGATGCTCTTTAACTCTTAAATTGCAAATATAAGTAATAATTTAATCATCTATTTCATTACCAATTCCAATACATCCTAAAAATAAATACACTTTTATTTTCCTGTCTCCTGTTTATATCATCATACCATTATATACACAGTAAGTTTGTGAATCCCCTTGAAATTAACTAGCTTTCTCCAGTGATTTTCTGTCAATTAAATGTTTTTCTGATCCTCATCTAAGGCACAGCAATACAAAACTTTGTGTGCTTAAAACAAAAACAATTCAGATTTCTTGAAACACACCGATTCAACATTCAGTGCTGAAAGAAAATGTAAGTGAGTCTAAAGCCTAAGTCCCCCAGTCGGCTGCCAGCACAGGGCCCATGGGGGCCCTTAGTGCTTGCCCTGCAAAGCTGCAGTTAGCCCACATTATGAATCTATTGGCGTTTTTCTACTGCATAGTACGGTACGGTATGGTTCAGTACAGCTCACTTTTGGGGGGTTTTCCACTGGTAACAGAACCTGGTACCTGGTCCTTTTTTCAGTAAAACCTCAGGTGAGGTTCCAAGCGAGCCTTACCGTTACCAAAACGTGACGTGTAAACTCTGCTGGTCACTGTTTGGCCGGAGAATTTTGTCATTACTGCGTCACTGAACTTGCGACACGAGACACAACAGACCCGCCATATTTAAATCAGCACAGCCAGCGAAGGATCGGACGCAACTGTTTTGTTTGAAGAAACGCACCTTTTTGTATTAACCAAAAATAGCCGTTTCGTGGTCTATTGGGGAAGTACAGACGTTCCTCATTTGATAGCCAAGGAGCGGATCCAGCGAGAGCTTGATGGGGCGACGCGGAATAAAAATGCTCAATTGTTGTGTGTTTGTTTGTGGCGCATTTACGATGATGTCACGGCAGTAGAGGCGGCGCAACTATAACGACACGTGAATAATCCCGCCCTCTCTAAATCGGTACTAAATTGCATGGAAACGCAAAACCGAGCCGAACTGAGCCGTGCCGTGCCGTAACAAGCCGCACCGAGCCAAGTCGTACCACGCAGTGGAAAAGTGCCATTAGTGCCAATTGACTTGCATTATATGACTGACAAACTGCAACAGGTTGAGTTAAATATCTCTGCTTGTGTTCCACTGAAGAAACAAAGTCACCTACATCTTGGATGCCCTGGGGATAACTTTTTATTTTTGGGTGAACTATCCCTTTAAAATCACATACTTCCCTACTATAAACACTATGTGACAAAAGAAGTATTTTCAAATTCGCAGTACTCATATAAGAGTAGGCCCAAAGTTCTAACACTTTTATTATTACTACGGTTCAGTCTGCTTATCAAGTCTGTTTTTAAACAGAAAGCCTATATATCCCTCTACTTTGATTTAATTAATTAGCTTAATAACCCATAGTTTTATTAGACGCCACATAAGCTTGAGTATTGAAATATAATTTGTACGCATTTTGATGAATCTTGGATCTTTCGAATTTGCTGTCTCTGTATTGCAACATTTTCTTTGGAGCTGTTTAAGGTTTTCTGGGCTGGTCTGTCATTACCAGGAAGATGAAGGGATGGAGTGCTTCCTGCCTCACTATAATAGCTGTTTCCATGACAACCAAACAACACCTGCAGAGCTGTTAATGCCACTTTAATGTCCATGGAAAAGAGTTCAGATCCGCTTCACTCTCCCCTCCCGTGTCCAAGTTTCATGGCTACATGGCATGCATAGCGTTGACCCGTTACACACAGCTCTGCTATCTCATTTCACAAAGATATTTAAAGATCAGAGAAAACTGATTAGTTGACCTTGACAATTAGAAACACAACTCAATGGTTCAAAGAGTGTGTGTCCATATGTGGTCATCTATGGTAGAACAACATTGCGTAAGCTTCTAGACCATTAGCAATCTATCTTTCTCCCTTCAACAGCAATGACAGCAGGCAGATAAAAACAAAAGTGCTTTCTAAATTAAGAATGTGTTCTTGCTGTGACCTTGTACTTTGGGCTTGAGCAAGACGCACGATCCTGGATAGAGTTCAGTTGGATCTCAAGTTCTCAACCTGTATGTGTTAAACACTTTTTGTTTATTTTGCTTTTAAGTCGGACTCTAAGCGTTTGACATTGATGGTTGGCTTATATTAATAATAGCTGAATGACTTGCTGTGACTGTATGTTTCTGGAATGCATAGGAATGTTCTTGGAACGATTGCATAACGCATACATGAGTAACATTATCTAGACTTGTTGAAATATGTCGCTGTTAGAAAAATATGTTTTCATTTAGCAGATTATTTTCATTTAAAACAACCTGCAGTGAGAACAGTTTGTTAGAAGGAGCTAGGGTGAAGTGTCCTGAAATATTTTGATGTTGGTATTCATTGTCCTATTGTTTCACCCAGCTCCTGTCCTCCCCAGAGGAAAAAATATTGCTCAGATGGTGCTTGGGAGATTCCCAGTTATGTATCAACTTTGTTGAGATCTTCTGAAACTACAAAAAGAAAAACAAACAGATTAGTTGGGTCATTTTTTCAGACTTAGAAACATTTGACAAGCATGACAGGTCTCCTCACAAATGAGTCACTCGTTGACATGCAATAAAAGTATAGATCTATTGCGTCATTGTGAAAAGGCATCAAACTTTGGAGAGTTTGATGAGAAGTGCTAAAGTTCATAATCAAGATTTAGACCTGGGACTTTTAACATATTGCCAAATCTGAGCAGAGTTGAGATCTTCTCTGAAACTCTGAAAGAGTAAAGATATGCTATGAAGCTATGAAATTAAACTTGTAGCAGTGCAGATAATTAAGTCTTTGGATAATTTGACGAGATACAGCATGTTTGAGATTTTGCAGAATTTAACACAATCAGACAGATCTGAGCACATTTTGAGACACTGTAGAGAACTTAAAGAGTACTAGGGCTATTTTCTCTGTAGAAACATTGGAAAAGCATCTCATTGTTCTCTAGGAGATATTAAAGAGATTTTGTCACTTTTGCAGCTGAATGATTGCGTGTGTTTCTGCAGGTCCGGGCTGGAGGGCAGAGATACGGCCTGCAGATCACCCTGTGGCCGACTTCGACTTTGATGTGGTGGTGGGAGCTGATGGGAGAAGAAACTCTTTAGAAGGTAAGTGCTCAAATGGGTAAAGAGGATGCAATCTCTGCTCATGAGACACGAAATGTAAAATCTACCATGCTGAATTACATATATTATGTGGACTAAAATAAACACACATGCAACTCTCTGTTTGCACAGTAACTAAGAGGCTATAATAATCTTTGGTCTATGATTACAAACCGTTCTAGCAGTTGCTAAAATTGTACCTGCCAAAAATATGATAGCATGTACATGAAAATAGCATGTCATAGGGTCTTTCAAATAATGTAATAGCACACTTCTCAACAAGCCACACTATCTGAGGTGTCATTCACATCTGGAGCGTAAATTATGGTTTTGAGCAAAATGGCAAATGTAGAAATAGTTTACTGAAAAAAGAGAAATTTCCTGAAAATATACTCACTCTCAAGCCATCCAAGATGTAGATGAATATGTTTCTTCATCTGAACCGATTTGGGAAAATTGAGCATTATATCACTTGCTCAGCAATGGATCCTCTGCAAGTGCCGTCAGACAGAGTCTAAACAGCTGATAAAAACATGACGAAAATCGAAAAAGTAAACCACACATCTTTACAAGACATTGATAATGCATTTGGATTGCTTGTGAATTATTTTGATGGTTTATCATCTGTTTATTCTCATCTCATTCACTGCAGAGGACTTCCAAATCTGTTCCAATAAAGAAACAAACTCATCTGCATCTCGAATGGTACATTTTGAGCAAATCTTTCATTTTTGGGTGAACTATTCCTTTAAACCACGTTAATAAAACTTCTTCAGATATAATCCAAAACCTCTCTTTGTTGCACCCTTTCTATCTTTAAAACAACCTCAGTAACTCTTAAAGTTTGGCCCATGCTTTTGGCTGAAATCCCTAGAATGAATTGTTTCATCCAAGAAGGTTATTAAGCCATAAAATCAAGTTCTGCTGTGTAAAGCGATACTGCATGATGTCACCAGCCGCCCACCAGTTAAAAATGAGATCAGCGAGTCAACATGTGCTCTTGAGGAGCTCTCAGGGTTTCTGAACGCTTTTCAGCTGATGATGTGTGTCCGTTGGACTCTGTTTTCCAGGTTCGTCATCTTTGAGCTTATCCCTAATCAGATGCTTTTTCCAAAAAAGGCCATTCGTGAGGCCTTCCAAACTATGAGATGTTAGCTCATTGCCTAATTATGAGTAACTTCAGGGAAAAAGAAACCCAGCTTGTTTTGGACATTAAGTCAGCTAGTTCAGGACGTCTAGGGAAAGTTAAATTTATCCCAATCTGAGAGGAGAACTGATGTCGTAGTGAGTTAACAACATGGCAGTAATGGAACAGTTCTGGCTCTTAATCAAATCTGTGTCTGTTTGTAGAGGAGCTCTGTAGAGCCTCATACATTATTTTGCAGGATGAGAAAGCAGAGCCAATTCTCCGCGACCTGAGTCAACCCACTCAATGGCCATTAAAAATGAACAGCTTGTGCCGTTTTTGTAAAACAAAAATTTATAGACCTCTAACACATCTAAATCAGGCAGGATGCAATAAAAATGATCTCTTCTGAGTCAATTTGTCAAAAACAATGACAAACAATGAGAAACCAAATATTTTTTCGATCTCTTTAGGATTCTCTGAGTACAAATATTCTTAAAAGAACATGCCACCTTTTTTAAAAATAGGCCCATTTTCCAACTCCCCTAGAGTTAAACAATTGAGTTTAAGCCAATTCAGCCAATCTCTGGGTCTGGCAGAGCACTTTTAGCTGTAGTTCACATATAGCTACATTTTTCAAAATATTAAAAAATGGTAACACTTAACTCTTTAACTCTATGACAGTTGTAAAATGTGCCTTTTTTATTTTTGAAAATGGTGCATTCCGTTAAAAACTAAAGTTTTTACCTTTATTTGTTATGCAGATCATCAGTGTCTTAGGAAATCACTAGATCCATTCAAAATGCATAAGGGCTTTAAATTGCCTCTATTAAGCCATTTCCAAAATTGCCTTTCAAACAGTATGTAATGTAGCTTTATGTGAATGTAAACGATCTGCAAAGTCGTGCATGATAAATAAAGTTATCGTCTCCCAAATTAAAGAATCTACTCTATACAGCCTAAAAGAGTCATTAGTAAACAATATAAGGAGTCTTAAAAATGGCTTAATAGGGGCACTTTAAAAACTACACATGAATAGTGTTGGCATATACAATTGGAGAGATTTACTTCACAGACTCACTATATTCATATTCAGTGATTAAATAGATAGTTCACCCAGAAATTAAAATTCATCATTTGCAAGTTGTGTTAGTGATGTTACACTTAACCTGTCCACATGCATTACAGAAAATAATGTTTTGAAAGTCCTGTATTTTAAAGATAATTAAAAAAATCTAATAAAATAATGAATTGCCAGATAATTAAAAAAAAAAATAAAAAAACATATTACATTTGTTTGGATGTGGCCTACAGTATATATAAAAATGTGAAAATATTAGCCCCTAACTCTTCATTAATCATTAGCTATGTTTAAGCAAAATGTATTGTTTTTTTTACGCTATCATTGAGAAATTTGAAACAAACTGTATTACAGACTTTTTATTAAGACCCTAAAGAATCATATCAGCTTGTGGAGAATGGGTGTTATATGACCCCTTTGATTCATTCAGTAGTGTTAATACAGTTAAATTCATAATATTACTGAATATTAATTGAGGTAATAATTGGTATAGACTCTCCCTAGAAGAATAAAAACAAAACAACTATATAAACAAGAAATCAATAGTATTTTTAGGGTATATCGACACTTTTAACATCTTTGAAATATATATCTGAAATATATATATATATATCTTTTCAACCCTAAAATATCTTCAGACAGGCACTATTCAGTGTGGACTTTGTCACTGGTTTAATTGAGCATCTGTGAACCAAAAATAACAGACTAATGATAAGTGGCATGTTTTTGCTGCATTATTTACTTCTGTTAAACACCAGGAAACAAATGCAACAAACTTCTAAACTTCATCCCCTTTCTCAGGGTTCAGGAGGAAAGAATTTCGTGGCAAACTGGCCATCGCCATAACAGCAAACTTCATCAACAGAAACACCACCGCTGAGGCAAAGGTCGAGGAGATAAGTGGAGTTGCCTTCATCTTCAACCAAAAATTCTTTCAGGATCTCAGACAGGAAACTGGTGAGCAATATGCGCCACATTAGCCGCTAAAAATACACCACATTAGTCTAAACTAAGCACCCAGCTCCCTAGAAAATAAAGAAATATCTCCCACCCATCTCAACTATGTACTTTCACCTCTTCCCAGCATTTCCCGCCATGTTTTCCATAAGCGTGTCGGTGTTATCTGCTGTTAGGAGGGGCCATATTTCAGTTATCGTCTTTTGCTCTGATTTGTCTCGTAAATGTTTATTCTCCGGGGATTATGGGCTTCCTCCCTTCAAACGCTTACGTATGCGTTGTATACCTGTGGTGACTCGTACCGCTTTGAACCTGAATTCCTTTAAAATCCTGTATTAAACTCATGCTGACCTCCTGAAAATCGTTTTGTCAAATGCAGGCATGAAGATGTTACAGATGAGTATCTCTGACAGATTTAAGTTATACCAAAATTTCGTCTCTTTTGTAGGGGTTGATCTAGAGAACATCGTCTATTACAAAGACAACACACATTACTTTGTCATGACAGCAAAGAAGCAGAGCCTGCTGGACAAGGGTGTCATCATTCATGTGAGTGGGGCTTTTCTCTGTGGCAAGTGTCGAATGAGCTATTTTTTTTCCAGCTTCTTGGAAGATGGAGGGACCAGACGCCTAAAACACAACAAGAGTTTAGAGTTTTATAAACACTGCTGGAGGACATATATTTATCAGGGAGAGAGACACAGTCACAAACGCTCTCTGGTTCTCTGAGTTCTTGGGCCTTGTCAGTGACGCACATTAGAGTTGTTGGCACTGTCTGTGCTGATCTGATTCATGCTGTGAGTCGAGCGCTAGAACTGAATGTGCGGCAGACAGTCATCCAGTCTTTTCTCAAGCCCTTTTTTACGCTGTCTGAAGGCAGATATTTTATTCAGTGTCTGTTTTTCAAGTCAAGGTGAAGCGTGTAATTTCTGCTTCACTAGTGCCACCCCCAACATGTATACTGTATATGTATATCAAACATTGATTTCTTATTAATTTCTTATTAATTCATAATATTTTTTATTCTTTTTAATTTATAATATTTTTTAATACACACACATTTTATTTCTAGGATTATATCGACACTGAGGCACTGCTTAATAATGAAAACGTGAATCAAGAGGCTTTACTGGCGTATGCACGAGAGGCAGCTGACTACGCCACCCACTACCAGCTGCCCACGCTGGACTACGCCATGAACCACTGCGTTCAGCCTGATGTAGCCATGTTCGATTTCACAAGCATGTACGCCTCAGAAAGCGCCGCTCTGGTCCGGGAGAGGTTTGGTCACAGTGTGCTGGTGGCACTAGTGGGAGACAGTCTTCTAGAGGTGAGGAGATTACATTTCTGTGCAGTTACAGTATACTTCTTTCTAGAATAATCATTCTTGCATTTATTTATATGTATGATTATTACGTTTGATTCTGATGACGTGTTTGGGGTTGTCTATCTTACTGTAGCCCTTCTGGCCTATGGGGACCGGCTGTGCCCGTGGCTTCCTGGCAGCCTTTGACACGGCTTGGATGGTAAAAAGTTGGGCGCTGGGTAGAAATCCACTAGAGGTGCTGGCGGAGAGGTCAGTGAAGGTCAAATTTAACATGCACAAACAGAGCTCCATATGAATACACCACCATGTTCCACTGCATAGTACGGCACGGTACGGTTCAGTACAGCTCACTATTGGGGGGTTTTCCACTGGGAACAGTACCTGGTACCTGGTCCTTTTTTTAGTACCTCCTCAGCCGAGGTTCCAAGCGAGCCGAACCGTTACCAAAACGTGACGTGTAAACTCTGCTGGTCACTGATTGGCCGGAGAAAATC
>JAUCMU010000125.1:28345071-28370924 GCA_032275025.1 Enteromius treurensis
CAAGGGCTCGCGCTAGCGCGGCAGTACCGGAGACTCGCTGAGGTTTGTCCAAGAAGTCTCTAGATTTGTCGCTAGTCACTTTTAGGGAAAAATGTCGCCAAGGGGGTCTGAATAGTCGCTAAATATAGAGACAAAGTCGCTAAGTTGGCAAAACTGATCTGTATTGACAACAGAGCACAAAGAATGATGGGCACGCCCGGGCTGATGGGAATTGTAGTTCCCGCTACATCCCGTTCGCTCCATTCGCCTGAGCAAACTTTTCCCAGAAGACCTATCGTTTTATCGAGTCATGCGACCACGGTATTACTAAAAAAATTAGATTTTGCTGTACAACGGTAATTGCAATACTGTTAACATCCCTAATATACAGTAAACTTGCTAAATCAAATATTCAGCGTTAATGAAAACAATCCAATTAGTTAACTATTAATTGAAAATTTCTCATTGCATGTTCATTATTTCTTTTACTGTAAGAGTGGGCTGTATACAGTGCTCCTTCAGCTCTCAAAATATACATGACTTTGTTACATTTAGCCCGTTAAAGGTGTTCAAAAATGAACCTTTCAGACTTTCCAAAACCTATTACCTGCTTTGAGTGTGTCTTCCACCTAGTTAGAAGTTTGCATAAGGTGTGTCCATTAAGGAAACACACAATGCATTTACAGAAAACCCCTAAAGAGAAGCATTTTATCTGGCCTTTAGCACTCAAACATTTGTGTTACACAATTCCTTCTGTCACGGAGTCATGCCAGGAATGCATGTCTGTCTGAAAGCAGGTTACTGCCCTGCAGATCTGCACATCGCCACAGTGAAGGAGGCCATAAATATTCCACATTATATATTGTCTGGCCTCATAGACATTAAAACAGCAGAAGCACGTCGTCTGATTTCAACTAAAAACACGCATTCAGAGGGCTTCTTCTAGAACAATCAAGCTGCAGTATGGAGCTTTTATGTTGTAAAGCGATGTGTGTTTGGTAACAGTGCTTATTTGTTGTAGTTGTTTATTCTCAAATGTCATGCAAATGTTTGTCATGTGGTTTATTGTAGATTCAAAGCGAGATGGCGATGCAAATAATGAAAAATGTCCATCGGACTCTTCCAGACCTGTTTACAGATCATTGAGTTTGCCTCGTAAACGCATACCCAAGGTAATAGACAGTGGCTTTGATTTATCACAAGCACTTTTTAATTTCCTATTTTGTTAAAGTTCGGACATCACCTGCTAAAGCAAAATACAACTTCTTGTTCCTTAGAATGACAAAAAGATTGAAGACAATGATGCCATATACAAGAGAAGACGGAAAGTTAGTTACTTAGAAGAGGTGAGTATTGGTAACATTTATACAGTAAAAGAATGTGAAAGTAGAACTGTTCTCTGATTGGTCCACTTCTCTTTCAGCCAATCAGAGCTGTCAATCAGAGTTCTTCTGTATGCAATGAGGTGCGGGAACTGAAAGAAAACAAGGTCAAGTTTATGGCCACTCAGCTTCTAGCAAAATTTGAAGACAGCACAGCAAGCTGCTCTATTCGCAGACAGGTAAATACTATTTTGTCTAAACCCTTGCCATCAGCTGAAGATTTACATCATGTTTTCTTAAAGAAATACTTCACCTGACAGTGAATATTCTGTCATTGTTTCCTCTCGCTTATATTATCGCACTATTTCTGTTTTTTATCAGTGGAACAAGCCATACAATAGATTTTTGAAATTCTTCATTGTCATTCACAGAAAATCTCTGCTGGTACTTTAAAGTATTTTTCACAAACACTGAAATATGATTCAGTACGTCATGATTTGTTTTATGTCAAGATAGGGAGCTGGATGGTTTAAGGCACATTTGTTTAAAATTATATGAAAAATAATGACTTTAGGGGTTAACTATTCTTTTACGTTTTATGCTTTGTGAGTATTTCTGTGCTTCTTTAATCTCTTCTGTGTCTTTTCTTCCCTCTGTCCTTCTAACCCTGGCTTCCTTTTCTCTGAAACTGTTCCTGGTATAATGATTTCAGTCTGACTCTTATGATGAGAGGCCTCCAAGACCTCCATCACTCGATATGACCGATAGCCCTCTCTTTAACATTATCAAGAAGAAAATCCCACCACCCCCACCCCCTAAAACACAGGTAGAACCTCCAAAGTCAGTATACACCAAACACTTATAAAGTATCATTTATCATCTGGTATTAGCTGTCACTTAATCTAAATAAAGTATATTTTGGTAATGTTCATCTTTTTAAAACTCTGCGTTCCATAAAGAACCTTTGAAGCTTTCCAGGTTCTTTGGAGTCTTAAAAAAAGTTCTTTTTTAAACGTTTTTCAAAAGCGTTTTTTAAGAACTTCTATTGCCTTCCTTTTGGAATGTTTAGTTTTATCTTTAAATTGTAAATCTCTGGTTCTCTGTAGATTCACTACAAATTTTCCCCAGGTTTGTGTATTATCAGTATGACACAGCTCACATCCATCGCTGCCCACATGTGCTGTGTGTTCACAGTTTCCGTCCGTTGCCTGTATACGACACATTGAGGAGCCCTCGGCTCCTCTCTTCCCCTCGCTTCATTCCAGTCCTCTGAATCCACGGAGGAAACCACTTCAACCGACTCACACACACACTCACACACAATCAGAGGCAGAGAACACAGCTGACTCAGACTCAGGAAATACAGCCACCTGCCACTCAGCAGTGCTGGCCATGAGAGCAATGCTCCAGCGCCTCCAGAGGGTGGAAGAGGAGATTAGCCAGGTGAACAACCACCAACCTCCTTCTGGTCTGATATGTGCATTCTAAGTAGAGTTTTGAGATATGCTCAAATACATATTTAACAACATCATTAAATTTATTGAATGCAGGTGAAACACTGTTTATAATGAGTGCTGCATTTGTCCTTCATTAATATGGACACAAATTATGGTCTTTTTTTCTTTCTGTCAGTATTTAGTGCATTATACTTGAAGCATTTTCTGAGGATTTGGATTTCAGAGGATTTCAGAGATCTAAGGATCTCTAATTAGTAAGATACTGTTCACAATTAAATTAGAGTAGTTTTTGTATTATTATATTTAGTTTTTTCAGGAGACAGATCTAAAAATGTCAACCCTGTTACTATGAGTTTTTCAGGGAAGAATTTATTATTAAAAACAATACTTTTTTTTTTTTTTTTTTAAGTATTTAAGTATTTTTCAAGGATTAGTATCATGTTACCATCTTTAGAATCTCTAATTAAAGTAAGATAATGTTTACAATTAGATCTTAAAATGTCAACCCTGTTACCATGAGTTTTAATCTATTGTTTAAAACAGGATCATTAAATTCTATTTTCTAAAGGAGAAAGGAGAAATACATTCCAACCTTTATTGAGTTTTTACTTAGCCTTAAATGGCACAGTGCTATTTATTATTACTTAAATACGTTATTTTCTAGACAGAAAGAGAAGAGAAATGTATTTAATTCATCTTTTTAAAGTCGTTAACGCACCCGTTTCCTAGAACGTCCCATTTAATGCATTTACCAGTTTTTACATTAAAACAATTTAATTCTATTTTGTCTTTTTTCCGAAGACTGAGCTATGAATAACTGTTCATATGTTCATAAAGTCTTTTTAATATAATATTTATTTATTAAAAAGTTTCCAGATGGGATCTTTAACAAAAAGATATTCCCGATTATGAAAAATAATGTTATTTACTGTTTGAGAATATGTATGTTTCAGATAATTTCAACCAATTTAAATTGCATAAATAATCAAGTTAACGGAACTTAAAAAGCATGAGATTAATCGCAATTTTATTGTTTATAGTAATAAGTGTCAAACACATTCGTTCACCGCAGGCTCAGTCTTTTTTCTTGCTGTTTTCTTTCTACCGGCTTCACTCAGAGGAAAGCCCAGACTCAAAAGGCCAGGGAGTTTCATAAAAAAAGCATAAAGGATAAGGCTGTTCATTTGAGCTCTCTGTTCTGTGGAGAGGCCTGCTCTCCTCATCAGGTAACTATATTACTGTGTGTCGGCTTTCCATACTCAGCTGCTGTTGCATGCCCTGTGGTTTTGGCCTGTGATCACTGAGCAACTGAGCATCATTTCATGCACCTGCGGTCTTTGCAGATATCATCGCATAGTGAGTAATTAATTCCCTAAACCCCTGCTCAGCCATAATTGGTTAACAATCAGTCTAGCAGAACAGATGTGGGTCACCTGAGGACATAATGTAGTGCTTAGTACATTCAAATGACCGGTTTTACTTTAAACAAGTTAATAAAGTCAATGAATGCTAGTGGACATCATAACATATTAGGTGCTATATGGTTGTTGGAATAATGCTTTCTCTCAATTCTAAGAGGGTTGGTGACTTTCACATAGTCTTATAAAGGGGTATGGGCTGCTCGGTGGTCCTGTAAGTGTTTAAATTGATCTCTCAGACTGGAAAAGCAGCTTTTTTGCTTTTTTACTGCATGCATAAGGAAAAACCATCAGTCCAAGTGTCCACAGATGATTAACACATCCTCATTCTCTGTGCATTTACTATATTTTCTAGCAGTACTTTGTGTATATGTGAGAAAATGCAGTGGGAAAGTTCATTATTATATAACAAAACAATCCTCTATCTGCATAAACTGATGCCAGTTCTTTGCTCTCTGCTCTCTCCGGCTTCATACTGTAACACGCATGTTCTGGGTTTTGTCATCCGTCATTAAAGTACAAGCCAGACACTCCTCCTTGTAATTTCTTTGAACCAGTTGAGTATACTTAGCTTTTGAAAACATTCCATAGAGTGAGTAACATATGTTGAACAGTCCTTCAAACAACTGCTAAATATGAATGTATAATTTGAACATTTTCCACAAGGAACTTTTGTTATATAAATAACATAATTTATGTTGCAGGTTTCCTGATTTTGCAGAAAGCAGTGTATTTGTATATGTAACCATAGGAAAGAAAAACACTAATGAGATATCTTTCATATCTCAGTTGTTTCTCAAAAGCAAAAACAAGAGCAAATGGAGAATTAAAGTGATAGTTTAGTCAATTACTGTCATTAGTTGCCCTGATGTACAGACTTTTTTTTATCTTTGAAACACAAATGAACATACATTACTATATTTGTTATGAAACCTGAGAGATTTCTTTCCCTTCATTGAAATGCCATGCAACCAAAACTTTGATGCTTCAAAACGTTTATGAAGTATTCCAAATATATAATCCATAATTCATCCGTTGTTTAATCGACATTTTCTAAAAAGACACACTCACCTTATATGATGAATGCCCTCAAGAACCAATGTGATTTGTTCTCATGTATCAAGGAAGTGCTGTTGAGCTTCTGTTTACCATATGTGAGGTGCTCTGCATAAAAAGCATCAAAAATTTTAATGGACTTTCAATGGACAGAACGTTTTAGAAGAAATCTCGAGTCGACATCTTCTAAGCAAAAATTTTAAATTCAATATTAAAAGACTCAAACATGTCTTAAGACCTCATTTTCTGCAGCTATGCATATTAATGTTACTGCTAATTTCTTTTATGTCAATTTTTGTGTTTATTTCTACCGTGGAATTTATTGAGAAGCGTCAGAGATAACGTTTTTACTATCAGATAAACATGCTAAGAACTCAGGCCTCCTGAGATTTAAAAGATCAACATCTGAGCAATACATTTTCGTTTGAGTAATGAGTGTCCTGTAACCCAATTTTCTTAGCTCTGAATGTTCAAGCTATCTCTGTTCTGGACAGACTGACTCCTCTGTTGTCTGACCTTCCAGTTCACTTCCACATTAACCCCACCACACCCCATCCCAGAATGCATTGCTGCTCCCTACAGTACGTCCTCCCATGTCCTCTGCTAATCTTGTCTCCTGTCCTCTTACAGTGCCTGCCATTACTTACACATGCACTTATTTCCATCTCTAATACCACTTAACGCTCCTAACACTGCTTACCCATTTAACAGCCTTTAATGAATCATCATCAATTCACGTCCTCCTCCTGCTCTTTCCTCTGCTCCTAAAAAGACATATAGACCTCAGACTGTGCAGTGTTTTTTTTCTGAGACATTTGCAAATATGATACAGATTTAATTAGTGCCTGTTCACTTTTTCTGCAGCATTGTTCAAGAAGTTTCTTTACCATTTGTTTTCCAGTGAGGGTTTTAAAGTCTTTGGTTAAGTATTATAAGGCAAGAACCAAGCCAGCCAGCTACAAGGTGAATTACAGCATTGCAAACTTTTATTTGAAGCAAAAAATGAATTTGAAAATTAGCAAGATTGACTTTGTAGAGCTCTTTTGGTGTGATTTGCTGAACACAGCTCTCTGATTGGTGGAATATACTGTATAGAATTGTGGGTAATGTAGTTTTTCATAATAAAAACAATAATAAATATTAGATAACAATAGTAAAAAATGATAAAAATAAAAAATTTAAATAACAAAGCAATAAACTGACAGTGCCATTTGATGAGCTTAAATCGAATTGTGTTGAGTGACACTTGGATGAGTTTAATTCAGTCAAGTCAGATCCTTGGCACATCTCTACCAAAGAAAAAGTCTAGGTTACAAACATACCATATGTAGGGAACTCGCCAGAGAGACCAATTGCCTTTGAGCTTCAAATAAAAGGCCAATGAATATGGGCGTGCTCTGATTGCATTCAGGTGCACTTCATCACTACATGGGTATAAGAGGGCACGAATGCAGTGCACCTGCAGGTTTTCGCTGAAGAGCCGAGCCGGCGTCAGCGCGACCGCAGAGTCGTGGCACGTAAGTGTAATGTCTCCGTTACAGTACCTCCTTCAGGAAACGTGGGTTATGTTCGTAACCTAGACGTTACCCTGTCAGTCGAATCACTTCGGCGTTACATATGGGAACACCCATGGAACGGGCCACGACTCTTGAGGCCGTGTTGAGTGAGACCAGGATGGGTCTCAGCCCACCGCTCTTTTTGGGCACGATGAAGTAAGGACTGTAAAATCCTGACCTCATCTCGGCTGGAGGGACAGGCTCAATTGCATCCTTCAGCAGTAGTTGACCGCCGTGGGGCAGCCTGTAGGGGGACAGGAGCAGGGACTGATTCCATAGGGAAGAAGGTACAGGAAAAAAGTCTGGCTGCTCTGGGATCTCGCTGCAGACGGGGCAGCCACCGCGGTGCGGCGCTGTCCCGGCATGGTTTCCGTCTCACCATCTGACTCTCCCTCTGACGCTGCAGAAGACATCTCAACCTCTCGGGGCACCCTGAAGGACACACTCGGCCCTGTTACGGGGAGAGCGGCCTCCTTCGGGAGGACTACGCGGTTCGGCAGAAGTCCGCGGGGGTCCGCGGGGGTCCGGACAGAACATTCTGCATAGTCACCTGGAGGTCCCCCAGGTGCCTCAGTGCGGCAGTCACAAAACTTGTACGGTCCAACGGCCTGCCGCGGGAAGGACGCGAGGGGAATGAGACGGGTCCTCAACGTAGCCATGGACATCCGCTCGCAATGAGTGTATGATCCATCCACGAAAGCCGCATCAGCGTGTTCTCATCCCAGACACATGAGGCAGCGATCGTGTCTATCCAACGAGATAAGGAAACTCCTGCACCCAGAAATGCACGGTCAGATTGACATTCCGAAGAACGCTTCACCAACCACGAGAATTTGCTCTTTACTCCTGGATTGCCCAGGGAAGACCTTTGTGTCAGTGATGAAGTGCACCTGAAGGCAATCAGTGCACGCTAATATTCATTTGTAACGTCAAAGTGATTCGACTGAAAGGGTAACCAACATTTTGAAAGCTCAGATAAAAGAATCTGAAGACCTTTACCCCATCCATTTAGCTACTAATCTAACTTGCTTTTTCTCTCTCTTCATACCTTGTGTCTGTGCAGCCTGACTCTTCATCTTTCCATTTCCCTCAGTCCATTTCATTGAGCACCCCTTCATGCCCTCTCCCACAATGCACTGCTGCTTCCTGTCCTCCTTCTCTCATTTCCTCCTATCCCTCTCTTCTGTTACAGCAGGTAAGGGCCTGTGCAGGTTTTATACTCTATCCCAGTCTGCTGAATCTAATTCTTACTTTTCATCTCCTTTCACTGGCCTCCCTTTGGTTAAGGTGTCTAAAACCAAACCATTACATGTCCATGACTTTATAAAAGAGATACAGAGAGAAACAGTGAGTTCTTCCCATCTGGTAAGTGTTCCCTCATCGCTCAGCTAAGTTAGGAAATATAATTACAGTGGAGAGGGGTTTAGCGTAAGTGTTTTGATATCTGGCATGCTGGAGGTCACCGGCTTAGTCAATCTTTTAAATAATTGTAGGTTAGTTGTCATTACTGTATGCTCAGCTTTATGACATATTGAATGGAATTTAATTCGTGGTTACGGTTAAGCAGTCACAGAACATCTTATTTTAGGCATCAGAGCGAAACAGAGATCCCCCAGTCAAAGGAAAACAGAAACTGTGACGTACATGATAAGATATCAAGGCACCATCTAAACTTGCTTGGAAACCGAAAGCATGACAGTGTTTCTGTTATTTCAAGTTATTAAAACTATATTTTTCCACTGTGAAGTGTTGAACACCTAATGAAGTGAATACTTTTAAAAAACAATTGGTGTAAAGAAGGTGTTCCACACATGAGAGCATTCTTAAATGAATCTTAAAGGAATACTTCACCCAAAAATGAAAATTTTCTTCATTTACTCACCCTCAAGCAGTTCCAAACATGTATACATTTCTTTGTTTGAAGGTCACCAAGCTCACCATTTTTTTCCTACTATAGAAGTCAATGGTGACCCAAAACTGTTTACAAACTTTTTTCTAAATATCTTCCGTTGTGTTGGCCAAAACAAAGAAATTCATACAGATTTGGAACTACTTGAGGGTGAGTAAATGATGACAGAATTTCATTTTTGGGTCAGCTATTCCTTTAAGTACCAAATGTGTCTATGGACAGGGTATTTTCTTACTGTGACTCTATCAGTGACTGAAAACCTTTGTGTGATGCATGAGTTCACACTGAAAAGTGTCAGTAAAATCCAAGACCTGTGAGCAAGAATAACTTGGCTAAATGTATTTATTTATTTGAGCAACCTTCAGATTAAAACTTTTTTAATTTAATCCTTTATTTCCCTGTTGTCTAATCTGCCTGTCAATTTGTGCTCTGAACAGACCAGTTCTTCCACTATCCATCCCCATCAATCTAACTCTATAACATTTCACCCCATCCCAGAATGCACTGCTCCACTCCATTTATCCTTTACATTCTGCTCTGCCTCTTCATTAAGGTATAGCAGTGATTTTATCGTTAACACTCTTCATGCTTGTGCCCAATAGTTCTAATGCCTTTCAGAGTCATTTCTTATTAACATTTTGAGTATCACTCTCCTCATGTCTCTTTTAAAGCAGTAAATTAATTCCAGAAATACTTTATGGCACAAACATGCTCGAAGAAGCAAAGAGTAACTCACAAGTGGTGACTGTATGTCAGCATAATTGTTTGTTTGATTGATTGATTTAAAGTGAAATATTCCCCCACTAATGATGCTGCTTTTGTTTTTAATTACCCTCATGTTGTTCCAAACCCGTGTAACTTTCTTTCTTCCATGGTATAAATATCTTGCGTCTCAGAGTTGAATGCTACATGACTAGTTTGAATGTGTGGGTGTGCAAATGTGTTTTTAGAGTTTCAAAGATGACTTTGGCCTTCAAAATACTTGAAATACACAGAGAAATAATTGGTGTGAGAATTAACTTAAAACAAGATTCAGCTGCTAGTAAATGTCACAAATAATGAATAATAAAGACCTTTTATTCTTTAGTATTATAATAAGACAACAAGTAATACATTGAATTAAACGTAAAAGTTAGCAGTTTCTTGGAAAACACCCTCCATTAATCTTTTATTTACGAAAAAAAAAGAATAAATAAAAAAATTTAAGTTTTTACAGTGTATGACACAAGTCACGTAGATATCTTTTTATCGTACTTATTTTTTTTTTTTATATTATCATTTTTAGAGCTTGAAAGACCAAATAAAACAAAAATGCTTTCTCTAAAAGAAATAGCTTGGGAATTTCTCCTTTTGAGTCCCATGGAAAAAGATGTCATACGGGTTTGGAGGTATTTGAGGATAAATGCATTTTTATTTTTGGGTAAGCATTTCATTTAACTTAATCAAAGATGATCATAACATTTGCTGCAATAAGCTCTCAAATCTACATTTGTCTGCCACCATCAGTAGCACAACATCCTTCACTGTAAGAAAACAAGCACACCCTCTTCAGTCAAATGGAGACTTGTGTGCTCCCAAACAGGTATATGACCATATCTGTAGAATGACTCTTATCCACAATCTGCCAGGAGTCACATGATGTGTAGTCTGACTGGAATGAGTCTTTCGTGAGATTGTTGGCATGTTGTAGGCTGGACTTGAGAGCTGTGATCAAGGCGGCAGCTTTCTTTGATGGACTGTCTCTCTTTACATGGTTGGTTTTCTAATGAAAACGTGCCAGTCTCTCTCACACACACCCACACACCCCCAGACTTGGCTGTAAGCATCTTTACATTCCAGCTGACCACAGGGAGAGAGAGCATTCCAAAAGTCCTCTTTTCCATTGCCAGACATCTGACCTGAAAGTCTAGCTCCACCCACTGAACAGTTCAAAGTGACTGGATCATTATGTAATCAAGTTTTACCTGATGCCTTTAGAAGTGACTGACAAACGTCATTGTGAGCTGAAAATTGAGCTCTGTTTTAAAACCTACTGAGATGCCTATTTTATAAATGTAACCCATACATGCATGAAAAATATGCAACTATTGCTACATTTCTGCAAAAGCTAACCCCGAACATTTCACTGCAGTTTTCAGCTGAAATTTATTTTAGATGCCGTAAAATACAAATTATGATTACAGGGGCAGATTATTGATTAACACAATAATATTTGTAACTTCTATATACTTAGACCACAGTGCACGATTGGTTAATTAAAACATTTTGCCTTAAGCAGCACATAGGCAGCTCCATATATATATATATGTGTATTTTCTGACACGGTAAACTTGCTCATTAGCTCACCTAGTACAGCACTGCATTTACCATACAGGGAGCTCAGGTCAACAAAAGAGCTGAAAACCTGACAGAAGGAAACCTAAGCAGCATGGATGTTTCAGAAAATACAAGCTACTTATTTCAGGTTTTGTAGAAATGTAGCCAGAGTTATATGTTTTTAATGATCCTGAGTTAAGTGAATGCCTGGTTTCATAGTGCTAATTGCCATCTTCGCTAATTTTCCCTAAAACAAGGAGGAGTGTTTGATGCATCTTGCCTGCTTTACACAACGTTCCTGTGATGCTTTAAGATGGTGCCTATTTAGGCAGCTCAGTGAGTTAGAGAAACAGTAGAGCAATGCAGTCTGGTTCAGAAGAATCTATCGATTCGAACAAACTCACTGTTTGACAGAAATTATTTGTGAATTCTTTTCTTTCAGATTTTCCCCAGCATGTCCTTTTCTGCTGTCTTGTATTGCTTTATCCTTCTGTTTCATTCTCTTTTTTCCCCACTTTTTGACCCTGCTCTCCTATTGGATGGTAGCGCACAGTAGGCAAAGTGTCTCAGATAGCGAGTGCTAGATCTGACTCTCTGGTTACCCTCTATGAAAATGATCTTAGTCCCCAGGCAAGCAGCTCTGACACTCCGGTAAGCCACAGGTCAACTGGTCATTTGTCTGGAAACAAATATGAATTAATCTAGGATTTTCATGAAACCCATCCTGTGCAAGTCAGTACGTTTCAAGGGGTTATATGATGTTGCTAAAAAGAACATTATTTTGTGTATTTGGTGTAATGTGTTTATGCGGTTCAAGGTGCAAGAAAACACATTTTTTTCCACATACTGTAACTCATTATTCTACTAAAGTGAGGTGTGCTCTGATTGGCCAGCTATCCAGTGCACTTTGATTGGCTGGATACCGCAAGCATGTGGCGGAAATGTTGCGCCCCTTACCATAACGTGATGCCACATCCGACGCTATGACACCAGAACAATAAAACACATTACAATCGAGGCATTTGTTGCATCCAGTTTGGACATAATTACTGATTTTCATTTTATAGCTACTGTCTTTTTACGAGTTGCGTTGCATCGCCCCTCATAAACATAACACCATGTCTGCATTCGTGATCGAAGAAATGACAAACAACAAGCACTCAAAATATGCGTTTGAATAGTAAGGAGCTGGTTATTTTAATAAGAAAACGTAACTTACTTAAAGGTTATGAGTCAGAAGCACCAGACTGTCCTTGCAGAGGTAGAATTGCTCGTCCTGACCATGCCCTAGCAAATGCTGAGATTACTACAAACGTTGTTGGTAGCTGAAAAAAACATAATCAAATGAGCAAAATAAGGAGCTGGTTAGATTGAGTGTTTTAAAACGTACATTCTTGTCCACCACTCTTTATTACTGACTATACCTCTAATAACGATAACTTTTTGAGAATGTATCAGGCTTTACACACATATCCAATCTATATCCAAGCGATACATGCAATTTAGCCCCTCACAAATGTGCACACTTTTTGGAGACTTCAAAGTTAAATCAAGCACACTGCATTAGGGGATACAGTAACCAGTACTGTTTGAATATTTACTGCAAAATTTTGGTAATTGCAGTTGGTCATATACTGTACAGGTACTTTGTGCATGGTATTCTCAGGGCTATTTTCGAGGATGCTTCATCGACACAAACCTGCCCATTTTTTCTTGTTTTTCCCCCCTAGCCTTCGATAAAAAGAGAATTTCCTCAGAGTCTGGGAGATGTGTGTCATGCATGTAAGAAGCGTGTGTTTGTGGTGGAGAGGCTCAGCGCAGAGGGATTTCACTTCCACAGGGAATGTTTCCGCTGTCATACCTGCAGAGCTCCGCTGCGCCAGGGAGGGCATTCCTTCGATTCAGAGGAAGGTACTGTGATGCATTCTCGCTGAACACAAAATAAGAATATCCAGGCTGCCTTTTACTATACAAAAAAGTGAACAGGAACTGCAGCTGTCAACCTCTATGAATGTAAAACAAAAAAGACGCAGAAAAAAAAATCACGGACCTGATGTCATTTACCGCTGATTACATGACAAAACACGCAAACAGATCGGTCGATCGGGACATCCCTAATAAATACTGAATAAATGATATAAAATTGACAATTCATACAACATGGTAAAATATGGTGACCACTATACTAATAGTTTGTATACTCTATACTAATAGTTTGTTTTTGTTGTTGCTGTAGGAAAGCTGTACTGCAAACTCCACTTTGCTCAGAGAAAACCCTTAGTGAAGAATGGGAAGACACCGATTCTACATACGGTAAAAACCCATTTATGCTTTATCTGGTTATTTTTTTAATGATTCGGTCAGAAATTGTCTTAAAATGAATGTTGATTCCTCAGGTGTGTAATGACGAATCCCACACCGGCTCCAGCTGGAGTCCAGAGGCCCGTGAGCATGTTCTCCAGGACGAGTCTGCAGGTATCCTGTCCTTACTGAAGAGAAGCCTGCTCTGGCCGCTGCACGTTTGTGCTGTGCCTCGGCGTGTGTTTAACTGGCTGCATGCTAAAGCATGGGCCACAGGAGCCCACCTGAGGGAGAACGCCCAGGATTATGCCTTCCTGTACGAGCTGCTCAGTGTGAGTCTGCCTCTGCTCGCGGTTCTCCATGAACAGCTCGTCCAAATGTACGCAGAGGCCGAGCCGCTCAATCTACAGCCTCTACAGCGCTGGCTGGAAGAGCACATGGGCCGCTGGGTCTTAATGTGAGAGAGACATCTCCAGGACCCTTTAAAAGGGTTATTACGAACAGGACGATCTGAAATGTTTCAGAGCGTCGAAATGAAATGGCCTGGTTTGGATTGCGCACAAATTACCAAAGCCTTTCTCGGTTACAAAGGTTTGCATAAAGAGTGTCAAACACGGAGTGAACTTCAAGCACTTTAATGAGTGAGCTGCCTTCATATGCACGACTGAGATTAATTATTAATGAGCGTTCTTTATTGAGACTGCAAGTTTACAAAAAAAAAAAAATTGACCGGTCAAGCTGCGAACTCGTCTCGCCTGCTCTGTTAACCATTCACAAACATGGAAGTCACATTCTCCTCGCATGTTTACATTTCTTACGAAAAACATACATTTAAAAGGAATGTTCCGGGTTCAGCGCAAGCTAATCTGTTGACAGCATCTGTGAAAATGTTGTGGACTACCACAGAAAATAACTGCATCTTATCCTTCATACCGTTAAAACGAACAAGCATTACAATAGAAGTCTGTGGGACAAGACATTCCAGAGGGTTTAAAGTGGAATCTGTTGTCATTTATGCTATTGAAAGTATGCTATCTGAGCTGTAACATGTGATATTTTTAATGTTGTAACACACTAGTCTGTCAACACAGTGAGTTGTCTTTTGGCTAGGCTTTCAAAACAATGAGCATTTTGTATTGTAACATTTAGCCCCGTGTAATGTCTTGTCCTGTAGACTTTCATTGTTACTGTGCGTTACTGTAAATGTGATTTTTGCAGTTATATGCTGTTTATAGTGCACATTTTTTCACATTTTAAACTTTAAGCTATGAAGACTATGCTCTTACATGTGTGCTGTATATGTAACTAAGGATGCACAGATTTGGACATGATTTATATTTCTAAAATGATTTATATTTTAAAGCCAATTTATGACAGCAATAGGTTCAAAAACATTCCATATTAACAAACTGATGTACCATGAGCCATTGGAATAAGGAAATTATGCACAATTATGATAATACAACTAAGAATAAAAATAATACATCGAAAACAGGGAAATAAAATAAAAAGTCATACAGGTTAACAGATTTTCTGTACATTTTCTATATGATCATTTGGCTATTATTTATCAATCATATGGACCGATTCGGATTTACCGGCTAACATGCATACAGATATGTCACGCATCCCTCCATTTAACAAAAGACCAAATATATAAGCATTACACTTTGTTCTCAATCATACATCCGTTTGGGGTCACATTACACGCACTAAAAGACTTGTCACGCTTATAATTCGTGACAGAAACACTACTTTAGCAGTTTTGTAAACGTCCTCTCATTTGATTCACTGGACTATATTGCGGTTTCTTGTAATGTCATTTGCTACCTATGATGTGCTCTCTGAGGGCAGGGTAATACTGTACTTGCGTATGGATTTTACAGTAGCACATTTAAGTGCACTTGCTGCAAAGTATTGATAATATGACACATACTTTTTGTTGACACTGGAAGGCGACTGTTAGTTTGTGATGTGTTCATTAGTATGAATGGTGATCGCGGATAGATCATGCAGAAAAATAAAGCGCGTTTCGAAACGCTGTTTACGAGCTGCCTTTCAATATGATTCAGTTCTCATGTTTCTCCTTTTTTATTCACTTGTAGTCCTTTTCGACTTCTCCGCTGCGTCTGCTCCTGAGCAACGCTGATCCAAAGGTGATCATCTGCAAGGTCACTCGTGACGTCTTTGACCTGTTTCACAGCTGTGGAAATGCACGCCGCATGACACTAACCGCCCGCCTCTGATTCTTTCATCTGCACGTCACGTCTGACATGTTTCTCCTTTCTGTCTTTCTTCAAGGCTTGTTAATTGCTTGCTCATGCAGCCTCTGTCTTTTTTTCATTTCTTTCTGTTTCAGAGGTGGCTTACATTTCAGAAACCTACACGCAGGCGCCCGTGTGCCTCTCTGAGAGCAGGTCGTTAGGCCTTTAGTTAAAGTAGCACCTTTTATTGGACATGTTGTAAAACTGTTTGAAGTTTTTTGCTGTATATTTTCCATTTGAAACCGTTGTTGTTGCCTTATTTATGTTAAGCCATACTCTTCCAATAAAGGAAAGTTCAAAGCCTTGTCAGTTTTACTTTTTTTAAATGCACGTCTAGTCATTGTCTGTTACTGATGATATTCTTAAACACTTAAATAAGAAATATTCATGTTTGTGGTTGATCAGTGTGGGTATTTCATTCACTCAAAGTCCCCAGTAATTGCATTAACTCAATTTACTGTTCAATTTGAGCTCACCTTGTTTAGATTTTTATTGGTGGAGCAAAAAAAATAATCATAAGTTACTAAACATAAACTTTTTTTAAAATTATTTTTAAGAAATCAAACTTGTTTTATTAGGTTATTAACAATAGAGTTTGAGATGGGCAATATTGAAAATCTATTTTCTGTAAACGACTGCATAATTTTTTACAATCTCTAATATTCTTAACAAAACTGTAATTTAAGCAAGACGCCATATGTGAATATGGTCCACTTGATTAGTTACAGTTAATTAAGACAGTTTTTAATTTAATTTAATTTCTTTATTTTTTATATGATAGTTTTTTTTTCTGAAATACTGTTCAAATATGCACACATTTTTATAAATATCCAAAATATAAATCTGGACACTGACACTGAAGCCAGGTTCAAAATATTTTTGTTCTATTTTATTGATTCTATTTGTTTGTGATTATATTATTATTATTATTTTAATTTTAATTTTTTATTTTTTTTACAGAGGTACAAAATTCCTGTTTAAGGAATAAAATGTTATATACTGTAAATAAGAAAAATAATATATAAACAAATCTCTACAGTATGTAAAAAAAAAAACTTCTGAATGTAGATAATAAAACTCTGGAAAAAACATTTCTGGCTCAGCATGAAAAAAATATTTTTAAGAAATATTTCTTTAAAGATAATGTACTGTAATTAAAAATCTCAAATGCAAATAAATAAGTGTAATTTAAATAAATAAACTTAAAAATGTGTTTTGGATGCTTACAAGAAGACAATGGTTTTACCTGTGCTGTCTTTGAAATATGATATGGACACTAGTCAGGCATTCATATTTCTATATGATCACAATTCACTTTTTAAAAAAAACTTTTTTGACACATTTCTTCCTTACTATGGTAAAACAATGTAAAGTCACAACCCTGTATCCCTATATCCAACTCCAGAGTGAACTCCAAAATTCTTTCCATTACCAAACTCAAGTGGGTGAGAAAAAAAAGCTTTCAAGACCTGTAAGTGTCGATACTGTAAGTGTTCAGAGTGACCCTGGATGAGACCTTCTTCCTCGCTGGACGTTAGACAGATCGTGGGTTTTGGCTTCGAGGTCAAGGCCTACACACTGCATCACTTTCATGCGTGACAGCCTTCCTGCTTTCCAAAACCTTCAGCGCTGTGTGGTCCTTATCACTGCATTATTATCTTACTCCATAGTTACAGTGTTGTGCTTCGGCGTGGATACCATCACAAAAAAACACCAGTATGCTTCATATTCTACATGAGCGTGTTTGTTCTTAAAAGGCAGAGCCAAAATACATTCTGACATCTGTTTTAAATGTGATATATCCAAATAGCACTACACTTCACATCCCTGAAGCTTTTAGCCACTAATTACTGAAATATCACAGATTCTTATCTTGTTGCAAGTTTTCATTCAGTCATATCAAGATACACAAGGAAAGGTGGCTTGCATATTGCAAGTCCAGGTTAATTAAAACCACATTTTAATTAGATTATTGTTTAGAGATTGGGATGATGGATAAGGGTATTTCCATGGGTTATATTTGATTTGCAAGGGAAGAAACAATATTTCCTGTT
Organism: Enteromius treurensis; assembly: GCA_032275025.1. Lineage (NCBI taxonomy): Eukaryota > Metazoa > Chordata > Actinopteri > Cypriniformes > Cyprinidae > Enteromius > Enteromius treurensis. The sequence goes on from JAUCMU010000125.1 coordinate 28,362,704, forward strand.
GTCGTTAACGCATAAATGAATAAATACACGTTCATGAAAAGCAAGAAGCAATAAATAAACTAAAATAAAAATAAGGAGATTTAAACTTTACAAAAAGCCCCATGAAGGAAAGAGAGTAAATATGGCGCATTAACGCCCCCACGTGGTGTACCATTAATAATTATGAATAACAAAATTGAAATAGCCTATTTGAAACATTTTGTTAGCTAATGCCAACTGGGTAGCTAATGATCTACCTTTTATTAACTTGAGGTCATTTTTAAATATAAACTCCAAATATGTATTTAACCAACCTTTTAAAGGTTTTAAAGGTATACTTTGTTTATTGGCTGATATTGCTGAGCAGAAATAGGAGTGTGGCCTTGGCAGCCCCTGAAAAAAACCCCACACATAAACCCACACAAGTTAACATATTACTGGTAAATGCACTTTTTTTGTGTCTTAATACTGTTATTGACTTGTTTTACTCTTAATCTTTCTTAGAATGGATTGCTTAACTGGAGTGCCTTTTGATGAATGAACCTCATTCTGTTTTCAGGCCCATGTCTCTATTGATGCAGACAAATAACAGGAATTGAATTGACAGGAGCAGGGCCTAGCACTGACAGTCCTGACTGCAGAAAAATCTCCAGTCTATGGACATTACCTGGCAGTAATCCAGTCCAGTCTGGATTTGGGTAACACACATGCAAAAAGATGCTGACAAATTTGTTCGTTTACTCTTACAGTTAATTAAAAATTGCTTCATTAGTCCTAAAGAGTGATGAAATAAAGTGCATACAGTAAGTCTCATGTGTGCATGCATGCCTCTAACAGGATAATGAGCCAAAATATCCAGCTAAAAGAACACAAGAAACTGAGAAACATACAGTCTGGAGAAGGTAATCTGTGTGTGTTGGATATTATGGGGTGCAAAGATATATGATAATGATATCCATCATTTCCACCATTTATTTTTTATTTATTTTAAAGCATACCTTTAATCTTGAACTATTTCCATGGTAGTGGAATGATGCTGATTCTTTTATTTTTTATCATTGGGCTTGATTGTTTCCTTTAAACAAATAATAATAATAAAAACATGTAAATACTACTGACTTTAAAAAAGTTTACAATTTGAAAACATTGTTTAGTGCATACATGGTCAAGACTGCAAGGTCAAGGAAGACGGTATTGGCCTTAGTTGTCACATGAGGACAAGCAGTCGACTATTATGTCTTGAGGTTTACACATCTAAACTTCTAAGGTTCTAAAAAGGTCCGACCTGAACGTCTATAAAACGTTTTAATCACGCGCACATCTCAAACAATAACACATTATTTGTGTACTTAAGCAAGAAGAAGAGTGTTCTAATTTAGCGCATTTTATTGTGAATATTTTTGAAAACATTTCAGCTACTATTTTAAACGAAAAAAATTAGAATGTGCTTAATTCTAAATCTGTGGCAATGGCAGTTTTACATTAATGTTGAACATCTATTTTTAAACAAGAAAATATAAGTGCACGTGTTATAAATCACAGTCAACACATGTATCCAGTGTTTGAGTCTTTCATTTAAAAAAAAAAAAAAAAGTTTACTCTCATTTTCTTGGTCCATGACCGCTAGCTCTTCCAGGAGTGTAATTAATGTGTTTCACCATTGATGCATGAAGTCAGAGCTGTGGAAGTACCCCTAACATTACCCCCTAGTATTACTGTAAAATCAAACAAGTAAACAACAAAAATTACTGGATTATGCTTAACACATGATTTTAGAGTCTGTGAAAGTTGTTTATGGCCCAATATCATATCCACCACACCCCCACCTCTTCCTGAAGTGTGTTTCAGGTGTTCTTCCATTGCTGCATCAACATGCGCGTCTATATTTGAACTCCAGTATCTGAGGGAAGAGAATATAAATATTTTTCCGCAGAGTTTAACAGATTCATTAGAGTTGGGGCTAAACTCTGCAGGACACCGGCCCTCCAGGACCGAGTTTGGACAATCCTGGTTTATTATAATCATGCTCCAAGATATGATCAAACATGACATGATGTGAATTCAATGATTTATCTGTAGATAGAGGGTAAAAGTGGCATAATTTTGGTTAAAGTGCCCCTATTATGCCATTTTAAAGGTTGCTAATATTGTTTTATGTGTATTTTAAAACAGGTTTACATGTATGCAAGGTCAAAAAACAAGACCGCCATCTTTCTGACATTACTAGGGATGCTTTCAGAGAGCATACATCAACTAGTTGGCACGGACTACCATGGAAAGTGGTCCAATTTGCTTTGTAAGCCAATCTGGCACACCTCTACGTTGTTAACTTCAACACTGTATAATGCATAACACTGCATTAAACATTGTTTATCATTACTTAAACTAGTTAGCCGGTTACCAAGACATGTGCAAGGTTGTTACACAACATAACGTACACAAATACATATTTTGAACGATCTCTAGAAAATACAATCATCAATTATTAATCACACTTACAGGTAGAAGTTCAGAGGAGCAAGCCGGTGTTGTGCCGAATTATGACTCCCCTCTTTGAAATCAATAGTAATCTTAACCCCACCCCTAATCCTAACCCCTCCCCCACACCTAACACTAAATCGTCTCAGGTTAGGCATATAACCTTGTTCCCTGAAGGAACAAGACGCTGCGTCAACGAGACGCTTTGGAAACGCCCTCAGCGTGACGACTCTGAATAGTGTGTAGAATCAGCCAATGATGAGTTGGGATGTCATCGGCAGGTGACGTCATCGGCCAGGAAGCATGTACGCACGTGGAATGCCGGCCGGCAAACTAGCTCCTGTCATTGCAGTGGAGCGCCGGCAGGGGATGCCAAAAGTGTGGTTTCGAGACGCAGCGTCTCGTTCTTTCAAGGAACAAGGTTATATGCACAACCTGAGACGTTCCTTTTCAGTCGTGACCGCATTGATCTATCTATCAATCTATCTTCTGACGCTGTCTATCCATTTCTCTATCTATCTTGTTTAACCGTCAGAGTTCTGGAAATGAACACCTTTAAACGCCAAGCTTTGCAGTTCAATTATTGTGATAATGTGTTTTTGTTAAAAAAAAAGGTAATAAATTAATACAACATGACCATGAATTAACAAATGCAAAACATCTAAATAAGTGAATACAACATAGGTTTAATTTAACGGAAATAAAACAACAAGATAAATCATTTAAAAAGAGAGAAGAAAAATATAACCTAAAGCATGAAAATGAAACAAACTGGGACAAATTGGCTACTATTTAACAAAACTAAAATTAATACAATGTGGCGACGATTTAATGCCACCAGAGGGCGCAATTTAACAAGTAAAAGCTGACGCACTCAATTGAGAACATCCTTTCCAGTATATTGTTAAAGGAGGAACTGTTCAATTATATACAATCATAAACATCGTTTAAAGTTTAAAGCACATTTTTGAAGACATGCTTGATGTACTAAATTGTAACTGTAATATAACTTCTGTAAAATACTTTGTATCTACCCTGGTAAAATAGTAATCTATTTATTTAATAAACAAAGCATAGTAAAAATCTATTAACATTTACTGACAAATAACTCGAGACCTTCTTATATAAACATTTTAATTCTACTTTATTTGGAGTACTACTTGTGCACAGTGCATATTTCTCATTATTGAATCTAAAATGACTGCTAATGTCACTTACAATGAGGATTGTGTAATATTGCCCTTTAAATGCTAAATATTTAAAGTGCACCTAAAGCATACTTGCAGTAGTTAAACTTTAGCACAATCAGATATACTAACCAAGTCTTTAATTGGACTTCAGCACTATTTCTGCACAATTAAAGTGCATTAAGTAGTTGTTCATTACTGCAGTTCAGTGGAGGACCAGTGTCCTGCAGTGTTCAGCTCCAACCCTAATCAAACACACCTGCCTGTAACTTTCTAGTGATCTTGAAGACATTGATTAGCTTCTTCAGGTGTGTTTGATTAGGGTGGGAGCTAAACTCTGACCGAAGTTGCACTACTAGGGTATCTATCTATCTATCTATCTATCTATCTATCTATATATATATATATATTTACACACACACACACACACACACACAAGAGATTGTATCCATTAAACAAGTGTGTGAAAGACCCTGACAGCTTAAAGTCTAGTCATAACACTGAGGAAGGAAAAAAAAACAATACTGTCCCTGCCAGCTTGTACCGAAGGGCACTGCCACAGAGGCCTCCTGTTTAGATTGTCTGCTCTGTTTTATGATATTTACAGTAACAGTATGTCCTCATTCACTGATTCAAACTGCTGTAGTGCTATTAAAAAGCAGCAGCCATTACAAACCAGGCACAAGGCCAAAGAGACAATTACTGCCAACATTACACACACATTTTCCTTCCTCCTCTCTCTCCGTCCCTCCCTTGTCTCATGCGCCCCTTCATCTCCACTCACCTGCCAGCCTTTAAAGTACCAACAGGTGTGCAGTTCAAAGATAACCTGTGCGGTTAAGCCAAAACTGGTTTATCTAAGATAGACCAGAGTTATGCATGACTGTACTGATAATAGAAAGCAATGATTTCTATGAAAATATTAGTGATTTCGTGGAGAGAGCGTTCCCCAGTGCATGTAAGACTGGCTTTTGTCAGGTATTAAAAATAAAGCCTGATTTACTGCCTTTCACCCACACATGCATCTAAAGTGTTTAAAACTGACTATTTGAATGATTTAATTCTTCTTTAAAGTGAAAGAGACAGACTTGTTTTTTTAATACTATTTTAGCAGGCTGTTACTGTAAGTTGTTCTGTCTCTCACTCACAAGAACAGACTTGTGCTCTCATCGCTCAATCTCAACATAAATAACTCACACTGTCATTACTGCACTTTGGCTTTTGTGGATATTCTGATTTTACAGATTTGAACGTTCATGCTTTATATTTACAAATAAATAAATCAATATATATATTTAATATTTATTATGATATTTTATATATTATTATTATTATTGGGCTATTATTATTATTAATCTTGGTCTAAATCTCCGTATTTAATCAAAATGGCATAACAGTTATATAACATTATATTACATTACATAAATGTATTATTATTATTATTATTTATTTATTTATTTATTTATTTTTAGGTTGACCAAACAATATTTGTTATAAATTAGGACTATGCAAAATGTTTAAAGCAAGACATATAATAAGATTTTTATGTCCCAATATAACAATAAATAAAAATATTTTTCTACAGAGGGATTTCCACAAACATTTCTTAGTGGTGGTGCAAGCGCATTGAATGTGGAGATGAATACGTTTTGAACATTCATTGAAATAAACTGTTAAGACATGCTATACATCTATTTAACGCTAAATTTCACACTGTTCTCACAAAAGTCATGGAAAAACTTTGTTTATAGAAAACCTGAACAGGAAATGCTGTTTTAAAATATCATCACAAACATATGGAATCTTTTGTAAGTGATGAATGCATCGCCCACACGTACTGTGAGAAAGATCATTTTGACGCATATATGCTCATCAGTGCACCTGTCTTTAGAAGGCAATGTTTGTACCGCCGCACAACTTATCTCTTTTCTTTTTCACACATACGCACTTTATTTTTATTTCATAAAAGCCTGGGCTAGGCAGCGACCTTTTTGATCTATTATTGTGGGTAGATCTGACCAGGCTTCAAATGAAGCAGCTTTAAAAGCCCACCTGCGCAGGTGTGTGGACATGTGCGTGTGTTTGCCTGTGTATTTTAGCTCTTCGTCATCAGCTGACCTCCAGTAACCTTTCTTTGGGCCCCACGCGCTGCATTTTTGAAATGCTACTAATAAGATGAATCACTCCCTAATGAGGGGTTTTCTCTGCGCTGATGATGTCACCTTGCTGTAGTTATCGCTCCCACACACGCACACACACACACCCCGTTAACGCTAAAGTGAGAACAATACTGTCGCTTCCCGCCAAGAGAGCTTCATCTTAACATCGGGGGAAGACTGGAAGCATTGTGCGATCAGACAAAAATGACCTCATTATTCCAGTGAGTAACACTGCGCATTCACGCCTTTCTCTTTCCTCTCTGTAAGATACTGCGGATGAACTCAGACAATAGTCTTCGCAAAGCCCCCTGCGCTCGTGACAGTGTTGCTAATTGCACTAATCTTGCATGTAAAAAAAATTAAGAAATAACCCAAACAAACCATGAATTGCGTCACGTGATCTAAAAACACCTTTCATTGGCATAATGCATTGCACTGGTGCATGTAGCCTACTGTAGAGTTTGTTTTCTGAGTATAATGGCATTCATCCTAATAAGAGCAAAAAAAGGTGTGGCTTCAAAACAGATGCAAGGTCTTGTCAGTTTTATTTGTCAATAAACTGAGGAAGCGATAAGTCAAAGCTATGATTTTTGGCGAGATTTCACAGATTTTGTATATATTTATAAAAAGGAGACGAGTGCAGCTATCTTTACATAAGTAACACAAAGAGATACTTCAGAAACGTTTATTGGCGAGGCTGAAATATACACGAGCATCAACCAAGTGGCCGCAAACAGCTTCAGTGTTGCATCAGAGCTGAACTAATGCATTTCAGTTTTGCGAAATACTCCTTTTTCGAATTGCCTGTAAAACCACCTCATGCGAGCGTAAAAACTCTTGCGATAAATGAGAGTTTTTGCAAAATTGATGTGCTTCCATTAGGCATATTTTCAATTCTCAATTGAAATTTATGCAATTTGAAGGGGAATGAAAACGCGGCTACAGTTTCGACAGAAATATGAAGCATCAAATCAGCATATTACAATTATTAGTACCATGTGACACTGAAGAGTGGAGTAATGATGCTGAAAAATCAGCTTTGATTACAGAAATAAGTTACATTTTTTAATTCTATTCTGCTAGAAAAGAGTTATTTATTGGATTAATGAAATAAATGTAACTATTTATGTCGGGAACGATAGCCTTGTGTGTCGAATAACGACTTGAGGACCTTTCACCTATATGCGTATTTATTGGAAACAAAACCTCTAATTATAGATCAGAAGAATGAACAAGTGTGTGTTTGGTGCTTGTTTCCCTTCGAGTCTTTTGCAGGTGCTTGTCATACGGCTGCAGCTGATCTCACACACCAGCTGCTTACTGACCCATCCATCAACACAGAGTCCTGTTTACCCAAATACCTTCATCACTGTCACTCAGAGGAAGAGAGAAGAGGAAGGAGAGAGGAAGATGTGGGCCACTCAGCAGTGCTCGGCACATCTGCTCAGTGATAAACAGAACAATGCCACGAGGACCACTAATCTTACACACAAGATCAAGGACATGGGAAAAAATAGAATGGCAGACAGAGACTGAGGGGAAGCAATGAAAGAAAGAGCCTTTGTTTTAGCATATAAAGAAGAAGAAAAGCATAGGAGATAAGGAATCAAAATGGAAAACAGGAAAGCACTTATCTATTTCCATGTGCTTCAGCTTTATCTATAAAACTTCTCATGGATTAGCCTGATGCATAACCTTTGCCTGTCCCCGCCCCAAAATAACCATATATTGAGCTTGTAATGCCTAGTTTTAATATGCGCAACCTCATCTGCATACGAATTCAAACCATGTCATTTATAGATCACAATTCAACATAGCCTATTGAAAATGAGCATTCACGTGTCTGCACAATTTTCTGGATGGGAATATGCATATGGAAATAATGTGCAGATGAGGTTATTCATTATGAAAGCAGGCATTGTAAGTTCCATATATGGTTATTTTGGTGAGGAGAAGGGGTTGGCAGTTTTTCGTTTAAAACTATTTCGAAAGAGTCGGCGCTGGTAGCCTCATGGGCAGCATGTCGACATTCAGCACCCTTGCGCTTTGGACATCGCAAGTTCATGATCCTCTTCCCCTATCTCTCTACTGCTTCGCTTCCTGTCCACTAAAGAAAAACTATTTTAAGTGTCTGTTCATATAAACTTTCAACATCCATTTGATGATGTAGAATGCAGTTCAAAATGGCGGCAGGGGTTCCCTGATGGGAAATGCTTGGGGACGTTTGCCAGAGAGTGTCTTAAAGTGAACTGCACCCATGATGGTTTAGTGGTATCTTAGTGATGTCATTCACGGCTATGTACATACAAACAATGAGAGATGGGTAAGAAGTAGTCTCGCTTAGCCAGACCTTCAGACTGACGGCTGAAGGTCTGGACTTCATAGCCGCTTACTTTGGCAAGGCCCGCCTATAATGCC
>JAUCMU010000125.1:28387116-28397303 GCA_032275025.1 Enteromius treurensis
CCCCCCCCCCCCCCCCCCCCCCCCCCCCCCCCCCCCCCCCCCCCCGCTCTCGGCGACGGGCAGACTGAGGCGAGGCATTAGAGAGTTTGGCATGCTCCGTGGCTGATGGCCTCAGCCTGCAGCTGGACTGCCGAGAACTTCTGGGCAAAGTCCTTGAAAGTGTCGCCCAAGAGGCCAACCTGCAAGATGGCGCATCAAGAAAGCGGACTTTGTCGGCGTCGGCAATCTCAGCAAGGTTGAGCGAGAGGTCTCGCTCCTGAGCCACTACCGTGGACATCACCTGACCAAGGGCACTTGCGGTAACCTTCGTCGCCCTTAGGGCGAAGTCAGTCGCGGCACGGAGTTCCTGCATGGCCCTTTGATCAGATCCACCCTCGTGCAGATGTTTAAGTGCTTTGGCCTGGTACACCTGGTGGAGGTGGCACCCTGTCCGGCGGCATAGCCGCGGCGGCCCACGCCAGGCGGTGGCGCTGCACGGGCAGAAATGCATTGCCACAGTTCGCTCGACCTGGAGGATCACCAAATACCCCCTGGCTGCCCCTCCGTCGAGGGTGGAGAGGAGCTGGTAACCAGGCGTGATGAGCACGGGGCTCGCCACGACCTGGTCAGCTCCTCATGCACCTCCGTGAAGAAAGGCACCAAGGGGGACCACAACAGGGCCGCGGTCCGAGAACTCAGATACCAGTCGTCCAGCTGAGACAGATCAGCTAAAGGCGGGCGCGACACCTCCAAACCAATCGCCTCAGCGGCTTGGAGGAGCATAGCTGAGAGCTCAGCAACCGCTTGGGAGGGAGCAGCGACCGCGGACGGTCCCTGTCCCACACCGGTGAGCACTTCTCTGCCCGACTCTCCCTCTGATGCAGCAGAAGACATCTCAACCTCCTCGGGTGCACCAAAAGATACGCTGGGCCCGGTGGCATTCGGGGAGCGCAATCTCTTGACCGCACCACGGCGGAACTACAGGTGACAGCAGACACTCGCGGGAAGCGTTCTGCACGGTCACCTTGAGGTCCCCCAGGTGCTTCACTGTGGTAAAGGTTAAACCTTTACCGCTCAACTTGCCATGGGGAGGGCGCACTGGAGGTGTCTTGCGAACGAGAGGCGGAACCTCAGTGTAGCAATGTAGTGTAGTGAACCTCAGTGTAGCAGCTTCAGCATGCTCCCGGCCCAAGCATGAGAGACAGTGCTCTTGTCAGTCTGAGGTGGTGAGGAAACTCCCACACTCAGAAGAGCAAGGTCGCATAGACATCCCGGAGAATGGCTATGACACCGTGAAGAAATTGCTCTTTTTGACCTACAGTTGGGAGGACCTCTCGCGGCACCGCGTGCACTCAGTGATAGAGGTCTCTCGCTGGCGAGCAAAACGGTTCTCCATTGACAGCTGCCCAGGTTTTGTAGATGCTGCAATGGCGAGAGAGCTTCAACTCGGCTGGAACTCTTGGATTTATGAAGATTCTCCTCCAGCAGACTCGAACCATTCAGACGAGGCTCCGTAAGCGAAAAGCTGCATGTGCAATCCAGCCATGCCCTCTTACACTCACGCTGTGATAAGGTGCACCTGGCTGTGATTATTGCACGCCAATATTTATTGGCCTTTTCCAAAGGACTCGAAGACGATTTGTCTCTCAAGTGAGATCCCATATGTTACGTCGAAGTGATTCGACTGAAAGGGTAACTGACGATTCATTCAGGAACAAAGTAAGAAACGGTTTTTATGTTTAAAAATGCTTCAGTGAATCTTTGATGTTCAAAAAAGTTTTTTCTGTAATGAAAGCTTTATTCTGTAATGAAACACTGCTGTATGAAGAGATGCCCAACATGACTTTGTTTGTTTTGTGAAATGGAGCGAAAAGAAAATATTTTCTTAGCGATTTAAATCACTAATATTAACTATTAATAATATTAACTTGCCCTAACATTTAGTGAAGACTGCCACAGACCATAAATGCTAACTGATCTGTTCATATAGGCCTAATTGTTCTTAATGTACACGTGTGTGAGGAAGCTATGTTCATATAATAAGCCTAATATGATTAAGAATCTATATTTGATTATTAGGAATCCATATTTAACAATCTAATTTTGGTATTATTAATGTATAGGGTGCAGTAAGTTTTGGGTGCATTTTGCTGTTTAAGTGCTGGTTTAATAGAAATAATTTTAAAAACTCAAATCACATGAAAACTCAACTCTTGATGCACACAAGCTAGGGGTGAGCTGTGCTATTTTTCCAGGATGCATCCTGGCCAGGATTTCTCATTGCTTTGATGGAGTACCTCGAGAGCGTTTTGAAAACACAAGTAATCTATCATGCGCTGATCAATCTGCACACGCAAACAAAGCCTGAACCTAGATATTTTAGGCAAGATATAAATTCTGGCGAGGGTGCGTTCAGGAAAAATATGTCTCCTTTAATGGAAGTTGTTATGGCAGCAGTCGGAAGAGAAGACTCCAATGCACCTCCAACTCCAATACATGCGGACGACATGACCGCAAACTTGAAAATAAAATACAAAGGATGTCCTTAAAAGTTTTAGACAGTTTTCCTCAATAGGTTCACGTTAGCTCACGCTTATGTTAATGCACGTCTGTCAGTGAATTTAGGGACCGTCTCTACTAAATTTATATACTTCATCGGTACCCATGTTTCTAACTTAGTTAACTTCGCTAAATTATATTAACTTACCAGTTGATATTATCATCAATGGGATTCACAAGGCTACAAAAACATCTCCAACGTTGCAGATGACGTCCAGACTAAAAACCTAAACATGACGAACAAAAGAAGTACTTGAGTACTAAAGTGCAGGAAGACCTACAAACGTGTTTCTCAATTTATTTTGACTAGTATAGGTGACCTTAACTTAACGTTACTCACCATTCGATGTTGTCAGTGTTTTGGCGGCATTCCGGCCGTCTGTCAGAAAAACAGTTAGTTTGCTGTTGACAAGTGAAACCATCTTAAAATATCTTAGTTTTGCAAAAACAGAAATAATAACATCTCTTTCGTCCCCTGCCATTGGTCAGTTTTTCGCGGGCAAGTAAATTTACAGTAGTGTACTGTACAGTAGTGAATAAATACAGTAGTGACCATATATTTCCCACAATCCTTTGCTGTTTACAGTAAAACACTGTATACACAGTCCATATTACAGTAAAATTCTGTTCAGATGACAGAAATCGGTTTCAGTGATGCTAATACCTTTTACAAAACAAAAACAGATCCTTTTATTGGAAATTTATGATTATAAACAATAAACTTGACAGAAAATTAGAGTATAAAGCAGATATCGTATTGTTTGATATTGTGTGTTTGGTCTATGTGTTGAAGTATGAAATAAACAGGGATCCATTGGCTGGAACATTCAGTGACATGCCAGTCATGGAGCTGTGTTGTACCCGGTGTTTGTGTGTGTGTGTGTGCTTCAGAGCAGCTTTGCAGTGGTTCTAGAGGTTGAGCACCGGAGCTTTTGCTCTGCCAGCTCTCCACTGCTGCTGCTGATTAACAGCGGTCCAGCGGGCTCCAATCAGCTTGGGAGATAAGGCAGAGAGCAGCTCTTTGGCTGCTGATGTGGACTCGGGCAGCAGCTGCTGAGACATGCCTCTGCCGGGGCAGAATTGACTGTGTGGAGACGAGCCGCTGCTGGGCAGGCATCCACTAGGCCAATATCCTGGAACCCAGTTCTGTTTGATCGGGCCGCTCTTGGGACCGGAGCGTTCCCTTCCCCCCTAATCTTTTTGTTTGCCTTTCATCCTGGCACTCTTGATATGTCCCTCTGAATTTGGTTATTATTTTGCCATTTAGACTGTTTGTAAAACCCTTTCATTCAGACATAAATAGATTGTTGATCTCTTTTGTTTTGCCAAATTGATATTGAAATAATAATGCTCTTTTCCTTCCCCAGGGCATTGTCTGGAAGATATGGTATGTATTACATATAATTTGCACATTTCATTCAGTTACAGTGGCCTGAAAAACATTTTCAAAATTAAGTAGTAATAACGTATACTAATACTAGTCTATCTGTCATATATATATATATATATATATATATATAAAAGCATGCAAAATTTTATAGTAGGAAGATCATTTAATATAGTATCATATAAAAATTCTTAAATAATTATATATATAAATAATAATGATGTAATAACCATATAAAATAATCATATAATTTAAATACTTAGTTATTTAATTATAAAAAAGATATCTAAATAAACATGTACAGTAAAATATGTTTGGGCAGCAAAATTAGAAAAATATTATGTTGTGAAAAATGGCACTGGATAAGAAATATTAGTTAAATAAATCAATGGATATATCTTCAGCATTGGGACAAAAATTATACAGACTTTATGGTTGTCAAACTTAATGGATCATGTTTTTAGTCATATACCTGTAGTTAAACTGTTAAGACTGCCTATGAACTGACTTCATTCATCTGCTAAAGGCCAGTTGGTTAAACTAATACAATTAATCTAAAAAAAAAGGTTTAACATCTGTATTTTCTGCAGGTGCCATTTGAATCATTTCTGACAATTTTGTATTTAAGTGTCCACCTTTTTTTCTGGCTGTTTTGCAGTCATTTGTACACCTAAACATGCTTTTTAAAGTGATAAAAATGAAAATGAAATTGGACTAACAGTAGTATACCTTCTCTAGTGCTGCCTTGCATGTGAAAAATCATGTCTTATTTCACAGAGCGAGACGCCTTTGATACCCTTTTTGACCATGCGCCAGATAAACTGAATGTGGTGAAAAAGGCAAGTGCAGATTTCATTCTATATCTAAAGAGGTTTTACAAACTGAGAGCTTTGACTCTTTGACTCTGATCTCTTGGTCTTTTTATCAGACTCTTATTACATTCGTGAACAAGCACTTAAACAAGTTGAACCTGGAGGTGTCAGAGCTGGAAACTCAGGTAATGTGACTGTAACTAGACTTGAGGTGAATATCAGTAGAGAGAGATATCCAGAAACTGAAGTTTGATGTTTGTGATCTCCTGTAGTTTGCTGATGGTGTGTACCTGGTCTTATTGATGGGACTCCTTGAAGGATACTTTGTGCCCCTCTATAACTTCTTCCTCATCCCTGAAAATTTTGATCATAAGGTACTGTAAATTAGATAGTTCACTCAAAAATGAAAAAGTGTCATTGTATATTCTTATATTAAATTATTGTGAAAGTGTGGTTAATTTAAACACAACCTTTCACAGAAATTCAATTAAACTGAATTAAATTAAACTAAACTTGATTTGAATTAAAATTTTTATTTTATATTATTTTATTTTCATTAAATCGATCATTTATTGGATGTGAAGAGTGAGTCTGGAATATAGTTTACTCAAAAATGAAATTCTGGGAGTAGTGCGAACCAATAATCAGACACAGCCAGCGATGCATTATCAATTATTATCATTACCTCTCGTTAGCCAATCCGGTCCTAAAACTCGCACTATGAATAAGCCCACTTCCTTTCCTTCTGTATCTCGTTTTAACCTCAGCTCCCGGCTCGCCCCCGGACAGCACGCCAAACATGCTTTTAGTATTATTTTATCCGCTACAATGAGGAAGCGCGAACTCGTGAAAGATATTTTAATGAAACTTGTCAGATGTATGTTCAAACTTGCTTGTGGGGCAAGAACAAACCTCAAGCATATGTGCTCTTTTATTTTTCATATTATATGTTCTCTGTGTATGTGTCTGTTTGGGCGACTATATTCAGATGAATTACTTTTTACAGTGTCTTTTTAATAAACTTTCTGAAACTTGAAGATTTTAGTCAAATTAACCTTTTGGAGGACAAAAATGTCTATAGGTTTTTAAGGTGGATTAATCACTGTAAGAAACTTAATTTTCTATTTATCCCTACTTTAATAAACTATTGATGTAAATGTTTTCTAAAGAAAATCCTATGTTTTATTTATCTCTCCATGGACCCAAGAGTCTGTGAAGGTCCATGAACTGATATATTATACATTATCTAAATGATATTTTAGTGCCATTATTTATATTAAAATTGTTGTTCATTTCTCATCACAGTGTTATTTTGCATTTTATGCATTAGGTGCACAATGTATCATTTTCCTTTGAGCTGATGCAAGATGGCAATATGGAGAAGCCAAAGCCCAGGCCAGAAGGTAAACTTTCTTGCTCTACTAAGACTGGAGATCATGTGTACTTGTGTAGGAGGTTTCACAGTGCTCGATTGAAGGAACAGTCATGGCATGTTGCCTGATTGCACTAGTTTATTGTAGTTGAGAGGAATTGCCATGTGTATCGGGGTAATTGATCTCTTCATTGAACACAAATGAATGTGAGGTTAATCACCAGATGGGGCTGGAGTTGTGCTGTAGTTGCTTTACCCAAAAGGCTTGGCGAATGTCCCGAATGCATGCTGCAATTGCATTTCATTTGTTGCAGCAGAGTTTCTGTTTAATCACAAGGCTTTAACAACATCTGGTTAATGTGGCGCACATGATCTAACTGAGATTAAGCCTCATAAGCAGTTCACAATAAATTAGGTTATATTCAAAATACACTGAAACTATAAAATTTTTACTGTTTATTATTAGTGGTGGCTTCTAAGACAAGCATTACTATTACTACTCATTGCAGGGTGAAGGATTTTAATATGCTTAGATAGGGGTATAACATATAACTTACTAAGTTATAAGCAATAATTAGGAGTTCAAGGAGGCATAGTTAATAGTGAGAAATGGTCCCCAAACTAAAGTGTGGTCACAGTTTCAGTGTAACTTGCAGAACACTTTCAGCTTTTTAAAAGTGTTTGATGTCAACTATTGGAATACTGATTTGCTGTAATAGTGTAACGGTGCACTGTTTTCTTGTGTTCATGTGTTTTAGAAGCAGTACGTGACAAAAGCACTTGAGATGCTAGATATGTTGAGAGAGGGAAGATAAGGTGATTATGATCTTATCTTTTGTGTGTCTCCTCAGATATTGTCAACTGTGACCTGAAGTCCACGCTGAGAGTCCTCTATAACCTCTTCACCAAGTACAGGAATGTGGAGTAACAGGGAAGCTCTACCAGACAGAGATGCTCAATACAAAGAAGTCACGTTCTTATCAGTATCATCTTGCTATATATATAATTATTGTTTTTTTGTCGTTCATGTTTGAAATTGAGTATGTATATTTATTAATTCCACAAGATGATTTTAAAAAATAGTTTTATTTTATGATGAATACGGTTATGAAAAATCTTAGAATATTTGAAATATATTGTGATATCAATGTGTCGTGATATGGGTGTTCATGTACATTTTTCCAAATCTCTTTGGTCAATCTGCTGTTTTTGCTACAGTGTTTTTCCACTCTGCATTAGAACAGCATTATCAATGTACTTGCAATGCCAAGCCCATGGGTTTGAGTCAGAAGGAATGCATGAACTGATAAATTGTTCAAATGAAATGTAAGTCACTTGGATTCTTTAGATTTGTCTGCCAAATGCACAAATCTATATACTTTTATGATAGCAGAATAGACCTCCAGGGTAAGATTTGAGAAACCCTGCTCTATGACATCACCAATATTTCCTGTGTAAAACATCCCAAGAAGAGGAATATCACACTCACACACAAACAAAAGAACTATTCAGTTGATTGTCAACCACTGCTTGTGGCATTTGTTATCAATTTCATTTCTTTGACCTGCGTATAGTATTGTGTCATAAAACCATTTCTAAAAGTTGTATATAATAAGTATAAATAAAGCCATATAAACATAAGTACCAATTATCAGGGTTCAAGCACCAATGGTTGATTGGTATTAAATCATTTGTGCTTGAAATAGCTGTTTGTAATTTATTGTTTGCCCTCTGAACATCATAGAATTGTCTATTAAAATTTGTATAATACCCTTACATTCTAATCTGAGAGTAAGTAGACATGTGGTTCTGAATTAATGAGAATTAGTTGACATGTAGTTGACAAGTACTGTAGTTACAAAGTTACTTATAGTAAGTAGAATGTCTAAATGGACTATCGAAGTGTAACTTCGAAGTGTAATTACGCACCCTCTTGTTGATCCACCACTGAAATCCATTCATGCTCGGCGCGGCGGTCACCTGACAAAAGATTGTTGCATTGGGCCTCATTCATAAATCACAAACTGAACAATTTTCATTCCTATGCTGTGGTTTTGCAAGAATGCTTTTATGGGTTACACAATTCATTTAGCTGAATTTGAATAAATGCATGTTTGAGACCTGTTCTGTTTATTTAGACACACTTGACTCATTTAACTCAGGGTAAAGGTCACAATATTTCTATAGCCACATTTCGGAGAAATTTAGGTGAAAAAAGGGTCCATTTTTCCAAAACAAAAATTACTTAAAGGCTTGGTTTTTTAAAGTTAGGCTCCTACTTTTTGTGAAAGCTTTTCTCTAGTAATTTTACAGAAAATCTCATACTGGAGACAGTATCGGAGCAGTCCAAAAAAATTGTAGGTTGTCTGTTAGTCTTTTTTTCCCTCCCCTGAAGCTTCTAAATTGCAGACCCACATTGCGGCCTGTCCGGCATACGAAGTGTTTTGAAAAATAATGTACTCCTATCATATACTTTGGCTGGTGTTAAGTGCCAGTGTTAAATACGAAGCATGTGTTTAGGAGAGTCTGCAACAATTGCCTTTCGATAAACCTTTGTTCTGACGCATTTTCTGCCCCCCCATTATCACTAGAGGTAGGGGATTAAGTGGCGAGTGTGTCTTCATCAGAGAAGCGCCTTTGAGAGCAGAAATAACAGAGAAGAACACCTGTGCAATCGAGCGTCCTGCGCAAAGGTGTCCTGAATAGTGGTGTCCCCACCATTAGAGGCCCGCTGCAATTACCTTCCCCTGAGTTTCCTTCTGATCCCTCCCTTCATAATATCAAACAAGACCACAAGCTCATTTCAGCTTCACCGAGCCAGAACTGCTGTTTACTCACAGATACAAAAGGGTGAGGCGAGGAGCCACTGAAATAGCTGCTAAATGCTTGACTCTCGCTGGCCAAGCATCTGATCTGAGCTTCTATTGATTTGTACTAAAGATCCTAGTCATTATGAGTAATTGATTCCAGCATCTAAGCAGTGTCTTTAGAGGATTATTAGAAGGCCTCTGGCATTTATTCCCACCAGAGAGTGCTTTTGAACCTTTTTTCATGTTAAATTATATTAGCAAGGAGTTTGTGCTGGTAGGACAGAAATTGCAATGGGCTAGTCAGTTTTTTTTTATACATAAAATGTATGCTGATTGGTTAAATACAGCATTCAGATATGCTAAAATCATGACGTCAGGGTTTAGGTTGTCTGTGTAGAAAGTGTCTTAAGAAAGTGTGATGTATTGAAGAAAGAGCGAAAGAATTGGTAGTGACATTGGAGTCATGTGATCCTGGTGTAGTCCATTGATTGCCTGTGTTTAGATTTTTACTTCTGGTGTAAAAATTATTCTTGTATTTAAGAATCAAACATTTATTGGTTCCAGAGCTTATTTTCTGCAATTATCCAAAAGACAATGGATCAAGCGAAGTACAATTGCTGCTTTCATGTTTACCTACGGTCACGGCCAAAAATATTGGCACCCTTGGGAAATATGATCTGGCTGTGAAAATGTATATGCATCTTTTATTGGGTATATTCACAAAAATTTCCTTATGATCAAATAAATAAATACATTTAAATTTAAATGTAAAATTTAAATAAATAAATGTTTGGCATGCTGTCCAGGGGGCTTATGAATGTGATCGGACGGAATGGAAATGGATTGATTGAGTAATGCAGTGTCAGCCATGGCTAATCATCCTCCAAAAATTTGTTTATCAACAACACTTCATCGGATAATAAGAATTTGAAATGGGGGGAAATATCATAATGAAATACATTTTTTTCTCTAACGCACCCTTTTGTTCAATACTTTTTAAAAACCTTCATTTGCCAGTTTAACAGCTCTAGATTTTCTCCTATAATGTCTGATCAGAGATTATTCCTTCATCCAGAATCACTCCAGACCATTTAGATTCCCAGCTCCTTCTCTTCAGTTCACCTCACTCATTTTTCCAAGGGGTTCAGTTGAGAGGACTGAAATGGCCAGCTGAAGCTTGGTTACCCTTTCAGTCGAATCACTTCGACGTTACATATGGGAACTCGCCAGAGAGACCAATTGCCTTTGAGCTTTATACAAAAGGCCAA
>JAUCMU010000125.1:28397403-28427086 GCA_032275025.1 Enteromius treurensis
TCAAAAGGATAAACAATGCAGATTTATTTTCACAGCCACCTTTGCTCAGATTTACCAAGGGTGCCAATATAAGTGGAGGGCACTATATATATATATATATAGGCCTACACCTAATAAAAATACAAAACAGCCTAATATTGTTTACACTATATGCACAAACAAATGCAACTGACACTTAAAATTCACACATCAACACACATGCACATGCAGGGTAAGTTATAGACTGATTGTTATTCACAAGGCAGTATTTTCAATTAGCTTATGATTAGCTCAGCTTGAGTAGCATATGAAAAGCAGAGTTAAATGAAGCTGTTGTGCTGCTTGGCTGTAGCTCATTTGAAATGTGAAATAAACCTGTTTTCTAAGTTTAAACCCAGAACCTAATGGGTTTGACAATTTAATTTAATTTTTAAAACATATATAAATGGCTCAAAAATATTATGTTCAAAGCTAAATAGTCCAAGCGGTATATATATACACACACACACACATATATATATATATATATATATATATATATATTTTTTTTTTTTAATGGGCCTTATGAATTTTTTTTTTTTTTTTTCGTTTGCGTGTGTTTGTGTTTTTCCTGGATTCTATTTTTAATGTTTTAATTACATTTAATAATGGAAAAATATGTCTAATTACAGTAACTTGTTTATAAAACATTATAATTTGTGAGGAGAAGCATTCATGTTTTTGTATAGTTTTTTTTTTTTCCTCCATTCTCTCATGGATGGGGTTTTGGTTCCTTGCGGATGTCGCCTTTGGATTGCTTAGGGCACCTAATTTCTAGTGATTATCGTTGTTTTGATTACAGAGACCATCTCTGCATTTGATAAATAAAGTTTAATTCTCGTCATTATACATTACCATCACTCTATCTCCTATTTGATAATGTTCAGTGCTTTGCTACATTATATGTCCTACACACTTCACATATCTCAAAGGCAGGGAACAACCTCTAACCTTTTTCCAGCGTGCAGGTATTCGGGCGTCGTACATGCAGTCCAGTGCATCGCGCAGGTTCTCACTCATAATTATGGTTCCGTCAATGGCCAGCTTCAGGTCACTCAGCGTGTTCCTGACCAGAACAATCACTCTCTGCATGCGATCGATCTCTTGCCGCAGGAAAATGTTCATGGGCTGAAGGGGACCCATGCTTATCAATCTTTCTCTGACCTGGATAAATGATGCAATTTGAATGAATAACGAAGGATGTCGTTTTGTACAAGTACTCAGCCCTAAGAACATTTGCTAAGAGTGTACTGCATTGCATAGCGTTGTTTAGGCTCTATGTATTATTTTAGCATCTGGTTTAGTGAAGGTATTATTAATCTGCTGGTGAAGACAATAACAAATAATAGTACTGATGCAATTTGCATGGGTGCAGAAACACAGTTTATAAGTTTGTAACTAAAATCTGGCATACTTTTTTATTATTATACTTTATGGTTCCACTTTATATTAGGTGGCCTTACAATGTACTTACATTTAAATGAATAATTTGGTACAATGCACTTATTGTGTACATACATGTTTTTACATTGTACTTATATATATTTTAAAAACCTATAAGTAATTATGTCTGTATAAATGTTTGTACTTACGTATATAATTACACTACTGACCCATCCATTACACTATTACCCACCCATAAACCTACCCATACCAGCAAACCTGTCCCTAACCTTACCCTTATAACAGCTCAACAGCAGCAAAAGTGTTTTGCAATACAATATGAAACACAATAAGTACAACTAAAATAAAGTGTGACCTACTTTATTATTCACCACCATGATCTAGTACCTGAATCAGCTCTTTTAAATATTAAAAGTCCTTGTTTATATAAAATGTCTAAAGTTGTAAAACTCATCTCCATCGGTAACATATTTTTCTGCTGCCATGATCAATAAAAAATGTACACAGACACTTCAGAATTTAGTTGACTGCCAGGTTTAAGAGGTCACTGCAGAGAACACACTGTCTTGTTTACATGTAGCATCTCTTTTTTTTGTTCATAATATTATATCTACAACGTTTTCAGAAAGCAGGGCATGGTGATTTTTTCCATCACTGAGTTTTAAATATTTTAGTAACGCTCATGATTGAGACAAATCTGCTTCTCGTCGTTGTGAGAGATAATGAAAGCAAAAAGCCCTTGTGCACCCCAAGGCACATTTTTTTCCTGCTGCCTTGTTAATTTGCAGATAATCAGAAGGGAGTAGCAGCCAATTACTGCCTATATGTTTCACAAGCACCTGCAGTTTGGTGTAAGAACATTTGTGAGGCTCCAAAAAAAAAATGCATTAGTGCAGGCAGTCTGTGACCTCAGAACTATCCGTCAACCCTGAGTATGCCCCCTTAGGACTCGAGCTCCAGACAGCAAAGGTAATTTGCTCCCATTGGGCTATGAGCTCTCAATCAACCATATAAAAATTTGCTGCATCATTGTTGCCCAGTCTCAAGCTTTACCTCAGATGGTGCAAAATCTGGAGGCAGTTTCTCCAGCATGTCATCTGCTAGTCGACCCACAATCGCCTCCCTAGTCTCCCCGCCTCCGCTGGAGCTGTCCTTTGGTTGGATGCTCAGTATAGTGTCTAGTACGTCCTTAGCGAGTTTGCTTTGGTAGGTGATGTCTGCATTTGGGTGGAGGCCGAACACCTCAGGGGTGTCATATGTGGGGAGACCCTGCAGGACAGAGAGAGAGAGAGATAATCAATCAATCTATCTATATCTATCTATCATTTGGAAGGCTTCTAATCCCCCATTCAATCCACTGTCTAATGTTCGCTGCAGCAGCTTGCCCCATTCACGCATTTTTTTGTCATTAATCTGCAAACCCTTCGCACATTTTGAATGAGAATTCTTTAATAGTACTAATAAAGCAAATAGATCAGTACACAATAACCAGGATATGAATTTATCATCAGTAATTTCAAATTATTTCAATCACCTTACTAACTATAACTAACTGATCTTGCTTGTTCCACAGCTAACCATTATTAAATAATGTTCCTACTATTAAATAATACAAAATAAAAAATAGATGCAAATAATTAATAAACTATGCATGACTCATTTTTGAGTGCATAAAGGTGTATAATTGGATTCAAAATGTATATATGTAATAATCAAGTTGTGTCTTGCAATCAGTTTTCACATGATATCAACTACTATTATAAGAGCTTGCTCTCATTAGCACTGAAAGCTAAAGCATCTTGCATGATTCGGATAAATGGATGCATGTTTTCCCACATCTTTCTTCCTTTTTCAAGAGCAATCCTGATTCAAGTTGTTTATTAGTTGATTACTTCATGCATTCAGCATTGTGTAACCAGCTATACAAGTCATCATCTTTTATATGTGATTTCATTCACTAGTGGTGATAACAGCATTGTGTGTTCCATGCTAAACATTGTTGTGGCGTGTAAGCTGTGACTGCAGAGACTGGCTCCTAGAACTGTGTTTGTCATTGAGTCTGAGAGAATCATCCTGCTGTGAGTTGGGGCTAAAAACATCCAACACATCAGCTCAGACAGAATAAAGATCAGCCGTACTATGCCGGCAGCTGTGCTGTTTCTCTCATGAGGACACCACTGCTTTACATGACTCACTGCTTTTATTGTACTGTACAACTTAAATAAGGCCAGTGGGCTGACTGGGCTGAGGCTGGTTATGTTCCTCTTGGCACCTGAATAACTATTAATGAGGTAGTGTATATATATATATATATATACATGTTAGTGATGTCAAACGATTAATTGCATCCAAAATTGGATCCAATGAATCGTTTTATTAAAATATTTATTTTAATATATGTTTGTACTGTGTTTATTTATTATGTATATATTAACACCCACAGATACAGTATATATTTTGAAAGTATTTACATGTAAATGCACATATATATATATAGATATATAATGTATGAAAATATGTAATACATAAACATAACATATTTTCCTTGTGTGCATGTGTTTGTATTTATATATACATAATAAATATATACAGTATACACATTTATTTTGAATGTGATTAATCATGATTAATCTTTTGACAGCACTAATATAAGCACTTAGATATAGATATATATATTTATAGCAGATGAATCAGCTTTACTCACACACATACAAACATACTGATTATTATAGTTGACAAAAGACTGGCCTTTTTAATACTGGAATTACAAAGATAAATATTTTTGACTTCTCTTTTGGGCTTCAATTTCTGTTAGCATATACAAGATGCGAGTTGGGTACTTGCATAGTAATTACTTTATGTTTGCCCCAACTCATTTGCTAAAAGAGGGCTGTTGCTAGACCTGTACAGTGGCATTACCATTTACTGTCTGCTCTTGTTAAGCACATTCTTAACATGACTGCTAGAGACTTCTAGAGAGAAAAAAAAAAGAACTTGCACTAAAGTTGAAACAAACACTTGATTTAGATTTAGATGTAGATGAAGACACTTAGATTTACAGTTTTACATGACAGAGCTTCCAATGCAAAAATAATAAAATAAATAAATGCTTTTCTTACTTAGATTTTTTGTCTTATTTCCAGCCAAGATATCCACAAAGTCTTAAATTAAGAAAGATTTTCTAGTTAAAATTATTGTCTTGTTTTCAAAAAAAAAAAAAAAAAAAACAATTCAAAATTAAGTGAGTTTTTGCTTATTAGAAGCAACAAAATCAGCAATGGTGTAAGCAAAAGAGCTAAAATTTAAAACAGATAACAAGATTATTTTGCTTACCCCACTGGCAGATTACTTGCTGTTTCAAACTAAAGCTCACTTAATTTTGACTTTGACAAGATACTAATGTCTACTTGTCTAGCAAATCATACTTAATTTAAGAAATGTTAGATATCTGGACTGGAAACAAGACAAAAAAATCTAAGAAAGAAAATAATTTTTGCAGTGTATAGAAAGGAACTTTGCATTATGCAAAGCTGTTGCCCTGATTTATGTCTAGAGGATGTACAGGGAATTTGTTTCTACTTGGAGTAGTTTGTTTATTTATTTATTTATTTGTAAGTATTGGTACTCAGTATTGGCTAATTTTATTGCAAATGTTTACTGGTGTTATGAATCCGACAAGCTAACAGCCCACAGTTTTGTAATACACCACCACTGTTTATCTGCCACACTGTCTCACCTCAATCTCTCACCTCTAGTGACAAAACCTTAATAACAAAGAGTACTGACTCCAAAGGGACAAAATTAGCAGTTTCATTGGAACCTTCCATTTCACCTGCACATACTGAAGGTACTGGTCCACGCTATTGCATCTGGGAATACTGTAGTCTTTGTAGAAGTTGAAATCTGGGCTAAACATATTTTCATTGAACCACACTTTTGCAAAGGTGTTCAAAAGGCGCTTGTCATAGTCATCAGTCACCCTACCGCCATACTGGATCTCACCAATCATGTAGCGTACGGTGTTCCAGGACACACCCTGTAAAAATACTCATTCAAATTAAAATGCCAGGTGCTAAGCCTATTTGGAAACATTTCGCATAGAGCCTTGACAAAGTTGAAAGATTAAATCATATACTTTTGTTTCATACAATTTATGTTAAAGTAGTTTCCCACAGAGATGTTCATGTCATACTTCAGTACTAAAGCAGATGAAGGACATTTAACTAGAATCCACATAATTCATAACAAACTCCAAGTTTTTTGGGTAAAGGTGTATAATTATAAAAATCATCTTTAAATCTTACTGAAATGCATTTATGATGTATTGATTTCTTTTTATTTCACAATTGTGATGCCTGTAACACAGATGCTCCATAATGCATCTCTTACCTTCTTGATGTCCATATCATCCAGGTGATTCTGGACAAACTGTACCGTTGCATTGAAGTCTGCCTGGTTGAACTCATATGGAATATTCCAACCTAAAGGTCCATATTTTCGCCTTTCTTGGACAGTGGAATGGAGAAATGCCACACCATACAACATGGGCCTCCACTGGACCATGTTACTCACATCCAGAAGATCCTGACTGATACCTGGAAGATATTATTAGGCAATACCAATTTCAAGGCTTTTATTATTATTAACACAACCCACACATACCTTTTTATTCATGAATAATCATCCAGCCCTGATTGCTATAGTTCCATTGATGTTTCTAATCCATCAATAGCCTCAAGTGATTGTTGAATCTTTCATTTCAAACAGAGTTTAAAGCTTGACATAGTCATGGAAAACTGACAGCTGAAGAAAGACTAAATATCTAGAGATGCCAGGCTCACCTCCATAAGTCCTTTTAAGCCCAGCTTTCAGTCCCTGAGGAGGCTCGTTGGTAAATTTGATTGACATCTGCAGGAGAGTGATAGGAAAGTGTCTGTGAACCTCAGTGGTCATCCATAGTCTGAAGGTGTCATGAACGCTGTCTGTCTCTGTGATTGTATCCATGAGTTCATCCATAAAATGCAGACCCAAATGACAGTTTTGAAGTAAAGCCCAGCCTCCCTAATAGAAAAAAAAAGGAACAATTTTGGGGGTAAACAGCCGAGGAATGGCATATCATTGTTTCTGAATATTAGTTTGGATAGGAGCAGGTTTTAACATAAACAATGGTTCAATATGTACATACATTAGCCATGGAGTGCTGCAGAAGTTTGCGTGCATGAACTTCCTGCCCTTGACCCATTGAGACGTAACGAGTTTCAATTCTCTGTCGTTTACCCAGGGCTATAATTGAGTCCGTTGGGTCTGAACCCATGGACAGAAAGCAGATGAGAGGAGTGCGAGGGTCAGACTCCTCCCAGGTCTTCTCCAAGTCCAGAATCACTCCTTCAGCATATCTCTCACCCATTGAGTGCATGATATACTTTCGTGCCTTTCAAATACACAATAGAAAAAACAAGTAAACAGTATGATGATTTAAATTCAATTAAATTCCTAGTGAAATTTATTCAGCTCAATTAAGTTCAAATTTGATTCAGTTCAGTTCAGTAGCAGTGCTATAGTTGTTCATCAATTGTGAAACTAGTTCAAAGGCAGCTCTACTGATGACTATGTTTTTCAGTTAAAATTTTGCTCTCATCCGATAATGCAACCACTATCACATCAATAGGGATAATTTTTTTTTAACCCTAAATGAGCTGAAAGTCAACTGAAAGTGATAGCGGAGGTAAAAACCTCCATTAACGGTAATAAAAAAATATCGTAACACTGGCTTTATTATGATTACATTCACACCTGAGCAATGGTTCGATCTGGACACCAGGATCGAATCAGAAGTAATCGCCTGAAACAATCCAAAGCCTGATCATATGCATTTGGGATTGGTTCTTCTTCTGGTGCGTCTCGATCAAACCAGTTCTTCCACTGTTTCTCATGACGTGCAATCTGTTAGTACACATGTACACAAAAGTAAATGATTCTGATACAACAAAACGGTTCAATAAACTATACACAAAATACAAATATTCTGAATGTTTTGTCTAATTAAAACTCATTCAAAGACAAAGACTGAACACAATGAGACAAGAATGGATTTCTGGCGTGTTAACTTATGACATGTATTGTATAATGCATACTTGTGTGAGGATCAGCAGTATTCCTGTAGTTGCAGTGCTCCAGAAATGGTTAATTAAACAACAGGCTTTTAATCTGATTTCTTTCAGCCACAAGTAATTGATTTAGAGTTTGCCAAAGTGAGCTCATTTCACACTGCATTGAGCATGAAGTTCCCTTGGGCAGTCATGGCCTGCCAATCAGCCGTCAGTGTGAGTGGCTCAGAATGTATTTGTCCCTGTGTGTGTGTGCAGACAAGATGAATCAAATATTGACATGTTTACTGCAAAGCGGGAGCAGTGAGATAGCTTTAATGAGGAAAGGGAGCTCAAAGCGACAGATACTCTGCGCGTGTGTGTGTCTTCCGTGTGTTGATGTGTCTGATCCTTTAAGAAACCATGTGTGTGTATAAGTGTGATCACACACCTGATCTAGAATGTCAGAGAACTGCCACAGCTTGCTCAGCTCAACCAGGTTAAGCCATGTTATGTCCAGGATCCACTTTGCAGCTTTGGGTGGACAGGCCTTCAGGTCCAGTGAAGCACCTCCTAGGCCACATCAAGAAAACATATCACATGCAGTGCTTCCTGCTATGATGTTTTATTTATTTATTTATTTGCATGTGTTTTTGTTTATTGAAGCCATTATTGCATGTTCTTGAATATGTTTAGAATAGTATACTAGCAAGGGAATTAAATTCCTATCAAATAATATAATTCTAAACATAATTATAATATGATTCACAGGTTACTGAATGTTAAAGCAAAAACAAAAAACAAAACAACAACAAAAAGTGCATTCCCAATGTCCTATACTGATATCATTCACACTACTGAATTCACATCTTTCACATCGTCTATTGTTGTTATACCAGTGATTTATTGAGCTTTGGGTTTAATCTTGCTTTGTTTTGAATAGTTAACTTAAATGTTGACTTATTTTACCTATTTTGTAGGTATTTAAAAAAATACCTTTTCTTACAATCATCTAGCCTAAACAAAGAAGTTCTTCTCTGTTTTTGGAACACTAAACTGGAACCTGTTATTGTGAATACAATATCTCGCTATGATCTCAAGAAAAGCACATTTTTTTGAAACAGAATGTGACAAACTACAGTGCAGCAAAGGGCGGAAGTGGCTCTCACAAGAGTGCATTAAAGAGCAGAATGGTATTAACTGGCTTGACGTGCACTGCTAGCTCAGGGAATCAAATCGACCTTCTAGGTAATGGGCCACTTCTCTGACCACAAGGCTACCTGATCTCTCAGTGATTAAATTTTGAATCTGATGCTTTTACGAAGCAAAACCACATGAACCAACATGATAATCACATTGTAGTTCATCAATCTGCAGAATCGCCAAGGACTCCATGTGAACAACATGTACAGATCACAAATTGCAAAGAGCCATTAAATATGATTTTGGAAAGTATGTTACCCAGAAAAAAAGGTATTCACAAAAGCTTCTAATGGCAAATACACAGTCTGCTCTCTCCTTATTCTCTTTATTGTGCTTTTGGTTTGAAATCTCAGTGTACCAAAGACCATATTATGCTGCATGAATTTGTTCTTGATTTATATTATTCATTTACAAGCTAATGAGTATGTTAACAAAAAAAATCTGTGCCCAATACTAGTTATATAGCTCAACTAGTACTGGGCCCAGAATTTCTTTGTTAACATACTCATTAGCTTGTAAATGAATAATATAAATCAAGAACAAACAGCACATTTGGCATACATCAGAATTATTTCTACAATTTATTTTTAGGAAAAACTGTTTGTTAAACAATTAATAAATAAATAATTTGAACAACAGTGTGCAATTTGTGTGGTTAAGTTCTAGAGAATAATCCTAGAGAACTAATTTTTTGTCTATGCAAACACTGCAAACATGCATGTCTGTGTCCATGTATATTATTCTTTCATGTATCACGTGAATGTTGCTATGTTTTCCAGGTTTGCTTTTTAAATACTTTTTACATATATCACATTTTATAGTTAACCCACATTTTTTTCAAAGATGTGGCTACACTTATGTCTCAATCTATGGAAGCACAACACAATGTACTGCATCAGCCTTGTAAATCATAATATGCACTGGCAATCAACCTCACAGGGTGTCACAGGCACCTTTGTGCTTCATTCATAGCACACTAACAGCTTTCGAAGCCTAGCCCTGATGTGTTCCTGCTGTTCAGCTTCACCTGAACCTGCTGCTCCAACAGACGGCCTTAACACCTCTCTCTGTATCCAATTAATAATGGATTTATATATCCATTAGTGTAATTTATAAACTGTGTCTGAAATTGGATTTGAGATGTACTGTAAAATTCAGCAGAAAGTCATATAGACTTATACATAACTATTGTCCAAAAATATTGGTAGACCGATTACTAAACATCCTAGAAAACTAGGAAACGAAAGAAGAAGAGGGACAAATATTTTGACCATGCAAAAAATCTGAAAATCCCCAAAAAGAGAGAAAAAAACTGTGAGAGAGACTTGGGAAGCTTTCTGACCTTTAATGAGGGTCAGAAACTCTTCATGTTTGACCCTGTTGCTCTGCATGTCGATCTTGAGTGTGAGCAGCAAGGTGAACAGGAACTTGTGTTCTTCGTACAAACCCCGAGCTGCGTACTTGTGCACCTCGAAGGTCATGTACTCGATGATGTTGGCGATCCGCTTGCTTGTAATTGGACTCTTTGAGGACCTATTTCCCAGGAGAAAGACACAAGGTTACAAAGGGTTTACTGATAACGAACACATACTCACTGCACTTTTACATCTCACATGGACAGCATGAACAATAAAGACTATGTTATGACATCAGTATCATGCGGACATATATTTTATTACTGCCAAGCCAAGATTTCATGGTGGGGTCAATGTAAGCACAATATGGGCTTGAGGTATAGGCCTCAAATGGGTTTGTTCACCATGCTGGTCTTATTTTAATTTTTCCAATCTGAATCAGCTCATATATCTTATGTCATATCTCGTATATAATATTGTTATATGATATATGAATCTGTTAGGGGCCCATACCTCCAGCCAACATTTCACACCATGAAATGATAACTGGGTGATAAAGACAAGAAAACAGTTTGATCTCATGCCATTTTGAGAAACTAATTTAAATGGGGTATGAAATGACAAATGAGTTTTACTTGGCCAAGGATAAGTCGAACAAGCCCAGGAACTGGCGCAGGGAGGTCTGATACATCACGTTCACCATGCTCATCTCCGTGATCAGAAAGTACAAAATGCTTCCTCTTGTGGCAACTACACACAGAACAGAAGGTGTCAACAAAGGTCCCGTTTGCATGTGGTATTAATATCCATCTGAGATACAACTAGATATGGCCCCTTTGTTAGTGAACCTTGAAAGAAGAGTCTTGTTTAGTGACTCCTTGCATCTGGGTCTGACTGTATGATTAAAACCAAGGTTTTAATCATGTACCAGTTAAAATCAAACCATTTTAAAGTGTCTGTCACAATAAAAATAGTTTCAAGATGTTTTTAAGTTTTCCTTACAAATTTGCCAGGAGGTGCACTCAAATCTAAAGGATACATTTCACTGAATCTGGCTACCATAATATCAGAATGACTCAAGTGTGACATTAATATTCAATAAAAGATTCCGTTCACCACATAGTCTGCTTAATTAATAAAATGTGCTATCATTAAATTAATTAGGATCCATTAAAGCCTAGACAGTACATTTTACTTTTATTTGTTGCTTCTGGGTGTTGTAAAGAATATCAGGAAGCAGCAATGGTTGATTAAAAGATCAGTAGGCATTTGTTAACTCATTGTCAGAAGTATTTTGGTAGAATATTTCTGACCCCCTCTGAAGTGGTTTGCCAGTCTGACTGTCCACTTGATTGGATCATCTGAGTCGTATGTTGATTAATAGCAGGAGTCAACTTAATCAAAGTTTTCTAATTACACTAAGCTTTATAGCTTGTGGTGATTCTTTTAACTGTCACATTGTAAGACTAACAAACTAGAGGGGATGTACTGTAACTCTCCATGTAAGGAAAAACACTCCATGCTGCATGTATCACTAAAAAATTACTAAAGGAAATACAAGCTCTAAGCCCCCACCGGGTCTATATTCCTCACGGGCCGCATTGATCTGGATTTCAGTCTCAGCAGCAATCTGGAGTTTCTGTGTGACCTCCTCTGCAGTGCGTTTCGTGTTTCCCAGCACTGTGATGAGGCTCTCGTCATCCACCAAGGAACCCTGCGTGCTAGTCAGCCTAAAAAGTAAATTATCCTCCAGTTCCTTCATTTTACGTTTATTGGCCGTCACATCCTCCAGCAGGTCAGTTCTCTCCTTTTCCAGTTCCTGACAAATCCAGAAATATCTCACAGTCATTTCTCACTACACAAAACATCTTTATAATTTGACTATTAATTGACATATACATTTTTGAGATTAACAGTTTAATTGCCTGTTTTATGTCCCTTGCTGTGTAAGCTTAATACACAAACACATAAAAAAAATTTAATCCTGCTACACAGAGACAGAACGACGTGCAAAATGTAATAAAATTATATGAACATGTTTAAAATATTCTTTGGGGGCTATACAGCCTACAGGCCAGACCTACTTTTCACTCATACTGATATTTTTGGAGCGCAACACAGAAATCATATAGTAGTAATACAATGTAATATCAGTTATTGCTATCTTTATTAAAAAAATTTAAATCTGATTATGCAGTAGTGCTACATTTCTATAGTAAATGATTATTTTCTGCATATTTTAAGGTGGCCTGTTTAATAAGTGACTTGATCAATGACTTACATATTTTAATGCAGTGTAGTAAACCATCGACATAAAAATGTTGAGATAACAGAATAGTGACAAGGTCCTGAGCTATAAAGAGTCTAATTGTGCCTAAAAGTGCCTAAATTTTCCATCTTCAGAATAGTATGACAACATACAGTAGTATAAGTAAATTTTGCTTGGTTAAGTTTCACTATACATTACCAGTCAAAAGCTTTTTTCGGCTTGCTGTTCAGTCGTACCTTTTCATTTCCCCATCAGGCAGAGATGACTAACTAGCCTCAGGAGAGGCCATGGAGCTATTATAATTCAGATCGGTGCTGGGCTGCAATCTGTACTCTTATTAGGCTGAGTGTAAAAAGGTGATATGGGTTTCAGGCCCTTATATCTGACTGACAAATCAATGTCCAGTAGTGAATTTGTTCTGAATTTTCTCGACCTGGGAATCTACAGGCGCTATCAAAGCCCATCTGACTGTGCTAGGCTGAAATGAGCTGAGATGACAGCGATTCTCCATAACAATGTGAAGTACTGCAAGATACCTGTAGCTTTGATTTAGTTCTTTCTTATGCTTGACACGGATGTGGGATTCAATTTGAGTTGCTATGCACATACTGTATATTCTATGTCATCACAATAAAACTTACAACACCACTGATACTTTTAATGACAAGATTTCTTTTGAATTATGTTTATCTTTCTTTTTATTTTATGAATAAACATAATAAAATTTTGTTTAGCCTTAATGAATAAAAAACAAACAATACTACGTCAAATTTAGTGCTTTTCACAATACATTTTGTTCCAAAGCAGCTTTAACGTAAATTGTGTTACCCTTTCAGTCAAATCACTTCGACGTTACATATGGGAACTCGCCAGAGAGACCAATTGCCTTTGAGCTTTATACAAAAGGCCAATGAATATGGTGCACCTTTTCACTGTGTGAGTATAAAAGGGCACGATCGCCGTGCACATGCAGATTTTCGCTTCAGAGCCTTCGCCGTTTTGAGCTATCTAGGAGACCCCCTCAACGAGTTCTGGAGAACGATAGAGTGAAGCGTCCTAACTTCAAGAGTTCCTGCGATCCTCCTGTTCTTTCGTCTGACAGAGTTTCTCTGGGCGGCTGTCAGCGGATTCTGCGGGCTGGTGGCCTTTTTAAAGGCCGGCTGTACCAGTCATCTTGCAACATCCAGCAAGCAAAGAACTCTAAGTGCATGGAGGTCTTCCCTGGACAACCGGGAAAAAGAGCAGATTTTCCGCGGTTTGTGAAACATTCTCCGGAATGTCGATCCGACCATGCGTTTCTGGGTGCAGAAGTTTCCTCACCTCTTTGGATGGACACGTTGCTGTCTCTCGTGCCTGGTCCGAGAGCACGCTGAGGCGGCGTTCGTGGATGGTCAATGTGCTCATTGCAAGCGGATGACCATGGCTACTTTGAGGACTCGCCTCTCATTCGTGAGATGGCTCCCCTCGCGTCCTTCCCGCAGGAAGTCGTTGGACTGTAGCAAGTTCAGCCCGTGGACTTCTGGCGCACAGCGTAGTCCCTTGGTCCTCCCGAAGGAGACCGCTCCCCCGTAACAGGGCCGAGTGTGTCCTTCGGGGCGCTCCGAGAGGCTGAGATGTCTTCGGCAGCATCGGAGGGTGAGTCAGATGGTGAGGCTGAAACCGCATCGGGAGGGGGCAATGCAGGAACTCCGCGCTGATACTGACTTCTATTTCTATTTTCTGAAATTCCACATGCAAGAACTGTGTGATAAGTCATGTGCTCCGCTCCCCCAACTACTTGCTTCAGTCCAACTGGCAGCCCTGTATGAAATTAGAGTGATTTATTTATTATTATTAATTGGGACTATACAGTTTAGTTGCACCTGTGAAGCATTCTTTGTAAGTCTCAGAAACTATTCAGGATTCAAAAAGGTCCACATTTTATTACGACTGATTAGCTTCCTGTTACCATTTTGAAGTCATGATTTGATGGCCACCAGGAAATGTTCATGGGTCAATGACATCACTGCATTGTAATCAGCCAATCAGATTTAGGCTTTGCAACAAATGAGGAGAGCGAGGATGAGAGCGAGGATGAGATTATAAAGGTTTCGATAAATAGCATTTGTTTTGGATGAACTTCATTGATTTGTAAATCAAGTTATAACCATTACAAATCTTGAAAACAAAATTATTTACTTCATTCTTTTTTCTGTAGGCTAAATATGATCATGGCTGTAAATGACAATATTGACAATATAACCTCTTTAACCACATTGCTTAAAAATGTCAAATATGTTGTTTTAAAAATATGTAAATGAAATACTGGCAAGAAAACATGCTCTTGCCGTGGTTAATACAGTCACTAAAACCCACTTTGTGCCATTTTTGTAGCCCTGTGTCACTGATCTAATCAGCCCTCACATCTGGTTTTAATCATATTTAATGGATAAGTTATGCCAGAAGCTATTTCCAATTTAAGATAGCTTTGACAGGTCCTGTTTGTTTATGAAAAGTCTTGTTGAGCCTCACCATTCAGGGTTTATGCAAGTATAAGTTCCTTAATTAAATCATTTCTCGCCAAATTCATGCCTTAATAGAGACCTGCGAGGATGTTTAAATAAATGTAAAGTGACGTTGATGAATGGACTGTCATTAGGTGGAAATCTCACTCTTCCACGTTTCACTGTGCCCCTCTTACATTAACCTAATAGCATGCTCTCAGAGACAGAGAGGACACAAAAGAACAATATGATGTGCCCCTTTCAGCGTGCTGGTCTGTCGTATAGCATGTGTGGCTAATCCTTTTCTGGCAAGGATTGGCTATTAAACCCCCCTCCTTTCTCTCTTAGAGCAACATCAGCAGCAGAATATGATCATAGCTTTATTTGTTGCGTCCCCGCAGTGTGGGATTGTCACAATGACATGCCTCTGAGTACCAGGAGGACCATCAAAGGCAGTAGCCATTGATCCATATCTTCAAACACTGCATTACAGAATTGAATTAAAGAGACATTTAGTCCACAAACATTTGGACATCAAAAACCTCAGCTGTTGCCTGGAGACTAGTGCTTTTCCTGGTTCTCAGCCAGAGCACAGCAGCGAGTGATGTTACTGTAACACGGTGACATCTCAAAACCTCACAGAACATAGATGGATTTGTAATGCCACTGTCACAATGCATACATACTATTAAATGCTCCATTATCAACGTGCATTATATGGCAAAAAGCGACTTGTTGAGGAGAGATGTGCGATTGATTTTTCAAGTGACGAAATTCCATAGCCTTATATTGAAGTGCTGGCTGATGAGCTGTTTGTACTTGGACCAGTAAGAGACCTTCTAAAAACCACCCGGAGCACCCTAGCAACCAACCTGTGCATCCTAGCAACCGCATTGCAAAGGCTTGGGAAACCATCCAGAACATCCGAATATTGTGGTGGCGATGTTAAGAATTTTTTTTGTAATTAATCAGTTCTCAAAATGCTAAATTAAAATTCATTATTTTAAAATAAAAAGAAAGCAATTCACTATTTTAGAGAATAATGAACATAAAAAGGTAGAAGGAATGAAAGTATTTGAAATCACTGGGGGAATGTGTTTACCACTGGTCAAAAAATAAAAGAATTAATCAGAGGGACAGGAAGGTGCGTAAACATGCTGTTACTTCAAACAAGGAATTCAAATGTTGATTAAATGCCTGATCTTGTTGATGTTTTCTTTAATCAGATTCCTCTGCTGAATGGCAGAGTAATTATTGACATGCAATATTGCATGTATGTTGCAATAATGTTATCAGAATTAATTAAAATCATTTCGATGACGAACAAAAGAAGTAAATATCTCGATACCTGCCAGCTTATTTAAATTTTATGTTATGGATATTCAGTGTTACATGGAATGACATACCCTATTCATAAACAAATAATTACTAAAACAGCGTTCACTCTCTCCGGAATTCTGATCACCTCCACCTGACAATCATCACCACACTAATCAAGAGCACTTCAAAACCAGCCACCACACCGCAGTCAGCGTCCGTTCTTGTTTACCCAAATTTGGACTTATTCCCTTGCCCCCTGAGCCTTACTATTGTTAAGATTCTCACCTTGTACTTACCTTTGTGCTCTCCTTCGTTCTGGTGTGTCTCCATCGTCTCCAAGCCTCTGTGGTGTGTGGATGTCTCCTCGTCTCCACGTGTCTCCTTTGTCTCTGTGTTGCTCCATCGTCTCCAAGTACTGTATCTGTTGAAACAAATGACCGTGTTAATGAAAAGCCAAAAATAATAAATAATAGAAATGTCAAAGAAATAATTTTAAAACAAAAGTAAAATACTACACTTTCTATATATATATATATATATATATATATATATATATATATTACAATATGTTTCAGTATATTTAAATATAATTGTATAGAAATATATTATATTTGTATATAAATGTCATGTATTTTTTTTATGGCATCAGAAAATAACATAGACACACAAATGTGTGGGTGTGTAAACTTTGTATTCCCAATATATTTCAAGGGTTGTAATAACAGAAATTTTTGATCGTGTTGGAATTTTTTTATTTTTTGGCCCCCATGAGGAAACGTGTGTAATTTAGTGTTAGGTGTATGTAAGAGGATAGAAAATACAGTTAAAATCACTATATTGTGTGTGTGAATTATTAAAGTATTAACTTCAAATCTCAACCATCTCAAGTAAGCCTACTTTAAGTAAAGATAACGAAAGAAGGATTCAGAAAAAAAGGGGAATCCCTGTTTCAGAGCAAATTAACAATCTCAAGGTCGACTTGCTCATATTTTCTTCAGTAAATAAAATAAATCTGGTTTCTTTTAAAGTGACTGTTTATGAATAGGTTCTATTATTCCACATAACACTGAATTCCCATACCGCAAAATCTAAATAAGCTGTCAGGCATCAAGACATTTGCTGCTTTTGTTTGTCATCAAAATGATTTTAATTAAATTTTGATAACATTATTTCCACAGCAGTTTTGCATGTCAATTATTACTCTGCCGTTCAACAGAGGAATCCGATGAAAAGCAACATCAACAATATCAGGCATTTAATCAACATTTCTGCATAATGAATTCTTTGTTTAAAGTAACGGCATGCAGCTTCCTGTCCCTCTGATTAATTATTTTATTTGTTGACCAGTGCCAAACACATTCCCTCAGTGATTTCAAATACTTTCTCTCCTTCTGCCTTTTTAGTTATGTATTTATTATTCTCAAAATGCAGTTAGAAACACATCCTTTAAAAAAAATAAAACGTGTTTGAGTACAGTTTGATCTGTGTGAGGCCACAGCACTGACCACAAGGTGGAGACTCTATATATCTGCTTATACAGTATTCAATCTCATATTTTAACCACAACTGGAATGCGTCCAGCACAATACTGAAGCTCTTTTGTCCATGCAGGCATATTATCAAACCGCATTTTAATTCAACGTGCAATTCGTGCCCAGCTGGACGCAGTTTAAAACTCATTTTCCATGCTGGCATTTTCTTAAAGTTGCTGCTGTGTTTTCGTTTAATTGAAAGTGCTTAATTTCAAAGTCATTACCATTAAAGACACATAGCAGAATCTGATGAAAAATCCCTATGTGGTGGCTTTGATTTAACCAGGACCTCTTTCCCCCCGTCGCTCCATGCTTTGATTAAAATGAAGCTCTGTGTTGTTATCAGTGAATGGTTCTGGCTGACGCGGCCCTTATCTCTTGGTAAAGCTCTGTAGAGAGGCTCTGAATAGGCAGAGTAGAGCTCTGTGGCCGGGTCTGCTCTGCACCTGGCCTCGCAGGGGCCCCTGATTACATGAGGTCACAGGGCAACAGCCAAGTAAACTAAACCAGACCCATACCACCTTGCTCCACCTCTAGCCCCCCGGAGCAAAAAGGCTGACACACTCCAGTCTCTGAAGTGTGCACACACACACAAACGAGGCCTTTGGGGCTTTATCTGCCCACATCAGATTACACCGCTGATAATGGACATGGAAAAGACGCTCAATCAAGCAAAGGAGCCACAGCTTGTTTCGCTTGTTTGTTAATGTACGTTTAAGCCCTCGCAACTGAACGTTGTATCTAATTAACTTAAGAGTTTCTTTGTAAATAAAACTGCTTTATCATATGAGCAAACCGCTTAACCTTAGAGGTATGGTTTGTCTAATGAATAAATAAATCAACTGTTTAGTCTCCCTTATGTTGTTTCAAACCCGAATGAATTTCTTTCTTCTGCGGAACACTAAACATTCTTTTTTATAAGCCAGTTCGGAATGATGTGGGTTTATTAACGATGACAGAATCTTCATGTTTAAGTCCATCACTTTTGGCAGGTAATTCTTCCCGCATCGTTTGTGTTTCCTGCCATTGTGAATGACACCTTAAATCGTGCAGATTGCTGAGGAAAGGTGTGTTAATATTTTCTACGCAATCTGCCTTTTTGTCTGGTGGATAGATCCTATAAATGTACTTAGAAGAAGGCACCAAGAAAGAGGGACCTACCAGGACATTGTAATGTTCCAGATAGGATGCAGTTTTTATTCCTCAGTCTAAGTATTCATGATGCACAATCAAATGTTTAAAGGATTAAATAAAATTGTTATTTGAATGAATTTTAATTAATTAGAAATGTATTTGTTGTTTTAATTGTTCAATAATAAAATGAACATTTTAAATATAAACTTTAAATCTCAGTCATCTCAGGTGCTTCATGTCAATATATTAGGCCAAAGGGAAATGTTCTGTAGCAAGTGCACAAATATCATGTGGGATTTTAGTCATACTTGAGCACTTGCATTACTTGAGAGAGGAAGATAGATAGACAGATAGATAGACTTTATTTGAACAACTACGTCCCTTTTTTATGAAAAGCAGACTCTTGATTGAATGTCCTGGGTTTAGCATGTTATTTACCCGTGCTTCACCAGCAGCTCCTCTCTGACACAGGCACTCTCAGGTTTCCTCTGTGCATCAGGCGCTTTGTTCTCTAGCCACACCCAGTGTTAATTCAGGTGAGCTCTGTTTGTGTGCGCTGGCTGTTTGAACATATGGAGAGGCCTGGCTGTGTGTATGTGTGTGTGTGTTAAGTGTATGTGACACATGGAGGTAGACACCTGAGAGTGTGTTTTAGGGTAAACATCATCCTGCCTCTGATTTGTCCACAGCTCCCACTTTTTTCCCTGAGGGTGTGAGCCAATACCAAAATATTAGGCAGGGCAGTATTAGATAATTGTTTATCTAATGATATTCTTCAGTTGAGCTACTGCATAATCGTGTCTTTTTATAACAAATGCCAGGTGTAAGTTTACAAACTCAGTGTTACAGTGAGTCATCACATGCATAACGTAGTTTCTTAACTAGGCCAAGGCTCTGCCAAATTGCGTAAGTTCTCATATTGTTTGTAATACATCAAACCGCAGTTGAATGATCAGCCTCGGGCATCGGTAGGGATTGCAAGAATATTGCTCAATTGTACCTTGTATGAAATTGATTGAATCAGAGTGCAGAATGCTGCATGAAGCTGGAGTGCTTATTGGTTTCTCAAATGAGCCACTTTATCATTTTATCTGTGTGCACCTCAACCGTGCCATCGTGAAAAATGTAATCTCATCCATACGTTTACAGGCCGTGTGTGACTCTTAAATTGCCTGTGACATCCGCAGATCCACGTCCTGCACTATGCCGAGACGATTTAAAGCTACTTTAGCCAACAGAGGCATTGATTTACTCAGATTTTGTGTTGCCAAAAATCTGTAAATGCATTATTGACTGATGTACTTGTTCCTCAAAGAGCCAAACGCTGCCTTTAATGTTGCTAGCTGGGAGCCTGGCGGCTCGAAGACCTGCAGTACGCCTTCTGGGTTTAACGCTAGCCATTGTTTTTCACGCAAGACATTTCCACCTGGGTTCACAGACATGGAGGGATTTTCATGTGGCTGCTTTCCACCAATCCGATCTGCTAGGGCAGCTCAGCTCTTAGATAAGGCAATGAAAACAGGCTCTGATGTAAGGCTATGAAGCCATTTACAGTCCTCTATTATGCCGGGATCCTTTGCCGAGGCTTCCTGGATACACGGAGCTAATGTTTAACAAGGAGCTTGTGAAACCCTTCTGGCAGATGACCCATGACGGTGAATGAATCACTGCTGTGACTGCACTCAGGTGCTGGAGCTCTGCGCCGAGCCGAAGGGGCAGGCTGGCTCCTCCAGGGCTAGCTGGATTTGCATAGATAAGCCTTGCCTTTTGATGCTTAATAGTTTGGTATTGAAGGAACAGACACCATTCGCAAGGATGAGGAGCGACAGATAAGATAAGACAGCCTTGGAAAGCAGACGTGGGGCTGATATTGCAGATACAGAGGGGGAAAGGGAAGTGCTGCACTTAAGCAAAAGTCATTATTCACTAGTAATTAAACTTTAGGGGCTTCAAGGAGGCTTTTCTTATGTACGCTGTGCTTTTATGGTGTTACTTTGAAAAGAAAAGCCTGCAAATCTCAGAAAAGATCTAATGCGCTGCTTTCAACATCTATAGTGACACTTAAAAAGGTGTGAATGACATGAACAGGTTAAACAGTATGTGCATTACATATACGTTGTAAAGGGCAATTATTACTTTTCATCCACCAATGCCAAAAATACACTACAGGTCAAAAGATGTTTTTCTATGTTTTTGAAAAAGCAAAAAACTAACTTTTGATTATCACAGTTTCCTATCTAAATATTACACTGATGATTGATGATGATAATAATAAGAAGCATTATTAATCATTTAGCACCGATAACAACTGAATAAAATTGAGCATCATGTGACACTAAAGAATGTCTATTGAAAATACAGCTTTGCTATCACTGAAATAAACTATAACATCCTATATTTTAATATGCAAATATTTATGTATTTTTTAGTGTTGCCAAACGATTAATCATGATGAATCACTTCCAAAATCAAAGTTTTTGTTTGCATATGTGTGTACTATGCTTATTATGCATATACAAACACACATATATTATCTGTATTTATATTCATATAATTTATATATTCATATATTGAAAATATTAACATATTTCTTCTGAAATGTATACATGCATTTGTGTGTATTTATACACATAAAAAATAAAGCAGTACACAAACATATATGTAAATGAAACAAATTTTAATATATATGAATACATTAAAATAATGAATAAAATAAATAGATATTACTTTAAATAATATATTCAAATATATTTTTGCATAATTATTTGGAGTCACAAATCCCCCCCCAATAATACTTATATATATATGTATAAAAGTAATTTTAGGTTATAATGATTGATCTGGGGTATGCATGACAAGTTTTCATACATTTGCACTACTTTTGGGGCAATTTCATGCGCCACACTTTATTACAGCAGTGCTTATCAACATAGGTACAAGCATACACAGGTTTGCCACTTGAGAAAGGGCCAAATGCCACTAATACCAAGTCAAATGATTAATTAATAATAAATAATTGTACAATTTACAATTATTTTTTTACTACTTTCTTTCTGAGTCAATATTGATTTGAGTTTTCATAAATTTAGCTACATTTTTGGCAATTTCATTTACCACACTTAAGTAAAGTTTGTGATGTTATGCTGATAATTCAGAGGTGTTTACATATTTTTAATTACATTTTTTTTTGTCTGTTACTTGTCTTGCAGACATGCCGAAAGCAGAAGGCATCAGTGCTCATAAGCATAAATACAAGGATACAAAAAATCCGTTCTCTCTAGCTGGAGAACGGGCCACATGCCATTGATGCCACGTTTAATAAAAGTGCCGCGATTAATGTTATACATCTTTATTTTTTTTAGAATAATGATATTAATTATTTTAATATGCTAACTATTTTATTACATTCATTAAATCCAAATAAAGGCGTATACAGTAAAGACAGCGAGCCATTAAAACCTCGCAAGTGCTGTTATTACATCCATCCGAATCAATAGGTTGCAAACAAGTGGGTTAGAAGAAAGTATAAACAAGCCAGCGCTGCCTCCCATTGGAGGACGGCTCGGACGTGTCCTGTGAGGTCATCCCCATGGATGTGGGACAAGCTGCGGGATGACGCCACCCTCTGGCTCCGCCCTGCTGCAAACTCGACGCGGCTCGCGTTCATTTCATTCCTGCTCTCATTCCGAGCATTCTTCGCATCTCTATCGGTGCGGCGGAGATTCCCGTTCACATTCCCGGCCGGCCCCAAAACACAAGAATAACTTTACACTGTTTGCAAAAAAACTATACAAACCCACACTAGAACAAAACAAAGGGGCCGAACTTAGATTTTTATATAAATAAAGCGGACGTTAAGGTAAGTTTTAAGGTAATTAGCCCTTGACGGCTTAAGAGCAAACGATTTTATGGATTAAGTTAAAGCCGGCGAGCAAATGCAAAAGTGTTTTGCGCGATTATTACTATTGATAGGCATGTAACAAGAGGGGTCGGGCTCAAAGTATCTTTTCAATGGGATTTAGTTCGACGCTACAGCAGCAACAGGGTGCTTTCACTTTGTCCACTGACTCAGTCTGACATAGCACGAAAATCTTTGACATTTTTCACATTTTTGCTAAAGAAGCTGACCTTGCGCGCTCGTGCTCTGCAGTAAGTCCTGTACATTTACACCAGATACAATACGCGTCGTGTTGGGGAACATTTTTTTGGACATTGATTATTGCATGAAAAGAATTTTGGACAAGATGACGGATCCAAATGTTGCTGTTTTCTCCTCCATAGTTGGCTACGCTGCACATTTCGGAGCGGAGCACAAATATAGCGCGGAGAGACTTGTTGCTCGCGTTTCTTTGGCGTTTATTCACCAGCTTCTGTTCACATCTCACCCGTAAGTACACATTTGACTTTTCTTCTCTTTATTTAGACGACTTACGTAAACTCTTGGCATCTTTATTGAGTTATATCACAGCGTTATTTAACACGCACACAGAAACGACACGGAAATACCTCACCCCCGTGAGCTTTAATATATGTGTTGCTTATTATTTTAAAAACAACAATAGCGACCCTGCGTACTTCGCACTGAACTTCCCAGACTTGGCTACTCTGGAGAAACTTTAACGTTACTTCCCTGGTGTTGTGCAATTGTTAAAGTATCCCTTTTATTTGTCCAAAGCTGCTAGAGACAATTCTAGCAGTTGTTGACACTGTTTTAATGTATCAGCTTGTTTCAGGATGATAACATGGGAGAATCTGGCTGCTATTCCTCTGTCATTTCCTTTGTTGGGATTTGCCCGCCCTGTTTCTTATGGAGTAACGTCGTGCTTCTGCGCGTCGTATTTGGACTTTACAAACGACGATGCAGGTTAAAACACAGTGTTTGTTTTAAAGCCGCTTATTTAGAAACGCTGTTTCGTCATATTGAACGGAACTATGAACGTAACGATAGTAACGGCGTAGCTTAGCTTAGCACTTCACCAGCGACTAGCTTTACCAACTCCACTAACTAACTATCCAGGCTTTTACCTCATGGCGTAAAGATGATTATTCTACAGTGTTTTTAA
Organism: Enteromius treurensis; assembly: GCA_032275025.1. Classification (NCBI taxonomy): domain Eukaryota; kingdom Metazoa; phylum Chordata; class Actinopteri; order Cypriniformes; family Cyprinidae; genus Enteromius; species Enteromius treurensis. Next base: position 28,421,271 of record JAUCMU010000125.1, read on the forward strand.
CCGTTTTACTGTCCTATTGTGAGTAAACGCGTTATGAAATCACACATACCTCTGTTCCTCATTCACACCTCCAGCTGCTAAAAACCCAAAATAAACGAGCTGTAAGTTTCACTTTTAGCTTATGCATTCTATATAATCAAGCTAATTATGACTCATCCGTTATACAACCTTACTGTTATTACTGTTGTAATAAAACGCGAACTTAGTCACTTATTAGAGCCCTAATGATGTATAACTACAAACTTATTTTGGTGGAAACTAAAAACCAGTGTAAACCAGTGATGCCAAAGTCTGCAGGCCATCTTACTTTTTGACCAATTTAAATGTCATCTTTAATGAAATTTGAGTTCACAACGTACTTTGTAGACATGACAAAAGTGATCATGAATGGATGGATACAAACGGATTACAGCGCAGGCAGAAATGGCTTAAGGTTTCCACTTTTTTTCATGTTTTACAGCGTACTGTAAGAACAGTAGCGATTTTATTATGCGTTTCTTTCTAGTCTTTCTAATGCAAAACTTGCCCCTTACCCCATTTTGGACTTTGATTCCTAACAGGAAACAAGTTCCTCTATTGTGTGTTTTGGGGAAAAGACTTCTTTTCTTGCAGTTAATTATTGTCTTATATTTCACATTGGCCCTTTTATAAAGAAGGGTCCGAGCGACACAATGTGTTGTTTGTGTCCTCTAACTGGGCCATTATCATGTACTACAGTAAACAGATTGACTTCTATCAGATGTAACCCCTGACCTATAGTATCACAGTGATGAGAAGCAAATCTGCTTGTTGTGTGAAATAGGCATGGCAACAAGTGCTTTGTGCTCACGCATAGACCTGTTGAATACACGCTTGCTTGACATTTTCAAATGAGAGAATGAAACACTGTCTCGCATTGAACCCATCACTTGATGTCGAACATCTGACTCTTGATCAGATGGTTGGAAAACAGAGGAACCTTATCAAAATACTCATTAGCTACATTCAAAGGCAAATAAAAAAAGAAGCCATGCAATCGTAGTAGAAATATTTCTTAACTTTTAGATTGCTGTTTGAAGTGATTTAAATTATGTGCTATTACTGTGTTATTAATATATTATTATTGTTATTTATTCTCTGTGAACTTTAAATGTGGCTCAAAAAATTTTGCACATGATTGATAGATATATGCAAGCTGCCGGTGATCTTCATTATTGCACCTTTGATAATTTGTGTGGAGCTTAGATTACGTATTGCAAGATTTTAAATCACCAAATGATTAATCACCCAGAACACAACCGAGACAACTTTTGAAGCTGATAACTGCTTCCTTTTCAAACGAGGCTGTTTGAAGCTGTGTTTTGCTTCCAAAAGTAGCGCGTTGCCCTTTTCAATAATAGGGCTACAATCTCTGTTAAGGAAAATCGCGTGTCACTGACCATAAATAATGAATTTGAATCGGGAGGGGAAAAACATTAATTTCAATACTTTCTGTTTCAGTGGTGCTCTCCGGCGCGGCTCAGGGAGAAAGCAGTCTTTCAGTTGTGAAATGAGAAGAGAATAGGTGCATTGCTCAGACATAGTGGATTGGGTTACCTCTGGGAATGGAGGATTGTGGGGGAATGGGAGCGCACAGAGAGAACCTATTGTTTTTCCTGTTGCTGAGCTGGGGAGGAGATGTGTGTGTGTGAGGCTGTTGAATTGCAGAAGGCAAACAGTGTTGTGCTCGAGCAGACATCTGGTTTAGACCCTTTCCGCACCTGTAAGGGAAAAAAAAATGCAAATATGATCATACACGTTTACTGCTCAGGGAATCCAAGCTTATACCGTGTCCGCTTTTTACTGTCCAGGCCGGGCTATTGTTATGCCAGCAACAGGCGGCAGCAGCCATGGCACCATATGGCCCATGTATGCTTCAGATAAGATAGCAGTTCCTTTAGCTTATCAATGGCATTTAAAATCACTTCATATTTGAGTCGCCAACTTTCTGTTGATGAAAGTGTTTGTGAGAAGTTTCTGTTGAAAGGATGAAAGATCAAAAAGTCGGAGAATATTCCTGTCCGACTGACATCCTGCATGCCAAACAATAGCATTTCCTCGGTTTGCATTTTTTATGTTCCCGTGTGGGATGTTTGCTAACAGTCTGTTTTGAAATGTGTATACGAATGACTGATGGAAATCGGATGGAGTTGGGGTATGCAAGTTCAATATTACAACAAACTGTTCAATCAAAATCTGCTATATGGTTTCCCGAATGATCTACCTGCTGTCGATCTGCTTTTGTACCCCTTGCTGGAAACATTGCATCATTCTAGTGAATCATTTGAAGAGTGGTTTTGAATAGTATCCTAATGAGCGGTTTTCTTGAATTAACACCTGGCACGTTAAAAACAAGCAATAGGCATTGAGAAATGCGCTCGGCCTCGCTAGGCATATGTTCTCTCACATGTTGATGTTTTTATTGACTGCATGTGATTTATGTTCACTCGGTGGGCTGCGTGGAACAAATAGGTTTATAATGGCGATACACTATGAAATAGGGTTTACCTCAACAAGACTACAACAGATATGAATGAACCGCACAAAAGTGCCTTTGCCACTTCTAGAAGCAGCTAACTCACTTTGCTGTTCTTTGTGGTCAGGCGTAATGTGAACTACTAAACTCTGCTGGGAGACAGACCAACACAAACAGCCACGTCCTGTGTGTTTTACTCTTCATAGGCATCATTTCCTATTAGAATCTATCTGTGGTCGAACAGGAATCAAGATTATCGCCGGGAGGGGGGAAAAAAATCAAAGCCATGGAAAATATGAGGTCCTTGGAAGGTCCTGCTTTTAATGATTGACATAATAGCAGGCGGACGTTTAGAAGGAATACTGTATTTCGTGCTATATGAGGACGGTTATATTTTGCAGCAGGATTCTTGTCTCTTCTCACAAGAGCGTTCTTCGTGTAATGGAAACAGCTGTTATAAATAAAGAGCTGAACCGATCCGATGCCGTTTTGTACAAACCCAAGTATTAGTCACTCTTTCCTGATTGATGAACTCGACAGATGTATTTATGATCTTTGGATGGAGCCTCTGTTTTTGTTTGTAACACAATGCGATGGTTTTTGAAGAAAATTAATTGCCTACGTTGGACGAAAAAAAAAAAAGAAACGTGTCATAATAGTTGAAAGTTGGTTATTAACAAGATTGAGTCTTCTGCAGCTCTCGCAAGCATCAACAATGACATTTTAAAACTAATCAACGTCCGTCATGTATTGTTCACTTAATTCATGTCTAAACTGACTGTTTATATTAAGTCACACGAGCTGATTTAAATTGCATTTGTTAATAATGGCTAAACAGTGTACTTAACTGCCTTAGCCCTGTTTTTTCATACTATACCAAAAAGCATTTTGTCTTTTCTATCATTTTTCTATCACAAATACTGCTGTGTTTTACACATTCGTGTATGTAGGGAGCCGAACCAACCCAATTAAAGTACCCACAAAACCAAAAATACCAAATAGCTTACCACAATTTGAGTAACTTGTACTGATAATGCTAATATTAAGTGTTTCTTAATAATTTGACGCCACACAAAAATGAATGCTTGTAAACACTGTTTTAAAAAAAAGTAATAAATAAATAAAAAACTCAATGGTATACCAACATCTGTCGAAATGATAACAAAATTACTTAAAATTATTATAAAAGTACTATAAAAAACTGCTGGTTATAAAAATGACACTTTCTCAGGTTCTCAAAAGAAGCTGTTCAGTAATTAAAATTAAGTAAACAGGTGTTAAAAACAATAAATAAATGTTTCTGAAACATGTCTGGTATAAAATGTCACATTTTTCTATGTCACTTGCCAAGTAATTGTAAAATACATAGTTTAGTATACAGACAAATACTTACTTTTTAACCAAATCCTGTATGATCTTGGAAAATGTCCAAATTTCAGGTTGGATTTGAATCACCTTGTGGTGGAGGAGGAAGAATACTGTTGAGCATTAATTATGACACGATGCCTTTTTCATATCTCAGATTTTGCAGTTGGTCAGGCTCTTTAATTTTGTGAAATTCATTTAGCCTCCGTATTTAAATCGAGTGATGTTTATTTAATGTTTACTAATCTAACGTAGGCTAAATACAATGTTAATTCGCCACTTTAAAAAAAATTGTGGTTGTTTAATCTTGTGTTACAAACAGAAACCAGTAGCCTGGAGTCTGAGCACGACCCACGGTAAATTGATTCTCCAAGGGAATAACTGAGTGTGGTCTGCTGTTTAGTTGTAACAACAAGCCCTAAAAGAAGCTGAGGTAAATTGCCACCAAAATGAAAAGCTGGCTCTTAGCCACTGACGTCATGTAAGTAAATGTGCTTCAGGACAACTGCCATAAAATGACTGCCAGCTTCGGAGCGCACTTCGGTCCCGATGACCATTTCTGCATGTGATATTCGTGTTTTGCCCAACACTGGTAATATTTAGAAAAAATTCTGTCTTGGATGATCAGCTGCGGTAGTGAATATGATGCACTCATATGCGTTGGAGGTATTTAAAACACAGAAACCACTTTAGCTTGAAGTTTAATTGTCGCCTGATTTTGGAGTGTTCTCCAAGTAAACGTTCCTAATAGAGGAGATGTTCTGTGAATTCGAGAGCATTTTTGCTTGATGTTAAACCTGAAAAGACTAGCGAGACCAGTTCCAACACTTCAAAGTTATAGCCTTGTAATTCAAACCAGATGGAGGGCTTAGTCAGTTCAGAGGAAGAAATTAATGTTAACACAAATGGCATCCGAACAACTTAAAAAAACAATTATTCTGAAGAGCTTATGCTTTATATCTAATAATACCCTTTCCTTTCAGCCATCTATGGCACACTGTAATGTTGTATGTTCTTATTCAAGCAAGTTTTTCCATGACCAGACACATGTGAAAAGCAATCTCTGATCCATGAATCATTAGATGAGTCAGTTCCTGAAACCGCCATAAACCTCCAAGTTCTTGGCCACAGCTGAAAGCAGGAAATCCAGGCTTCAATAACTTCCTTTCCCAGAGCTGGCCACGCTAGTGGTTAGAGCGCCCTGTTCCTTGCTAGCAATAGGAAGATGTACGCCTGTGGAACAAAGACACTCAGTCACTTCATTTACTGAAACTGTTTATAATTTGTGGCCTGTATTCAAATGTCGAGCGTCCAGGATCTCTGGCACCGTATTCTGTTCTCCTCCGTCGTAATAAATCCCTAGCAGGCCTTTCATTAATTGCTGCTGTATTGTTATCATGAGCGGCGGAGCCCGGGCAGATTCCCTCTGCCCTGGAGCTGGCCTGGATTTACAGGGGGAAGATACAGACTTTAAGCTACCTCTGGACATTAGTATGCAAAGTGGGCATGCTCAATGAGTTTGAAATCTTGCTACAGTGCGGCCTTCAGCTTTGTAAACACCGCTTAGCCTCTCCAATGCCTTATGCAAATACTAAGATCCAGGGGGTTTGGCTTGTTTTTCTTTAATATAAATGTTGCTGCAAACATTTCGTGTGTCATTCATCTATTGATTTAAAGGTGAAGTGCAACATTTTTAAAGGGATACTCCACGCAAAATTCCTTCTTTTGTGGAATATTGTGAGAAATGTCTCTGTGTCTCAAGTTAAGAGGCTTCAATGTTATTTGGTTCCAAACGTTCTTAAAATTTGTTCTGAGAAAAAAAGAAAGTCATACAAGTTTGGAACTACACAAAGGTTTTGTCTTTTTTGGCTAAAATATCCCTTTAAAGGTGCCATAGAATGATTTGAGAGAATATTTTAAATTGTTCTCTGATATGTACATAGAAGGTATGTAGCTT
>JAUCMU010000125.1:28443154-28467136 GCA_032275025.1 Enteromius treurensis
CCCTCAGTCAGAGCATTAAAGATGGGTCGTGGCTGGGTCTTCCAACATGACAATGACCCAAAACACACAGCCAGGAAAACCAAGAAGAAGTATATCAAGGTTCTGGAGTGGCCTAGCCAGTCTTCAGTCCTAAATCCAATTGAAAATCTCTGGAGAAAGCTGAAACTCTGTGTTGCTCTGCGACAGCCCCGAAACCTGACAGATCTAGAGATGATCTTTATGGAGGAGTGGGCCAAAAACCCTCCTGCAGTGTGTGCAAACCTGGTCAAGAACTACATAAATAAATAAAATAAGATTTGTCACAGCTTTTAGCACAAACCATATTAATATGTATTTTGTTGAAGGCTTATGCTTAAAACCTTTAATGGAAGTTTAAACTTGAAAAACTTGTAAGATACTTTTGTTTTAAAAAAAAGTCATTGTGCCTTTCACATAAATTAATATTGTTTTAAATGTATGACTTTTTAGTTGGAAAAAAAGATATGGATTAAGAACAGTTTTTGGATTCATTAACAGAGTTTTATACTGTAGCATAACAGTCCTGAATTGTGAGCCAATATAGACCGAAAAGGTAATCATAATGACAAAATCACCTCACAGCGCAACCAGTAGAGAGCTGGTTTGCAGCGCTGGGGTTGCTGACCTGTCTGAGAGTGCAGAGATTGACCAGAGGTCAGCTTTAGCAGCTGTTCAGGGCGTCCGGTTGCATGTTTACTCAACAGTGATGTCCATCATAGCCTAAGGAGTAATGTTTCACAGTCCTCTAGACCACAGGCAGAGACAATAAGAAAGCAGCACAGTGTCTCGAGGCATTGTTACACATGTTATACGTATTACAAGCAGATGATCGCATACTGTAGACAAATCACATTTGTAAATAAATTACTGCCAGCAAAGTTTAGACTTGATGCTATAAAAGTATATTGATTCCGTTATTCCAGAAATAAAGGCTCCATGATTGTTTGTTTGGGTGTTTTTTTGGTTGTGCTCATAATCCGTTACAGAATGGTGAAGCTATTGGGAGAAAAGGCAAGTAACAGAGCAAATAGGGGGCTGTATATGGCAATAATGGTAAAGCACAAATTTCAGCAATAACAAATCTGAATCAATTTGAGCTGATGCTGATAGTTCACTCAAAAATGCAAAATCTGTCATTAATTACCTTAATGTTGTTCAAAATCCGTAACATGTTCGTTCATCTTCAGAACACAAATTTATTTGAAATCTGAATAAATCTGAGAGATTTCTGAATGTCCATAGACAGCAATGTAACTGAAATGTTTGCAGGCCCATTTTTATTATTTTATAGATGTTCTTGTCTGGAATTTCAGTTACATTACTGTCAACGGAGGTCCAGAAAGCTCTCTGGCTTTTCTGCCAGTTTTTCTGGCTAGTGTCAGAAGTGTGACTTTTATTTTTACAGGGATGAGAATGGCAGCAGCGTAGTTATGCATAAATTAATGTCCATTAAGTAAATAAGCCAGACAGGCCTATGTCACACTGGGTTAAAATAGCATTGTGGAGAGAAATAAAAACAAAAAACAGATAAGTTGCACTGGTGTATAAGCCACATATTATTGTTTAATTGAAAAATAATGTAAAACACTTTTCAATAAAATGATTAAAAAACAAATACTATCAACATAAATGTTAGTCCTCCTTCACTGTAAAAAATAAATCCACAAAAAATCACTATTTCAACGTAAAAAAGTTTAGTTGCTGCATTGAGTTTTTGAGTATAATCAACTTGCCTGTATAAGTAATTTAAACTGAAGTGACATTAAACTGACATAAATTAAGTCGAATTTCTTATAAAAAAAAATGCTCATGTTTTTTGGTGAGTTAATTTAAAAACATAAGTTGGCATGATTTGCCGATCATATTTGTGTATTCAGACTAGAGCAGGAATGAAAAATGTAAGTATAAGACGAACATAAATTAGAGTGACATTCATTATAACTGACAAACCTAAACAAAACCTAAAGTCATTTAATGCAAAACTACTGTTGTGTGGTTTGACATGAATTCAAATGTGCATTTTGTGCATGTTTTGTGTGTTTGGTGTTTATATGTGCATAATATACGTTTCTTTTGATTATATCACAGCACTTTCATCAGATGTACTTTTATTCCTGAGAATATGGTAATTGTGTATGTTTTGGCAATATAAACCTTTTTTCTAATTTACTGTATTTGAGCATTGTGTCTAGAGCAGAGCTCTGAAAGGCAGTGTTTGGGCTTTTGCTAACTTTGGCGGGACACTGAAGGCAGCAGATTGCGGCTGCCCTCTCTTTGAGAGTAGAGTCGTTGTATAGTCTCGTCTTTCAGCTCTGCAGCTGTCACTGGGTCCTAGTGCCAAAGCCATCACACCGTGAACTGTGACCTGCTCACTCACTCAACCATAAACATGGGCCGTTACAACTGTCAAAACAAGAGGGTGCGTTTGTCAGTGGGGTTCCGGGACAAATTAGAGAAACAGACTTGATTGGCATTTTTGGTGAATTGAATGTGGTTAATGGGCCGTTTTTCTATACAGGGTCATTTTGACTCTTGGGTTGTTGTGCATGTCTGTTGTGGCCCATATACAGCATAGACATAACAGCCTTTACCCTTGAAATCTACAAATTTGTTTAGGTCAAATTCATTTGCGTCATTTTTTCATATACTTAATAACTAATAAATAATTTACACTTATTTTACATCCATGCATAATTCGTTAAGCTTACGTATTTTTCGGACCTTTCTGACAACGCTCCTTTGTGAATCTAGTACATAACCATTACATTATTTTGCATGTCAGTCTGACACGCATTGATTTTAGAAGTTTCTCTTGATGTTTACTTTTTCTCATTTAGGGTCTTGGACTTGCCTGGAAAGTGTTGACACTGATGTGTTGTGGAATGCATGTATGAAATTTATATTATGCTAATGATGTTTGTGGGTTAATTTGATCCACATAGTTCTTAGTAAAAGGTAGCTGCACTGACTCAAAATAATAACTTCTTTTTAAAATGTACAGTTATATAGTTTCAGTATGGTTATAATGTTGGTGATATATACAGTTTAATCAATTTTTGCAGATTGTAAAGTAGTGATTGTAAAAAGTTTACTGTTTTTTTTAACCGGATTTTCCTTTTTAGTGTGACTTATGGTAAATTGAATTGAATCCAATTATGTCAGTATCCCCCCTCCAAAAAAATTGTACCCAAAAATTTAACCTACAGTACAGCCAATCTCTTAAATGTTAGGTAAAGCTGGTTGGGTGATGGTCGAATTGGTGGACCATAACAACCACATTGTTAACCAGCAAAACTTGCTCACTGGCCCAAAGAAGGCTTGCTACTTAAGTTTGTTAAGAAGACTGCACTGTACAAAAAAGAAAAAGCTGCTGATGATGTAGTTGGCAGAATAGTTCTGTAAAAATACAGTAAAACATATTTTAAAACAAACAACCTGTTGGAGGAAGGAAGGCAGTTTAAAGTAATGATTTGTTAATTGTACTTTCAAAAAGAGTAGAATCAACTGTCTTTAACTGTAAAATTACATAAATGTTTGGTTAGCACTTTTAGAGTTTTCACCTGTATTTGATAAAGAAACTAGCCATTAAGCAATACAATTTTTTTCAGTAGCATTTTTACAGTATTTTACAGCTAAACTTACAATCAATGCAGCGTGACACGACACAACACAGAAAAATCCCAGACAGTAAAGTGCTGCATTGTTTTATTTATGATGTACTGACAAATTACTTGATAACTCTGTCATGTTCAGTGTAGACAGTCTTTAGCTGCTGCATGACACGATAACTGTCAAGTCTGGTGTAGATACTCATTCTCACAGTGTGATGAAAGCATCACTATCCCATGTTAAACACAACATATTCCGTGATTTAGCCATCTGAAATCTGACAGTGATTAGCGGTTCTAAGTAGATTTTTCCTCTGTTAATAGTTCAATATTTTTTCTAAATGCTTGATTTTTTTTATAGCAGTAAAATATTAGCAGGCTGTTTTTAAATGTTAGACAATTACCACAGTAAAGAACAGGAGGGTTTCATGCATAACATTTTTTTTGTTTGGCCTAATTTTAAAAATATATAGTTTTTTAGTAGTGATCTTTTAGTCTAATCTTTCTAAACTCTAATGATCATCTAGTAGACCTGGAACCTTGTCAGGTCATCATTTACATAAAGCACAATTCAGAACAGTGACCTTACAATATTTTGACTCTTGTTTCTGTGTTTCTTCTCCAATGTGTACCATTGCTTTAATGAAATGCACTGGATGGCAGGCCACTCTCCAGAATGCCACAGGAGCTGATGAGATCTCCTTCGAGAGGTCCTCCATGCTGATGAAGCAGCCTGATTGGCTGGGGATTGGATGATTATTTTTTTTAGGGCACCTTCGAACCCGACGGCATCGAGATTCACACAGTTCTCTAATTGGTGTCCAGTAGCCTTTAGCCTCGATAAAACGCCAGTGTCTCCTGGCTCGCCCACAAGGAGGAGAGAAGCTGAGGCGCAGGTATTTTGGTGCAGAGAGACCCGCGGGATCGCACATATTCACTGTGCATAGCTCTCTGCGAGAGACGCCGTCCTGAGTACCCTTAAGCCCTTTGTTCCCCTGGCTGAATGCAGTTAATTAGCAACAGTCACTATAGCAACTGCCTCTCACTTCAAAACAATGTCTAATTTTTGCAGCAAAGCTTATCATACTGTTTACCTGATGGGCTCTCTAGCGCCCTGAGTTGTGCCGGGGCTGGCTCCCTGCCCAGCCTCAGAGGTTAATTGTGACCGCGGTGAAAAACATCAAAACAGCTGCTTTGTGATGAGAGGAGCATGAAAAGGGGTGGAAGAAAGTAGCGGTCCCCTTCAGCAGAAAGAAGCGAAGACGCGGCACTTACATAATTCACCTGCTTTGCGAGCCTCCATTCAGCACGCCCTGTGTGATTACATACCCTCCGGAGTATATAAATGAACACATGACCAGATGTGAAATATGGCAAAAAACGCACAATGGGACATTCAGTTCCCAGAAATTGCATTTAATGGGTGTTATTGTGCACGCAGCAGAGCCTTAAGTCAAATTGTTAGGAATAATGCGCCACAGCACGATGCTGACTGTAACGCGTAATATGTAGAAACTCATTTGGAGTTTCATTTCTCAAAAGTTTCCAAGAGATTTTTGGAGAAAAAATTCAATTGATTAAAAAAAACATTTATTGATTGCATCAAGCGCCACATTTATATCTTACATGTTCTTATGACATGTAGGATATAACTTCCTCCTTCAGGGAACGAGGGTTACCTTTGTAACCTAGACATTCCCCTTCATTCGAGTCACTCCGACGTAGGCCACGACCCTGAGGCCGCGTTATGCAGAGACCCCCATGCCGACAGGCGGACGTGTCAGCAGAGGGATCTGCATGTAACCTTCCCAACGCCCTGAGGGCCAATAGGGGGCCCCACAGGGATGCCAGTTGTCACTGAAGCAGAAGTTGGGGGGCAGAGCACATGCTACATGTGGGATTCGAAGAAAGTGAAGGGAAACACGGCCCTCTGGATGACCATGAAATATTGAGATTTGTAGCCACAACCTACTGGGCGAAGGAGACCCAGTAGTAACACAGTCAGGAGCTACTCCGTATCTAGTCCTAACTGCGGGGCAGGAGGACTCAGGTGAGCTGACAACAGCCGGCCTCCTGCTTTCCTTGAGCTCGACACAGAGCTCATAAAACCTCGCAAAGGTGTTGGGTGTCGCCCAGCCCCTAGCTCTACAGATATCTGCTAGAGAGGCACCGTGGGTTAATTCATAGTGATGCCTTAGCAGACAAAGAGCTGCTGGGAGCGTCTGAAGCTCTGCACTGAGGAGAATTTGCTCTTTTCCCAGTTGCCCTGAAGTTCTAGATGGCTGAGTTGCCAAAGCACTAGGTCCCTGTGTTCACCCAATAGATACCGCGAGTGAGCTGCGATGAGCCAGTCATCAAGATAGTTGCGAATGGGACAGGCTCAACCCTAGATGCAAACCATAGGAGGGGTCTGTGTCAATGTAAAATCCAGACATGAAAGTACACGTCCTTCAGGTTGATGGCTGTGAACCCATCCAGGTGCCGAATACACAAGAGGATGTGCTTCGGGGTGAGCATCCCGATCAGCAGCCTGAAAAGGGGCCGATTCAGAGCTCGAAGATCCAGAATGGGTCCTAACCCACCTCGGTTTTTGGACACGATAAAGTAAGGATTGTAGAACCCTGACCTCATCTTGGCTGGAGGGCACAATTGCGCCCTTCACCAGTAGGACAGCAACCTCCGCATGCAGGACAGCGAACAGGGGAGGAGCATAGCAGGCGGTGTCAGGCTCGGACAGTGCAGTGACCACGGAGGGGCAATGTCCTGGCGAGTCGTCCACCTTACCTCACCTTTCTGTCCGTCCAGAGAGATGAGGAAACTTCCGCACCCGGAAGGACACGGCTGGATAGACATTCCGGGAGAATGCCTTCCAACCATGAGAAATTGCTCTTTTTTCCCGGCTTGCCCAAGGAGGACCTTTGCGGTACAACTGTGCACTCTATGATAGGTCTTTCCTTGGAATGCAAAAAGCTGGCTTTGCTAGTCTTTACAAAAACAACCAGCCCGCAGGAACCTGCGACAACTGCCCAGATGTCATTATCGTCAGGGGGAGAGAGAGCGTAAACTCGCAAGAACTCTTTTCTTCCATGCTTACGAGGCGAGGCTCCAAAGAGAAAAGCTGAAGGTGCACTTCATCAGCTCTCTCTTACACTCATGCGGTGATCAGAAGCAGCTGGATGAAATCACTGCACGCCGATGTTTGATAAAGCTCAAAGGTGATTGATTGGTCTCTCATGCGAGTTCTGTGACTGAAGGGGAACTGCACAGTCCATTTGTACAGTATGACAAAAATTACATATTTTGATGTGCACATGCCCAGTAAACAACGCCCAAGTATCTTTCTTCTATAGGTCATAAAAGAAGATTATTATGAGAAATGTTAGTGTTTGCTTACTGGAACTCTTCAAAATATCATATTTTGTGTCATTGAACAACAGTGTTGCGTGAGTAAATGTTGATGGGTGTACTATCCCTTTAAAGGTTTTCTTAAAGATTTGGGTCAATCCAACAATGTCTTTAATGCAATAAATAATTTTTCTAAAACAGTTGTATTGATTAATTTTGTAAGGTGAATAATAAAAAAAAGAATTAATGATCAAGTCTTAATATCACCTAGTATAGGTTTTCGAGTAAATCGATCTTAGTCCTTTAAGGATGTTTGGATGTTTTTGCTTGAAAAGAAGACAAAATAGCTGTTTACGAAATCGAAGTAGAATGCACTGCTTTTCAGACATGCATGTTGGGAAACTTTTGTGACATTTATTAGTATAATCAGTCAGATTATTACCATAAAGCAGTGTAAATATCACAGTGTGACAGGAGCGTGAGAATACATGAGGCTGCTGTAATTATTACGTGTGAAACGACCATCTGTCTCTGGAGCAACGAGCTGCTTTTATCGGCAGTCGCGCTTGCTGATATCAGGTTTTCGCCACCAGAGCGGTTCCCACGGCGCATCTGTTTGCTTTGAAGGTGGCAAACATTTATCATATTGTGTCATTTCCACCCCGACCAAAGGATGAAAGACATTTGCGGGGAGTGCGCTGCCACGTTATCGCCCAGACGTTGACTGGGCCCATTTGCCGGAGTTACCGTCAGCCATTGTGAGGCCATTTTTGTTCACCGTGTTATTACAGATATGCAGTGTGCTCAGCAATCTCATCAGGGCCGGACTGGCGTCTCCGACGGGCACTAAGTGGCACTTGGTTTGCAGGGCTGCCGTGGATCATTTAGGCCTAATGAGTGAGCCTGGCCTCCCCCGTGGGGCTGCTAGAGCTCTGTTCCCGGACCTGCCTCAGCGGCGGCCCGCTTCGCACTCGCACCGCTGGCGCACCCTAGCTACCCGCTGTGAGGATAATGAGGAATTCTGGGATCCGCTCAGGCCCCTGCTTCCTGCATTCGCTCAGAATGGAGTCTGGAGAACTTTAGTCTAACACGCACCTCCAATATAATCCCTCGGTTTTGTTTGTGCGCAATTGTAGCTTTGACATGCCGCAGTGATTTTACACCTGCAAGAAACACATTTCCGATTACAAAACGATTACGTTTCACTCTGGCAAAATGAGTCAGAAATACCGCCAGGGTTGTTCTCATGCAGTAAATGGAGTATGAAGCCACTGTCTGCATTTTTTTTTTTTTTGCAGAATAATGATGATTAGTCTTTTTTTTCACCACTGACTTATTTTGTGTAAAAATCAGCTGAACACCGCACCCTGAATTACGTGTGCCTGAGGGGAACAGCTGCATTCATTTTCTGTATGGATAATACAAACCAGCAAACTAGCTGTGTCTCTTTCTCTGTGCCTTGTGGGATTTTTTTTTTCTTTTTTTCATTTTGCTGAAATATTTGGAGTGGTTTCTAACAAAGCATATTGAGTTATCATTGATTGCGTGCCCTAAAATTCATATTACCGCCGTCCGTCTGACTGCAAAATAAGAGAGAGAGGCTTTGCAGTGCAGTGACAAAAATACGCTTGTGTTTGATCCCAAAAACACAAAAGCTGCAGCGAAGTCAGATCGCAAGCTATTTAGCCGGGTTTTCAGATTGATGGACATGGACTTTATCTTACGCCTCCTGGTCGTGTCACACTTAACAAAGCTTAGTCTTGATGGCCTTGTTAGGGCTTGTCAGCACCTGATGTTTTGTGCCAACAATGAATGAAAAGGAATTTCGCGTTCTTTTGGACCTAGACGTTGTAAACATATGGACCTGTCAGAAAACCGATTTAATTTTGTTTGTATTGACGCAGGCCATTTTTCAATGGTGGTTTCAGATTTCTTCATTTATCTCTAGTGTTCTTAGCCAGGACATGCCCCGGTGTTGACCTTCTGAGCTGTTTAAATGACCCCGGGGTCCCATGCTGCATGTCCCCACTGGTCAGACATTCTCCAGGCCTGCCAGGTGGAAAGAAGTGTGACCCAGAGTGCTTTGGGTTGTCTAGTCTATCCCATGCTTGGCTGGCCAAGTCTGAAAGCAGAACGCCCAAGGCATTTCATGTTTGCTATTTGTTGACCACTGTGTGTGACATGATACTATTGACAGCTTCTCCAATTGCACAAAAAGCTTGTTTTGAAGTTCAGAGACCGTGAGGGCATGTAAAATGTTGTGGTCAATTTTTAGCAATTTCATCTTTAGTGCGAAAGGAAATGGCTTTATGATTCTTAAGGATATTAGAATGAGAAGAATAAGTCTGGAATGTCAAAAATTCAGTTAAATCCAGTGTTCTAATTTTTGTTTTCCATTCAGGTCAGTTTCCATTTCTTTTTCTTTTTCACAGAAATTTAAAGTTTAACGGCACACCAATAATAAGGTGTTTAATAAAGTGTCCTGTAAAGAATGAATGTGCCAGCTCATTAGAATCGACTGCATGCTTTAGACGTGAGTGCAAAGATTTGTGGTGATCATGTGGGCTGTCTTCTTCACTGCTGAAGAGCGGATCCAGTCGAATCAGCCAGTGCTGAGGCTGGTCTCATATTTCATCTTTCCTTTTGGCTGCTGCTGTATGAGTAAAGCAGGACATCCTGCTCCATTTTGAAGAAGCAGCAGCAGCATGCATTGGTTAACATATTCTGGCAATTTACTGTGCTGCCTAAATAGTATTTTAGTAATAGTATGTTCCGCTGTGAGAAATGCTGTTAAACTCTAAGATATAGTAGTTTTATCACATTAGTTGTGTTTCCATTCAACTATTTTTATGTGCATTTTGGAATATTGCAAAAAAAAAAAAAAAAACATTGGATCACGAAAATGCCAAGATGTGCATCAATTAAAAATACACTTTTTAAAAAAGGAACAACATTGTATGTGATATGAATACATTTGTATAAATCTACAATGGAAACGCATTTACCACCATGTCCATGAAAAATTCATGTAACTTTGCGCTAGCGGACCAATCTCATTTACAGCATTTATATCATATATGAAAATTGTTATATTCATTGACTTCTCCTGTATTCTTAGTGATATTTAGTGCCACATTTTACCAGGAAGTGATGATTTGGTTCTCTTTGATTCAGTAGATGGATGTGATATTCCAGTTTTGCGCACAAGTTAAACTTGAATCTTTGGATGAAAACATAGCTATTAACTGATTTAATTCCTTAATTGTTGTCTATTTATTATCTAAGAAATGTAAAGGGATATGTTGTTGTGGTACATTTGATGGTTGAAGACCTAACTTCTAGCATTTTGATCTAATATAGGGTAAAGAAAGACAATGTTAAAGAAAAAATTGAAATGGTGATTATTTTAGATTTATTCATTATATTGGAAGTGTATAGTCAAGAAAGAGCAGTTTGCATTGTAGGTTGCATGCAGTGGGTTCTATTGCGTACGGCACGTTTTGGAAAACATAAGAGTCAAAGACATCAGTCAAAAACAATTAAATCTAGATTTAGCCACATCCTAAATTTTCTTCTTGCTTATAAATGTTATAGTACAAAATAAAAAATAAATAAACGCCTTGTTAAATTATCTACATTTTCCTAATAAATAAATAATTCTAAAAATGAAATGTACATATTATTTCATCATATTCAAATTTAAAATATTAAGGAGCTTTGTTAACTGTTGGTCAGCAACTTTATTTAATGTTCACTTTCAGTCGGTCACTCAGATATGACGGACGAAATTGGGATCCGCTTCGAGAGACCAATCCACTTCGAGTGTATTAAAAAAAGAGAGATCCCAATTTCATTGGTCAAATTCGACGTGACTCGGAGTGACCTTCTTCAGGAAAGAGGGGTTATATATGTAACCGAGACGTTCTGATGGAAGTTTCTGGAAGGTGGTGTGACACAGGTGCCCAGTTCATTCGAAACTTGAAACATTTCAGCTGGGTTTGGGCTTGTTAGAGAGCTGCATTGCAGGAGATGGAGCAGGGAACTTAAAGACAAGAACTATCAAGGTCATGAAGTTTGGCTTTTCATTTACACATATTGGTGACCGCTAACAGGTTTCTCTTCATGTTCAGATGGGGGATTGATCCTGAGAGATTGAAAATATTGATTTAACCCTCTTTCTTGCTCTGAACGTGCACTCGCTGGGAGGTGCCAGCCGCCCGTGTGTTCACACATCTGCAGGGCTGGAGGTGGAGTTATCCCGCACCCCTGGCGAGCCATGATGAGGGCGGCCGACTCTAGCGAATCAGTCCGCTGTCCGTTCATCCATCCGTCTCTGCGGCTCTCTCTTTTTCTCCTTACCCCCACCGCCAGGCCTGCCTCAGCAGTAATACATGTGATGATGTACTCACCACCTCCTAATTGATAGAGTGATTCAGTGGAGGACTTGCTGTAATAATTGGTCCTATGGGAGCACGAGCAGACCCTGGGAGGGAGGGCGTTTGTCTGCCTGCTGGGAAACACAGAAGACTAGCTGAGGAAAGATGCCTCTTCCTCCTCACCTACCGCCTCTCCGGGAGGATTTATAAGGGGTCGTGTAGCTTAATCCTCTCTGTCTCGGTGAAACCTCGAGGTTGCGACCCACAGTTTTCTGCCGGTGGCTTGTCTGTTCCCACAATGGATGCCCACCGTTAATCCATCCGCTGTTTTCTGACTCATGACCTAAAGCCCCGACCACAGCTTTCAGACTTCTCGCAGGTCATCAGGAGTTATCTATCGATCCCATTTCGTGTTCGTACACTTTCAATTGATTTTTAAAGTGGTATTTATTATTTTTAAAGACAGTATTATGAGGAATTAATTGATTGGTTGTCATGTCGATGTACTTGTGGTAAGACTGATCGTCTATTAGTCAGTGTTAAATACTGCATGACTAAATTGTATTCTTAAGTCATACTGACCGATTTCTGGTGGCCTTTGACCTAGTGATGTTCGGTTTATGAATGAATCGTTGTTGCTTTGTAATAACTTAGTTGTTGGATTAGATAACTCAATTTTAGTGAGACATTTTTGACAACGAAAGTAAGATGCTGGAAATAAAAATAACTTTTTTTTTTATAACTGCTGATGCAAGATCATTGTCTTGTCTGATAGTGCTATATACAAGAAAGTGATAAATTGTAAAAAAATGATAAATTTGTGTTATTTCATTAATTAAATTAAAACATAAATTGTATGTTGCAATGTTATGGAGAAAGGATGGATAAATATTTTCATATTAAAAAATGGTTTATATTAATAGTACTTGAAAAACAGAGAATGAAAGCTAAATGAGTTATAACCAATGTATCTGAATATTGAGAAATTTTATGTAATTTATTAATTTTATGCACTAATGTACATAATTACAATCAGCTAAAAAAATTTCAAACACGTGACGTAGTTGCATTCAAGTTTTTTTGCTGTAAAAAATTACTTATTATAATATTATAAGTAATTATTAACAGTAAGGTTAATGAGGGATGTAGGATACGATCATGCAGATTAAGGCAGTAA
This sequence comes from Enteromius treurensis, assembly GCA_032275025.1. Classification (NCBI taxonomy): domain Eukaryota; kingdom Metazoa; phylum Chordata; class Actinopteri; order Cypriniformes; family Cyprinidae; genus Enteromius; species Enteromius treurensis. The sequence continues at coordinate 28,455,679 of JAUCMU010000125.1, forward strand.
TCTGTGGTTTATAAATACTAATAAACAATTATTATTCTTGTAAAATTCATGTCAATGCTAGTCAATTGTAAGAATTGACCCCTAAAAAAAGTGTTACTGACACCTTAAAATAGTAAAACATTGGCCATATTGGCGGACAAATCCAAGGCTATAATCAAATTTTTTTTAAACCCCATTAATTTTTTTTTTTGCCGTTTATCATGTACTCATAGATTCATTTTTTTTAAAGTAGACCAATGTTACTTTGCTCCTTGATAAACTGTGCTAGCTATAGTTTTTCTCAGGTGTGCTCCAGCCTCTGTCAATCCTTTGGATGGAAGTGATAGTCTATTACCAACGTCTGCTTGTAGATCCTGGCTACATACCAGAATCCCACTCACTTCAGACCAGCAGTGCACTGCATGACAGTGATGCAGAGGGGGAATTTTCAGTAAGACGTAATAGCTGAATAAGGAACATGAAGAAGTTTTCAGTCCTGCAGACTTGTTTTTTCATCCTTTTGCAGACCACAAAAAACGTTTGGCAAACAGAAGCTGCTTTTTGTACATTAAGGTTAAATGCTTTTAACGATTTTTATGTGCATTGAGAAACTGCTCATGAAGCATAGGCTTATAGATATGAGGGCTGTGAGACAAAGCCAGAAATCCTTGGCTCAAGTGTGGATTGGAATAAATGAAAGCCTGTGAAGATCAGATTTAATTGAGTATCTGAGAGATTAAAGACGACCATCAGTGTACCTGTGTCCTGGTGAGAGATGTTGTGCATTATTGACTAAATGAATGCCTCCTTACAAGAAGAGCTTAAATGCTTCTCCAAAACAGTATTATCTAACACATTCAAAGGATTTCTCTGGATCTTTATTTAATATAATATTAAAATATAAATAGTTTTATATACCATATATAAGTCTTGTTTTTAATCTTTGAAACTGTGCTCCGGTTGCATATTTTGACAAGTGCTTCCGTTTATCTAATCCCCCTAAAATAAGCCTGATTTTTGCTTGAGCATGACTAGCAGGCATCCTTGTGATAATGAGAATGGTGTCCAAATGAAGAAAATGCACTATGTACGTATTAAAAATATGGTGTCAGCAGCTGTAAAAGCTTTACTCTAAAGTTTCTTGTATGAACATTGTTTAAAGGTTTTGATGAATCTCACTATAGCTTTTTATGATGCAAGACAGTTTCACAATTACTTTTGCTTATGATAGACCTTTGTACCTCATTAACCCTTAAAGGGTCCATATTAGTTCCTTAATGGTACAAATCAGTATTTAGTGACAGCTTCACTTCACTTTTTGCTCTGGGTTGTGGAGAGTCGTCATAAAGTTTTTTTTATTTATTTATTTTTCTATCAGCAGCACATTCTGCTAATTTCCACACATGCCATTCATGTATAAAGCCCATGTGGACAATGGAGAAAATGCAAGTGATCTGAGCATTTAAAACGATGTTCTCTAGATGCACACATGTAAAAAAAGGATCAATCCATGCTCATGGTCAATGGAGAATGCATTGAAAGCCTTGTGTTCAACATTAAACTGAACGCAGAAAATAAAATCAGTCTTTAGAAGTTCATTTACTGTGGTTGCTAGGTGGTTCTGACTTTAGTCCCACCTTCAATCTAAGTCTTGAATCTTAGCTTGTTTTACTGTTTATCAGGCCAAAATGGGATGCTTAGATAGCACATTCTGTCTTGGCAAACATCACTAATAAATGGACAGGACATATGGTTTGAAAAGCTTGTTTCTTGTTCCATTCTCCCATGAAGGGGCTTTCTGAGTGTGGTAAGTGGGTGATGCATAAATGTATGTGATTGTGTGTGTGAGGGAGTTCTTCTCAGCAGGTGGCAGATGGCACAGAGGACCCGTCCGAATGGCCTAACCCCAGACACGTGCACACACACTCATTAGGTCGTGGGGCAAAATGCATGGTCTTGAACTCTTGTTCAAGTCAAAGGGGGGTTGAGAGGCCAATGTTTTGACCCTAAAAAGGCCAGGGTACCGCTAAGTTCTTCACAATTTTTGGTGCTGGGATATACCACGCTCTTGGTCGCCCAAAGAACCATTCAATAAAAAAAAAAAGGATTTTGTTAGTATAAATAACATTTAAATAATCTTGAGAATTTACAAAGGACTTTTTGTGCAATTGATGTACAAAGTTCTACATGAAACAATAATGCCAGTAAAGAAATGTTTAGTGCTCTCTAAAGCGAGGGGCCCTGTAATGATGAAACATAAGCCCCTGAAACAGGCAGCTGGTTTGCATGAGTCAGATGTTTATAAACAGTCTTTCTAAATAGATTTCAGTAGCTAGATTAAGGTTATGCACTTTCTCTTGTCAGATTTTTCTCTTTTGTCCTGATGCAAGTTCAAGTTCAAACACATGGTCACATCTGTTAACTTGTACATTTTGTAATTCGCATACCCTAAAATTAGTTGTTGAAGTTTGTCACAAGTCTTTTCAGATTTTGTCAGAGGAACTTTTTCATGAGCCTTTTTTTGTTTCTCAGTTTGCGCACTTGAAATGTCACCTGCTCAACTTCCAAGGCACAAATCTCGCTCTTTGTCTCCTGTCTATGTGGGCTCCCCTCCTAGCAAGCAGTGTTCCTTGAATGTCGTTGTTCTTGGGAGTAAAAGGCTTCCTGCCTGCCTTCCTTTGCCCCGCTCTGGCCCTTCCCCCAGCCCAGCCAAGCCAGGGACCCTTAGAGTGAATGCCTCCATATTGTTGGTTTAGTCTATTGTGATGCTAATGGGAGCCGGAGACCCTTGAGTCATCTATCACGCGTGACAGGGAAGCAGGGGCATTGTGTCTTGTACTGCACACAGGAGAAGGGCTGCTGTCTCCACAGGTCTCACCGGGAGAATATCAAACCCAAAGAATTCATGCTTTTGGAATAGATTGTCCATAATTACTGCAGAAGTAGAACTACTATTATACTCCCTCAATTTAAGAGGGATCTTTTTTTAAATGTACTCCCCAAAATACCATATATGCTAATGCGCAATTTTTAAAGTTTAACATTAACAGTTTGTCCAGCAATAGATGTGATAACAATAACATTGATAAGTCAGTTAGCATTTTTATTTATTTTTTTGACCAGTTGATTAAATGAAGTACCTTATGAAAGTCAGAATGCAAGTTTAAAGTCTCACAGGAATGAATGTTAAGAATGATCAAACTTCATATTTTAGTGCTCTGACAACTAGACAGATTCAATTTGTAGCCCATTGGGGATTAATGCAAGATTTGGATGAGGTGAAGCCGTCGAAGGGAGCCTTTATGTGAGAAATCTCTCACTGCTTACTGGATGTATGGCGTCGATCCAGCATCCATTGACATCATAGTTGTCCAACCGGCCAGATGTGAGTGCGGTCAGGCCTGCGTTGAACAAATGTGGTACAACAGGAAATGAGTCCTTTAAAAAGCTCTGAGAAAAAAAAAGTGATGTGTTTGTAGCAATCAAAGAACATAACCAAAGCCATTAAAAGGCTTTAATATGCTACAACTATAAATGAGGACTATGTTTATGGCATGGGGTCTGAGCCGAGCTGCAGGATTTTGCTTTGATTAAATCATCTTTGCTATGACATGCTGGCAGGAAGGATGATGGGGCTTTATTTGCTTCACCCCCTCGGTGTGGAATCAATGGCAATTTTATGCTGTCTTTTTAAATGATATAACACACTCCTGCTGTAGAGGCTCTTTGGCTCCTGTGGAGTGCTATCTGTGAGAGGCTGAGAGGATGCTAATGGAAGGGCTGGTGTTGATGGTTTCGTCCCAGTTAGATGTGTAAGGAGGAGGACGCTGCCACGTGTTGCTAGAAAAGAACAGCTCATATCAGCTTAAGGTGGTCATTTTGGCACTTGAAATGCTGGTTGGTTGCTGCTCTGAGGTGCTCTAAGCTCTAACTAGCTTGATCAAGATGATCTACCAGGTTGAAAACGGGTCCGCCAAACAATAGTCCAGTTAATCAACCATCTTGACCAGATTAAAATTGTTTTAGGACCTGGGGGGATACTAATGGAAGCACTGGTGGTTATGCATACTCTTGCTCATGCTCATTTTTTGGACTCGAAATGCTGGTTAGTTGCTTCTCTAAGGTGTTTTACCAGCTCTGACCAGCTTGATCAAGATGATCTACCAGGTTAAAAACCGGTCCAACAAATGGTAGGCCATTAAATCAACCATCTTGACCAGGGGCCGTTGCACAGAAGGTTAAGACTAGTCTTAAAAGTTAGTCAGCTAAATTTTAGACTGGTCACAGTTTTTTAAAATTCAGTTACATAAAAATGTGTTTTAGTCTAAGGTAAATCCAAAAAAATAAAACAGATTACTCTTGGCTAACTGCTAGTTGGTCAGACCAGTTCTTAAGACACTGTCTTAACATGAGGGCTAAGTTTATGCAACTGGCCCCAGACTGAACGGGCTCTAACCAGCTTGATCAATATTTTCAGTAGAACAAAAACAGGTCTACCAAATGATAGACCAGTTCAACAACTATCTTGACTAGACTGAACCCTTGTAGATTTAAGAGGATGATAATGCAAGAACTGCTATTAATGGTTTTATCACATTTAAATTGTGAAAAGGAGAAAAGAGGTCTACCTTGTGTTGCTTTACTCTGTTAAAGGTGGTCAGGCAGGTTTTTGTTACATAGCAGCAGATTCATTGCTGTTCCAAGGTGGTCTACCACCCCTAACCAATTGACCAGGGTGGTCTGCCATGTTAAAAAACTGGTCTACCAAATGTTAATGCTGTTAATCAATAATCTTGACCAGCTTGAGCCTTCTGTAGGGTACAGAAGATGCTAATGTAAAGGCAGCTGATGATGATGGATTTATCCCTGTTAAACAGTGAAGAGGAGGAGCTGGGAGCTGCTGAACATAGCAGCTGTTTTTTTCTGTTCCAAAGTGGTCTACTGGTTCTAACCAGCTTTCTAGCCCAGCTGATCAATCATATAATATAAATTGACACTTGGCTGTTTAAAGTGATCAAGTGATTTTTTTTCAACATGGTAACTGAGGTTTGGTGTTCTAACATGGTCCTAACCAGCTGAACCGACCAGCTTGACCAACTAAATCAACTTGGACCAATTGACTTGTTGAGCAGAACTTTATATAAAGTCCCAGATTTGATCTTCTAAAAAAAGCAGAAAGCAGACGAAGTATAAAGCACATTTGTTATAGTTTTTTTTTTTTATATATATAATGACATTATAATTTATGAATATTTCAAGTTGAAAGGTGTCATTGTGAGCTGAGAAAAGATTTTGAGTCTTGACACATTAATGGTGATCAGTAATTTGAAAGTCCAATTCTGTTTGGGTGTTTTGGCAACTCTGAGAAACAGCCATAAAACACAGAGAAAATGCTTGCTGTGCCGAGCCATTTGAGAGCAGCCCAGTTGAGGTAATGAATCTCCTTCCAAATTAAAGAAGTGTGATGCAGCATTGTGAGGTGAGAGTGAATGTGTGGTAAAGTGGGCCGCAGCAGGGGGTCGTGGGAAGAATAGCGGCCAATACAGCAGCTGTGTAAACCTCCTCAGTTTAGAAAAGGGGATGCAGAAACCAAGGGATGGCGAATGTAATGAAAGGGTGAACTCTTGTACCGGGACTGTTAATTGTTCTCCAGCTTAGCTAGCATCCAGATACAGTCACACTTTGGCTCCAGACTGCAAAATTATCAAAGGCACACCCTATTCAGGGAAGCATCAACGGCCAGAGTCTGTTGGTGCATATCTGTGAAGTCTGAGCAGGGGAGGATGAGTTAGTGTCTAAATTGAGGTGGGAGTGCTGACAGCTCACAGTAGGGAGCGGGGAGAGAGTCCGCTCCTCTTTCCTCTGAGGGAGTTGGCACAAAGGGCGGAGATGCATTCCTAATTGAATGAAGAGTCAGCTGGGGGACAATCCTAGAAAGAGGGGTGCCGGCAGGCCCCACTGAGTGGCTTCTGCTGTTTTAGGAGCTATTGATATGGACCCCGGTGTCTTTGAAATTAAGGGAAGCCTTTTCCCACTCGAGAGGACGGATTTCTTCTTTGCCTGGGTATTCTGCTTTTTAGTCGGGCCATAAATACCTAATCCTTTCCCTGCTGTTTGATTGACAACTGGAAAACTCTTGCAAGGGTTCACATCCTCCCGATTCCCACCCACTGCTCTGCTGTCTTACTCATCTATACCTTATTGCAAAATGAATATGAGATTCACCATGAATATCCACCAATAATAAGTCTTGAATGAAGTTGAATGGGTGCATTCTTAAGGAGCTGTTCACACAAAGCAAAATATGCCCAATTCTCTTTTTTACTTTTTATTGTTATTCATAAATTCAAATGAGCTTGAGTAACATCTTATTTGAATGTGAATTTCTGTGTGTTGAGACAGAATCAGGGCTTTATAGTAAGGCTTCGCGCACATCCTGATTTTAGGTGAGTATTTTGATCACCCTGGAACAACATTTTAAGCCAAAAATGCAGTCTTGCCCATATCCCTACACCTAAACCTAACCTTAAAGGGTTAGTTCCCCCCAAAATGCAAACTTAGTCGAAAATTACTCACCCTCATGTCGTTCCAAACAAGTAAGAGCTTGTAACAAGTAATTCATCTTTTGGACACAAATAAGATATTTCATGAAATCATCTGACCCTCCATAGACACAAAAAAACTTCACAAAAACTAAAAACTGGTTCTTCAAATCTGATTGGTTAACCACCGTGTTGTTAAAGGGGCAACAAAGATGTTGATCCAGGAACATGTCACGCTTGGTAAAATGCTTGGCCAGCTTCATACACAACGCCTGTTCACACTCTTTTAGAATAAAAACTGAAACACATATTACTTTAAAGAAATATTTTCTCTTATTATTGTCATTGGGGGGCAGCTTGTTTCCTGGAGTTTTAGGACCTCCAGTGTGTCCTTACCTTCTTTCTTTTTTTTGACTCAGTTTCTCTCTGCCAGCGTTGTTTTGCACAGCAAACACAGGAAAGAAAGCATGCTGGCCAAGTCCCGCTGAGCAGGGTTTTTTTCAAGGCGGTGAAAAGAATGAATTATTCAGCAGTAAGCATGCTTACAGCTGGCCGTTTGTGAGCTTTGATCTAGGAATCAGGCGGCTGCATGAATGCCCTTATTGTCATGTTATGTGTACACAGTGTGTGAATTATTGAAAGTGGCGAGGCCCTGGCTTCATCTGGGAGAGATTACAGTGTTGGCATGCTGGGGAGGTGGGCTGGAACTGAAAATCCCCAGATGCTATTTATTTGTCCTGAAGGTCACATGATCTCCCACCGTTGTTATAGCCTTGAATGGCCTACGTGAAGAAAGAGCGCTGCCCCTCCATTCAGCCCGCACATGCATCGAGCACGCATGTTGGAATTGCACGCTCATTGGCCTCAGGCTGTGTTGAAGACTGCAACACACTTGTTAGGACTGGGTCTTTGTAGGAGTTTGTACTGTTTCAGATAGACGTCTCAATATTGCCACATGTGTACATGGTTTGTGGGTATTTCCAGAATTTGGTCTTCAAAGGATCAAGTGGCCAACTGGGGCTTTTCAAGCTTATGTGTGACATTGCTGATGACCTCATAGTTAATGGCATGAAATGAAAATTCACCTTATATATTTTCTAAATGAATGTTACAGAACTTAATAAGGACTTGCAAGACTTCTCCAATCATTTAACCCACTTGAACTAGCCTCAGCTAGCTAATGCTCATCTACCTACATTTTTGAGTGCATTTCTCACCCAAATTAGGTTTTTATTTTGATAATCTGTTACATTTGGAAACAGGTCACAATAGAAGAAAAAAAATATATATATATTATATTGTTTTATTGTTGTATCACAACTCAAAAGTCAGGGTAACACTATTTTAAGGTGTCCTTGTTATAGAGGTTACATGTACTTACTATTATAACAACAATGAATTATGCATAATTACTTGCAAGTAACCCTAAGCCGGACCCTTATCCTAACCCTAACCATATAGTAAGTACACACTGTAGTTAATACATTTTACTCAGTTCTTAAATGTATAATTACACTGTATCAAGGACACCTTAAATTAAAGTGTAACCAAAGTGTGAAATACTTATTTTGAATAGTAATTACTAAGTAATTACTTGGGCCTATAAAAGTATCTTCTATATGTGTGAAATATGAATGAAATTTAGACGTACCACATCAGTTGGCCTGCTTCAAATCCTCTCCCATGTTCTGATGGGATACTAAAGTGTCTATTTGATAGGCATTTAATAATCTTGCCAAAAGTAGTCAGTTATATACATTATTTCTACCTCTAGTAAATTTATTTGCTAAAAACTTAAAGCTAAAACAAAATTGAATTTTAGATTGATTTTTTTTGTCGATCAAGGCAGCAGAATTTGATAAAGTAATTGTAATCGATCATATCCAGATGATTCAAGTGTGGTGTCTCAGTAAAGCATGGCAGATTGTTTTGGTCTGCTGCATATTCTACTATTTAGCACCGACACTGAGATATTAGGAATAATGACACAAAAACTTTATTTAGCACTGATTTTGTGGGCGTGTTTGCATCATTGCCTCATTTGAATAATTTGTTTAGGCAATTGAGTTCTAAAACATAGACAGGATGGATAACAGCAGGTGCAATTAGTTTTTTATGATTTCTCTTGTTTTAAAAACTTGTGTGGATTTTACTGGTAGAAAGGAAAAGAACTGGTACGTGAGAGAGCGGAGGTGAGTAAGAAAGAGATTCCCTTTCACACGACAGGTGTGCCTAATAGCAGAAGCTCAGGAGATTACCCAGCCCACCTGAACACAGTGAGCCCAACGCACAGCAGGTGGATGATGCGGCTTTGCCATCTCAGTGTGTGCCCATTTCACAAACAACAGACCTCAGCCCAGCCACCGCCACGGCCAGTCACCCCACTCCACACCCAGAACACATCTGCTGTTTTTTTTCTGTTATCGACAAACCTACCTTTACCTTTAATGCGTGATTTATTAGACGCATGGCTTGGTAGTTAGTTGCATGCTGAGTTCCGGTGTTTATATTCAAGCTATTTCTTTATGGACACTTTTGACAGACTGTGATGACACATTTCCACATGAATTAAAGTGCCCCTATTGTGAATTTTTGAACATTTGCTTTCATGCAGTGTGTAACACAACTCTTAAGTGAATGAACACAACCCGCAAAGTTTTCAATGTGTATGAAGTTATTGTCTTTCAAAAGAAAGAGTCGACCGATTAAAACAAGTTTTTTTGTAAAATGAAGTCAACATAAAACCTTATCGGTAACACTTTATTATAACTACACACTATGAATCATTAGTTAAGCATTAATAAATAGTCAGTTTATCCTTTATAAAGCATTGTTCCAACATTAATAGTCATTAGTAAGCAGTTTATAAATACAGTTATAAATGCCTTGTTCTTGGTTTATAAGCACATCTAAATGTACAAAGGAAATTTAAAGGGCCAGTTATCGTCCTAACAGAAAAAAAAACTAAACAAACAAGAGGCATACAGAACTATTCATTTCAAGATGCAAAAAAATATAAAACTGTACAACTGAACACTTTTAGTTTAAACTGAAGATCATTAATTAACTGATCATTAATAAAGTATGAAAATACAATTAGTAAACATTATATATACGCTCAAGAACAAGGCATTTATAGATGCACTTGTAAACTGTTTACTAACGCATTAAAATTTTGGAACAATGGTTTATAAAGGATGAAATAAATGCTTACTAATGCTTAACTAATCATTCATAGTGTGTATTTATTATAAAGTGTTACCCGAAAGTTTTATTCATTCATTCATTAATTCTGTTAAAAAACAGCAAGACACAAGATATTAACGTATAAAAAATGCCACAAGTCAGCTCTATTTTCATTTGTGGTCAGTTATTATCCATGTGTGGTGTAAATTAATACTAAAGGACAGCTTCTAATATATGCGTGTAGAGCGTTTTATGTAATTCATCTCCCACTTACTGGGGTAACCTTGTATGTGTGACGTGGTCAAGTGAAGGCGTATTTAGGGCATGTTTTACAAGAGTGTCGCAAGACTACGGGTCCAACTGTGGAAACATGGCATGATTTTGTCCTCTGTGTTCCAGGTCTTTATATATACTATTTCTAATAAAACAGTTTAGTTTTGTGTGTAATGGCACAATAATTATATTTAGTGTATATTATATTTATTATGCATCTGCTATTCCTTTCATTATGTCTTCCTGAATCGAGCCACGCGTCAAATCTTCTTTGTCTGTTGTAAATCAAACCTTATTTCTCACAGCGCGTCTTCTTCCAGAAACGAAACGCATATGAAGTGAACTTGGAGAAATGTTTTCAAGCAGAGCTCGCGCTGCTGTTGTGGGCGTGTACATGTCGCGCGACTCGCACGTGGATGTTTGTAATAACAATAGCGCGTGAAGCTCGGGGCGCGGTCGAATTAACTATAATGTGCTCAAACCATGAAAACGAACATGGTGTTATTTTCATACTGATAACTTTATCACAGAATATTTGTTTTCGACAGCACTAACTTCATTTTAGAGTAGAGATTTACAGCTTTAAATGTATCTCTCATGTCTGTGAGTCACGTTTTCGCTGAGTTTGAGTTCATTTTATTGACGTGTTTAAATCTGAACATCACGGAGACAGCAGAGAACGCACCCTGTTCATTTTTCCTTATTTATTAAAAGCAGAATGTTTTGTTGATATTGTGAGTGTATTAAAAAAAATAGACCCTTTACAGATTTGAATGCTGAATAACTCTTATATGTGCGATCATATATGACAGAGCAGTTTCAGTTCTTTTCTCTAACATCTAAAAAAAAGCTGCATGCTTCCGCTGGCGGGAGAGCCGACCTTAGACCGTTTTAAAGTAATGACAAAGTGGCCAGCGGCACAGTGCAGATCATAAACTATGTTTGATCAATTTAACCTTTTCATATCATCACAACTTGCCTAAAATTCAATAAAAACATTTCAAGCATGTAACAATGTTTAAACGTTAAACCACCTCCAGTGGAAACTAAATGACCAATGCCATCATTTTATTCAGAGTATTACATCATTAAAAGAGCCCACATTTATTTGGGTGCACTGACGATATCTTGAACAGTTCTTCACAAAAAATAACCGAAACTCAGTGAAAAAAAGACATAAACACAAAAAGCTTTAAATGACCACTTAACAAAGCAAAGCAAAGCAAAAAATAAATAAATAAATAAAAAAATCGAAAACAAAATCTCTTTCATTATAATTTTAATAAAGATGACTTAAGGTGCATCAGAGGAGATGACGAGTTATGAAATGTATCTTTGTGACGGACTCAGAAACCACTAAATAGTTTAAATATCTTCCTACTATTTTCCTGGGACATATTCCTGGTAATTAGGCTACTTTTGCTGATGCTGTGACAAGCTTTAGCCTATTGCGTGTATTTGAATGCAGAACTCTTCAG
>JAUCMU010000125.1:28472064-28497492 GCA_032275025.1 Enteromius treurensis
TCAGGTGTGTTTGATTAGGGTTAGATCCAAACTCTGCAGTGCATCGGACCTCCAGGGTAAGATTTGAGGAACCCTGATTTAGAAGAACCAAACAGTTGTTGGTCCACAGTGACTTCCATAGTAGGGGAAAAACCTTCTTGTATGTTCAACATAAGAAAGAGACTCATACAGGTTTGCAACGACATGAGGCAAAATTAAAATTGCTGAGTAAACTATGCTTTTAAAATAAATAATAGTTTCATTATTTACTAATGCATTATTAAAATCTAAAATTGTATCTGTTGATATTTTGGACATGAACTAAGAATGAACAGTTCCATTGTTGTTAAATAATGTTAATAAAGATGAATGCATTGCTCATTGATAGTTGAAGTTAAAGATAACTAATTAAACCATATTGTAAAGTGTTACTCAAATATTTTTTTAATTATGACCATTGCAGAGAACCGCATAAATATTTTCTTCAACTAATTCAAAGTACGATACACACTTTATAAAGGTTTGATTTTTAATGTTTCGCATTTGTAATTGGCAGCACAGCTTAAATTGTATTTAACCAAGATCACGCACGATTTCCCAACTATCTGTGATGGAACAAATTGGCAAAAACCTCCATGGACAGTAATAAATAAAAGATGGAAACCTCTCAAACTCGCAGCAAAGCGAAAAGTCCAGAAATCGACCCAAACGCTGAAACATCACAACAATCCCATTGTAATTTCATTTGGCTAAGCCTGAACCATTGAAGTGATTGTTGTAATTAATTTGGAAAGGTCAAAGGACCACTTGTGCTGCTGAGATATGTGTAAATGTGACTTTGCCAGGCTGGAGAGTCGAGAGCGGCGGGCCTCCGGAGACCACCGACCTCATTAACACACGAGGCCCGCTCAACAGCCACTTGTGCGTGATTGGCCTGATTAAGACGAGGAACGCTCTCCACGTAACCCTTCGGAGCAGAGCCTCGTTACTACATCATACAACCTCCCACCTCACATCACTATTAATGCGCCATTAGTACATAATTCACAAACACAACTCGTACGCAGAGCGGCGGTTAAAGGGCCCCGGGGCCGGTGCCGTCCGCTCCGGCTCTCCTCCCCAAAGAATACTAGACTTGTCCATTCTCATTCAGCACACATAAAATCACATCTGCGCTCTCTTAATGTGCTTAAGAAGCCTGCATTTTCCTTAATCAGCTCACTTAAGTGAGGAGGTGAGCGGGCCGGGGTGCTGGGCGGCCGCCGGTTTGGCCACGCTTTCCTTTTCACGGAGGCCCTCCTTGAATGTTTTGCTTGTGTACGATGTCTGTAATCCTGTATTGCTTTTTTCTTTTTTGCTTTTCTTGTTTCGTTTTGAAAAACGAAGGTGTCTAGTCACATACAGGTCTTAGCAAGAAAGAAAGTTCGAGAAATCCAAGCTGCCATCAAGGTACGTCTGGCTCTGCCCAGTTGCAGGGGGGGCTTTTCATCGCCATGGTTACAGGCTGTTCCTTTGTTTTCCTCCCCTCCCCTACCCCGCAGGTGTCTAGTCACATTCAGGTTCTTGCCAGAAGGAAATCTCGTGAATTTCATTCCAAGCTAAAGGTATGCGCTTTTCTGCTTTCGGGCTTGTGGTTGCCATGCGTCTCACTTCCTGTTTCCTGTGAATGCCTTGTTGCTCTAATTCCTGTAACCTAGATCCCTTGCATGCGAAGGCCTGTTTAGTATACATAATTCAGCGCCTCTGCCCCGTCCCCAATGTGCATCCTCCTTTCACGCTTGTCAGTGGACGTCTGTTTTCATGGCCGCTTTGGCCTCTGTCTCTGGCTGACCGCTGAGTGCGTGTGTGCTCTGAGTCTATCGCTATAGGTCCCACAGTGGCTCCTGGTTAAATATAGCAGGAGCGCTGGAACTGTCGGCACATGCCGCAAACCTGCAAAAGCAGCATATGCTTTGGAAATTAATATGGATGTGAAATTCAATAGCTCTGGAGAGCGAAGGCAACTATTAAGTTTGTTCCACAATTTTTCTGCTCACCGATTTGTAGCCGAGGCTTTGTAAATCCCAGTTTTCTATCCCTGTAATTTTGGGAGACGAGTTTTTTTAGAAGTCCACAAACTACATCTGTAGGTTCCATCTTTGTGGGATACAGAAATATTCTGTAAGTTAATAAATGATTAAATAGAATAAATCCACACACATTCTGATATTATGATATTTATACAGATCAGAATGTATGTGGACTAAATAAAAGCTCATCCATGCAGTTTTATTTTTCTAAACAGTGTGGATATTATCAAAAATAGGTTTACTGCTTAATGATAAATTTTAAAATATTTTTAACATCTGTAACAGTGCAATTTTAGTATTATTGAGATACTACTGTTGTTTTTATTAATATTTTTTTTCCATTTTTATTTTAATTATAAAGTTATTTTTGTTTTTGTTGTTTATTTAGTGGTTTATATAAGTCTATATATTTTTGTGAATTTTTATTTTTAAAGTTAAACTAAACTAAAATAAGTGTTCTCTTGGCAGCCAGCTGAAATGATTTTATTTTATTTTCAAGTATAAATACTTGAAATACCCCCCAACTAACTCTATCGGTTGACTTGCTGTGTTAGGAAATTCTGATAGTGACAGACGTAGTGTTTACACCTCTTTCTGGTAAATCAGCCTTCAAATAGCTTCTAGTTGCCTCTGCAAACGCATCACGAGACTTTGAATAAAATGTTTTTGAATAAAAATTTGAAATCATTAAATGACGAAACAAAGCCTCAGAAGCACAATGCACTTTGCTGGTCACGTGAATGCCTTTCTTGTGTCGTGTTTGCATGTGTGTGTCGTGTGTGGAGTGTTGTCTCGTGCTGGCAGTATGCTTCAGCTGGTGAGAGTGGCTGAGAGCTGGAGGTCAGAAGAGCACAGTCTAGAGTAAAACCAGCGCTGCTTTGCCTTTATCTCTCCTGGAGTTTAATGAGGTCATCTGTTCTTCCCAAACGCTCTGCACAAGAAGTCTGGACCAAAGAGGCCCATTAGGGCCATCGCTCAGATGCTTTTTGTGGCGTTCCCCTCTCTCCTGGCTCTTTCTCTTGGCTTTTTTTTCCTATAACCCACTGGCCGTCAAACGCTTTCTTCATGCCGCATTAATGAAACTACTGAAATCACCCCCCCATTCTCTCCCACTATGTCCAATTGTCCCCCCTGTGTGATTCAGTCATATAAACAGCAAAGTGTGCAGCATATAATCACCTTACACCAAATGCATCTCATCCACAAAGGCTGCGGCTTACAAAAAAGGGGCCTTTTGTGGAAGGGATAATCTGATAATAAATTGACCTGTCATTTAAGATACATCTGCAAAGGTCGTTTCCTAATGTCTGTGTTTACTGAAAGGACCTTGAGGTTGGTCTGACTTCTCTGTTACTTTCTCTTTCTTTTTGTGAGGTGATGACTAACTCCTTTTGACCAGCACACTTTTCCACAGTTCCCAGTTTACTCAGATAGATTAATGACTCCCCCATTTGTGTGCGTGCTTATGAGAGTGTGTGTGTGTGTGTGTGTGCCTAGTGGAGCGTCTGTGTGCATTTCCGCCATGAATGGCTGGTCTTTCAGGGACACTGGCGGCTGCCTGAGTAAAAACAGCCAGCTTTTGTATGGGTCTCTGTCTACTCTCATCTAAAGCAAATTAGAAATCAGGAGCGGGGAAGAATTTGAGCTCCCTCCTGCCATTTGCAGCGTAGCATTATAGTAAACCTGCCCAGTGTGCTCTTTTCTGAGACATGTTGACTGAAATGACTGTCATTATGGTGCCACTTTTTGAGCTGGTCTGTAATGAAACCCTAGCCACAGTGATCTCAAACTGCCATATTATCAGCTATAAATCTTCCCTAAAGATGCTTTCTGCAGTTCATATGCTTGACCAGTGCTCACACTGAGCCCTTAATCTTGGTTTTACTATTAGCATGTGCGGTGTGACTTCAGAGGGCTTAGCATATCATGGAAGGGATATGACTAAAAGCATATTTATGACATAAAAATTGAATACTAAATTCACAATTTGGCCATATTCAAAATTAGTGATATTCAGGAAGTCCTTGAAAGCACTGTTATCTAACTCCGCATTTCAGTCACTGTGTTATATCACTGCTGAAGAGACCACCATGGACTAGTTCTGCACTAGTTAGCACCCTGTTCACCAGCTGGTACGCTAGTTCCACATGCACCAATTAGGGATGCATTTTCTGTACAACAACAAAACACACTGATTAACAACCATATGCGGTGTTGAGAAAAATAATGGTAGGGTATAGGCGATTTCGGAGAGGCTACCTAGCTTTAAATGCATAAGATCCCACCCTGCCTGCATAATCACTCTCCAAAGCAAAGCCTCCTCCAAAACACATGAGGCAGACCAGAGGCTAACTAGTGGGATGATGAGAGACGGCATTGGGCATTGATTGGCAAACATTTTATAGTTCTAATCCTTCCATGGACAATATAACGAGTAGTTTTGAAAACGAAAATCAAAGAATTTACGTATTGCCTGCCCACTTGTTGGTCTTTTACGTTGTTCTGAATGAAAGTGCAAATGCATTCTTTGCCACTAGGTGCCGCTTTTGAAGTGCTAAAAAACCCCCAACATTTTCCTACTGCTTTAATGAAGCTAGCTACAATTGGTTACGGTGGCTTCAAATTCCGTCGCTACGCATACGTCATCGGAATGAGTGGTCTGATTGGTTGTAGATTTGTCCAGTAGTATACAGAGGCATCTGATGGACGCAGGTTAAGCCCGCATCCCAGAAGGTGGGTAGTAAGGCAGCTTGGCCAGACTAAGCTCCTATGAGCTTTAAAGTCGCGGAAGCCAGGCTAGCACTGTGTAGCTTTTATAATGAAACGGAAATGAAATCAACCTTTCGGACTCATTATTGCAGATTAGCATCACGCAAAGGAGGGGTTTGAAAAAATTCATCGCTTAGCGAACTGTTAGGGATGCATACATGTTGTTTAGGACTCTCAAAATCATAATATGAACCTTTCATTACCCATAATAGGGGCACTTTACACTAGTTAGGACTAGTTCCTGAAACTTTCTTTTGACATGGTCACCTTCTGCTAATTGATTGGTTCAAAATCAAAGGCAGAGTATATACGGTACTAATAAGAAGCTATGCTTTAAAACACAAGTTGAGAGCTGTAGTTCCAAAATGTTTATAAGAACCTTTGTTAGTAGTGATAAAAGATGCGACCATAATTAACTTTTTATGCCTTTCAGAAATGCAACCCAGCTAAAGATTTTGTTTTGCTTACTCAATTAAAAAAACTGTATGAAGACAATAAAACAATTTTATTCGTATTGTCACGACTGTATATAAAAGTGGTCAAAAGCCAAAAATATTTTTAATATGACATACATTTTTAATGTTTAATGCTGTGATGTCATGATATTAGCAAGAAGTTCCATTTTAGATTACATTATAAATGCAACGTCCATCAACTGAACTGCGTGCTTACACTTGATTTTAATAGGCGCAATCTAGTTTTGGCGTGTCTCGACAGTCACATGCAGCTGGTGTGAACACGGTGTTAGCTGGTGAGGGTTTTCCAACAAGGTCTTTCTGGTGGAATCTATCTGACTACAACTAGTTAAAGTGTGGTTCTTAACACCAGGATCCAAAACACAGTATATGCTGTTTTTTTCTGCAGGAATAAATCAGATGTATGAATATGTGTGGACTTGCCTCAAACCTCTCAGCATTCATGTAGCTTGTTTGAATAAAACTTGCCAAGATGTGCAAATTGAGCATTGACTATCCAACCTTGTTTGTTTGCGTTTAGGTGACAAGCATGGTAAGTACGAGTTCTCAGTGCTCTTGACCATGTACCGACGTGTCGCCGTCGCAGTACAGCAGCTGCTAAACACTTGCTTGAGCTCTGAGCCCCTCTGCCTCTCTCTAAGCCATACGTGAGCTGCTGCTCCCAGCATGTTTATCCTCAACCCATGGCCGCTTTTCACTGTCTTTTCAATGCAGTTGTCCTCCATTCACTGGCTTTTTCACATGTTCAGAGGCAGGACTTCCATCCTGTTACAGTCGTGCACGCTTTATAATCTGTATGGAGAATGTTTATCCTTTGTAGCATTCAGGCTTACACACTTTAGCTCGATTGATAAAATTACCAGTTTTAGAAATCCATCTATGCACAGACATTCCTTGTGTTATAAAAAGTCTATATTGAGAAATAAAATTTAGCCTTCTTGTGAGAATAACAAGGAGGTTGTGTAAAGGAGAAAGCATGTCTTTCAGGCCCTTTTCTTAGACACGTTCATCTGACATGTTCGGCTCGGTTTGATGACCTTGGTAGGAGCTTTTAGAATGAGAACATTGCACACTGCAGAAAAGAAAAGTTATTATTACTTAACCCTTGTTCCTGACAGACACAATGCATTTTATTAGACATGCAGGATAATATATAACATTAATGTCACTTCTCATTAGATTTAGTTTGAGCTCTTTCAGCACTGTACTCGATATTAAACATTATCATCTTCAGCTCTCTTTGCTGAAGGCTTTCGCTCTTTTTAGACTTTCTGTCTTTAATGCAAGCACATTCCTCTTAAGATCAATGCTTTCTGTCTGTGGATCTTTGTGTGTGAGGGTGTGGGCTGCTTTATTGTTCTGTGTTAACTGCAGTGGCGTGATGGTTTTCTTTTGGCTCACGGTTTGGTCTGTATCACGGTTCTGTAGTCAGTTTAAGTTCAGTAATCTTTTGTTTTTTTATAATAATTTATTAATTTAATTGATTATTAATGATTATTGATTAATGAATGATTATTAATTTAATCCACTAAATAATTTGTGCTTTCTCTATCGTTCAGAAGTTTGGAATATTTTTATATTATACTATTTAAATATATTTTAAAATGTGTTTTATCCCTGCGATGGCAAGGCTACATTTTCTCCAGTCTTTAGTGTCTCATTATTATTCTAATATGCTGATTTGCTCATTTAATTAATAATGGTTCTCATTATTATACATTTTGAAAAGCATTTTTGCTGCATTATATTTTGAAGAAAACTGTGATGCAGGACTTTTATATGAATGAAATGTTCAAAGAAAAGCATTTATTGGAACCGGAAATCCAATATATCTCTATGAAAGCATTTGCATTTTTTATTAAAAGTGCACTGTTACTGCAGTGTTTACATCTTTTATTAAGTATCACTTGAGATCAAAATAATTTGTCCTTTCTAAAGAAAGGTTTTATTTATGAATTTGATCGGTTTGCATGTATTCTTATATATTTATTTAGTGTAGTAGTTAAGTATCTTACCCCTACAGTTTTTACTGTAATGTTCTGAGCACCCAATCAGCATATCAGAATGATTCTCTGAAGGGTCGTGTGACTCTGAAGACTGGGGTAATGGCTGCTAAAATCTACGCTTTGCAATAATAATTCACAAAATAACTAATTTTGGTTAAATAAATGCATCCTTTGGTGAGTTCTTTCTAAGATGTCTGTCTATTCCAAACTTATGACCGGTAGTGTACGTTTTTGTTATAAATTAGAGAACCGTTAAGCAGCATTTACACTATTAGTGTCAGACTTCTGGCATTGAGAAAAAAATGTGGTACAAAGATGTATCCTGAACCGTGTTGTTAACAGAAACAGCTTCACTCCTAGCTCACTATGTCTGTACCCTTCCTGGATCCTAATTCCTTTTCTAAATGCTATTGAAGGATCAGAGCGTGAAGGACAAAGCTCTTCAGAGCATGGCCTCCATGTCCTCGGCCCAGATCGTCTCTGCCACCGCCATCCACAACAAGCTGGGTCTTCCGGGCACCCCGCGTCCTGCCTTCCCTGGAGCAGCAGGGGTAAGACCGCCCTCTGGCACCTACCTATCAGTACACTATCAGTACACGGCCTGCGTCAGGTCCAATCCCATTACACACACTCAGAGCCGTGCCCACATCACCTGCCTCCATCAGATAAGCCCACTAATGCCACACTCAAGATAACTAGACTGCATGGCACATAGTCCACCTCATTTCTCAATGGACAAGTGATAACTAATGTATCAAGAGTGCACAGACGTGTGTGTGCCTGTGGATAGGCTGTGTTTTGCTGTCTATTTATTTATCTAATTCTCTAGTTTTGGCAGGGCATGATATCCACGGGCCAGCCTGGATCCTCACAAGAGTGAGTATCTCTACTAGAAGTTCTGCTCTCATTGACCCACTAAAGCTTTTCCTCTTGCTACAGTGCTTGCAAGGCATATCAGGCATTCTTCGGATTCTTCTGATTATGTTCCCCCTCTTTTTCACCTCATTCTTCTTCTGCATCTTCTTCACTGTTGCGGTCTTCAGTTTCACCAACAATCTCTTCATTCTTTTCTTTCCCATTATTACTTTCGTCACTATCTTCTTTTTCTCATTACCACTAACTTCACCACCTTCCTGCGTCTCCTCATTGTTCTTCTCTACCACTGTCTTCACCTTCTGCATTTCCTTTTTCACCCGCCGTTACCTTCCTCCTTTTCTTTACCACCATCTTTAGCTTCTTCAGCACTTTCTTTTTCATCTTCTAAACTGTCTTTACCTTCTTCAACTTCTTCATCTTGCTCTTATTCTTCAACGTCTTCTCCTGTAATGAATGTACTGCTTACTCTAACGATTACATTGTATATTGTACATCATATTACATGATTATAATTGTAATTTTGTATAATCATAATTATTTAATATAGTTTGTATTATATATATGTATATGTTTACATAATATATTTATGTGTGTTGTGTAACCAAAAGGTAGGTTTGGTTTAAAGCATCTACCACTGTTTTAAGAAAGTGTACATTACAAGACAGATTCTTTAATTCCACAACTGATGTGCAGCAAAAAGCCCTAGATTATGACCAGCTTATAGTATATGCTTGCTGCCAATGCTGTCTAGTATGCACAAAGTAAATGAATGTTTATTTGAAATGTAGTCAGCCAGTTGTCAGGTGTGCACTAAGTCCTGCCTAGCAAGAAGTTTGTTACATCCAGTGCAATTAAGAGAATGTGAAAGCAGGTGGAGGGAAAGCTGGTGGGATATCATATTTCTACTTCTTCCTTTTTTTTTTTATTAAGTGTCATGACTATGATCTGATTCAGCATTTAATTTCCACGGAATTAAATTTATAGCCCAAAACTTTAATGTGCTTCTTTTGCTGCCTTGCAAGCACTGGCATTTCCTTCAGGAAATGCATATCTTCCTAATTCCTCCTGTCTCTGTTTTGTCTGCTTTATTGTCCTTCTTCTCTACTTGATGTCTGTATTTCCCCCGGCCCTTCCAGCTTTCTCTCTCTTCCTCGGAGGGATCAGAGATAGAGGAAGCCTTTCCAGAAACAGGGATGGGTTGAATCCAAGTTCGAATACTTTGTGCAGCTTTGTTTCTTCTTTGCTGTGTAACCCTCTTAATCTCTTCAGTATGTAGTGCCGCTAAACTTCAGGCTGCTCGTTTTCCTGCTCTAAATTCTTCTTTGTCTATGTCTTAGCATCAAGCCATTTGCTCAGCAAGCGTACCCTATCCAGCCAGCAGTCACAACTACAATCTCAAGTATGTCTTCTGTTTTGTTTTTTTGTTTTAGCAATTCTCATTCGGATTTATCATTCTTTATGTTTAGAAGAGCTGATATTCAGCGTGTGTATGTGTGTGTAGGTTATGAGCCCCCAACAGTGCCGGCTCCCACAGTGCCCGCCTGGCAGGGACGATCTATCGGCACATCTAAACTCAGACTGGTGGAGTTCTCCGCTTTTCTTGAGCACCAGAGAGATCCAGATTCTGTGAGTCACTTCTTTATGTTACTATAAGTCAAAATGAGATTAAAATGGAGCTAGTTTTATTGCTAATACACATTCCTGGTCTTATTGCACATGATTCATTATTGACCTTTAGACTACTAGTCAAAAGACCTCTTCAGAAGTGAGTGTTTTTAGATAGAAGTCCTCCACAATTGATTGAAAACACACATGCAACACGTACAATTTAATCTTTCTAATGGTGGTAAATACCCGCCCTGCATTTTTGGCTTAGATATATGTTTTACTCATCAAACCGTAATAAAACCATAATACAGTAAAAATGAGTTGCGAGTGACATTTTATGTTGACTGTAAAAATACAGTCTCCTGTTTTAATTTAAGTTTTACATTTGTAACATAACTCAGATGTTACCATGCTTATATAAAATGTATTGTTTCTATATTATATTAAAGAACCATCTCTAATATGTGTTACGGTTCATTTATATGTTGTGGTACGTTTGTGAATATCCTCGAACTATACATTAAGAACTTTAATTATAACACTTTTTACAATAAAATTTAATTTGTTAACTTAAACATCATGAACTACCAAAGAACACTTTTATGACACGTTGATGATTTTGTTGATGATTTACAAAAATGTGAATTTATATATATGTATATACTATATATATATATAACATTGTATGCGATTAATTGTGATTATTAATCAACATACCATGAAATGTATTAATTAACTGTTGTGAATAGATGGATAGTACTAGTTAAAAACCAAACAATAAAGCCCTTTTAGTCATTTTGACAAGGTTCCTGTTTCTAAGTTGTTCTCCCTCTTTTTTTCTGTGCAGTATAACAAGCATCTCTTCGTGCACATCGGTCAGACAAATCACTCTTACAATGATGCCTTGCTCGAGTCAGTGGACATTCGTCAGATTTATGACAAATTCCCTGAGAAGAAAGGAGGGCTGAAGGAATTGTTTGGCAAGGGTCCTCAGAATTCATTCTTTCTCATAAAGTTCTGGGTGAGTGAATCTCTGCAAAGAATGAGCATCTGTTGAGCAATTCGAAGACCACCGGACAATTATCCACAAAAGAAAACATAACTTTTAAAGTCCAAAAGAAACATATTATTTTTTAATTGATTAATTTAGGCTTAAAATAAACTCATATGCAGTGTGCTGTGTAATGTATGCCCAGCCTGTGCCAAGGTTTCTACAGTAATGAGAGCGAAATTACCGCAGTTCATGTTTACCGCCCATGCAACTGCCTATTTAACGCAAATATTTATCCACCGAGCGATTACATGCATGAATAATTGTGCATTTCCCTAAAGACACTGGGCCACTTTAGGTTTAAAGACAGCCGTCTCTGTTTACGCGTCCAATCCGCCGCCGCTATATTTGGCACGGCATAGCTGAAGTGTCCATGATCAAAGCTCGCACTTATTCCGTTTAATATCGCGAAACAATTGGATGACCTGGTTGCTCCTCTAATAGCTATTCAAACATTGCATGCATTTTGTGAAATGCTAACTAGCGGCAAGCAACAAAGTGGGCCTCGTTGTGGTTGGAGCGAGGCTGCTCGAATTCCGTTTGAAGTGACAGAAGGATCTGAATTTCAAATGAAACTCTGGATCTGCACAATAATGCCTCTCTTGGATATGATGTGAAAATGTAACAGGCTTGTCTTAATGAAAAGAGAGTATGCCAGAAATGAATATTTGAGCTTTCTCGATAATGAACATCGTGTTAGCTTACAGAAAGAGCGGAGAGAGAGCTGTTCTTTTTTCCTAGTCTCTTTCAGAATTTTTTACTCAAAGTTATTTAATCTATTCTTTCTAACCTTAGGCACAGCCTTTTTCTTTAATACCTGAATAGACTACAATTTGGAAATAGCCAGTGGTTGGTAGTTGAGTGTAGATTTAATGCAAGCTAAAAGGAATGAACGAACATTTCCTCACCTGCATGGTCTAACACCAATATACTGCAGAAGGTCCATAGAGGTCTTTTCATAATGTGTATGGATGAAAAAACAGTTTTCTACTAGTTTTGTGTTTGTGTGAGGAATAACCTGAAGTATAAATCCTCTATAGGTTTAGCTGTTCTTTCAGTCTCCACTAGATGTCAGTATTGAATGTTATATGCTGATGAATCTATCCGTTTGCTGCTGTAGATTTCTCTGTGCTGGAAGTATTTGACATTATTAGATTGAAATGAAAGCTATTATTTCATTGCTTCCTAGGCTGATTTGAATTGCAACATTCAGGACGAAACAGGGGCTTTCTATGGAGTGACCAGTCAGTACGAGAGCCCAGAGAACATGACCATCACCTGCTCCACGAAGGTTTGCTCGTTTGGAAAACAGGTCGTGGAGAAAGTGGAGGTGAATTTCAAGCAATCGTTGTTGATACAACTCAGTTGTGTTGTCTAAATGTACGCAATAAATGCTCTTCCACTAATATCCGTTTCCCAGAAATGTAATTGCACTTTTATGACTCAATGGATTCCTTAGTTCTTTGTCTGAAATTGGGGGCAAAAAGCACATTGTCTTTTGAATTTGATGAGAAATTCATGTCATTGAAGACTGATAGCTGAATCTAAACACAATTTGAGGCATTGAGATTTTGTGTTTAGAAATGTGATTTAATTTATTTTTAATGCTTAGTCATACAAAAAAAAAAAAGATGTACTGAATAGTTGCATCATGGTTTTGAAAGAATACAGATTTTTTCATGTTTGTAAAAGACTCTCATGCTCATTTTTTTTATCATGACATAAATACAGTAAAACAGTAATACTGAGAACTCTGGGGTTTATATATATATATATATATATATATATATATATATATTATGGTGATGTTAATGCTGAGTTTTAGCAGCCATATTGCAGTCTTCAGTGTCATGATCCTTTAGATATCATTCTGAATACGTTGATTTGTTGCTTAAGAAAGTGTTTTCTGCTGCTTAATATCTTTGAGGAAACTGATATACTACAACTCAAATTTCAGGGCAAGTAAAAAAAGAATTCATATGCAGCAAGGACCCATTAAATGGATCAAAAGTAACAGTAAAGACATTTTTAATGCTACAACAGATTTTTTTCTGTTTCCACAAAAATATTTAGCAGTATTATTAGCTGTTTTCTAAAAAGTAAGAATATACTATTATGAATAATTGAGCAGCAAATCAGCATAATAGAATGGTTTCAGAAGGATCATGTGACACTG
Source organism: Enteromius treurensis (assembly GCA_032275025.1). Classification (NCBI taxonomy): domain Eukaryota; kingdom Metazoa; phylum Chordata; class Actinopteri; order Cypriniformes; family Cyprinidae; genus Enteromius; species Enteromius treurensis. The sequence goes on from JAUCMU010000125.1 coordinate 28,485,075, forward strand.
GAGACTGGAATAATAACGCAGACAATTCAGCTTTGTTATCAGGGTAATATTTTCATAATCGTGCTGTTACGGTGTCAAATAAACGAAGCATTGGTAAACAATAGATTTCTTTTAAAACAATTCAAACTAACTTAATTTCTGGTAGTGTGTATGTAATGGTGCTTTCTCCCATCTGTGCTCTCAGACGGAGTATGCTCGCTTTGAGAACGGACGCTTTGTTTACCGGATAAGTCGATCTCCCATGTGTGAATACATGATCAACTTCATCCACAAGCTCAAACACCTGCCTGAGAAATACATGATGAACAGCGTCCTGGAGAACTTCACCATCTTATTGGTGAGTCAGTGATGATGATTAAACCAATCAGTGAGAGCTTTCGGTGCAGGGCGGAGCAGAGACGACCCAGCATTCCTGGCATTCCTGTGGCGCAGTGCAAAGCCTGTTAATCTCCTGCAAAGGGGGGGGAACCCCTTTCTCTAACCTTCATACACACAAGGATTAGAGCCCTATTCTCTCCTACAGTGAGGGTCTTACTAATGCACTTTCCCTGCTCTCTTCCTTCAATCCCTCACATCCTGGTGCTGTGCAGCTGTAAACCTGCTCTCGTGGGTTACGACTCTCACCTGCCATGGAGGTTTTAGTTGTTATGATAGATTCAGGGAGGATGTGTGTGTGTTTATAGTGAGTGCTTGTGTACAGTATATGTTGTGGAAGGGTGGCGACATTGGTATTAACATCCATCTTAGGTTATCCGATCACACACAGCACTAAATGTTTAGTATTGGATTACATTTATATATGTATAAAAATTGCAAATTATTTTATTTTAGGTCTGTCATAATGTCAGTATAACAGACATAAACATGGGTTACACTACCATTTAAGAATTTGGTATCTGTTGGTTTATTTTCTTCTTTTTTCTTTAGTGAAAATATGACCTGGAATTTATTTTTATTTTTTCTTTACAGGCTTGTGAGATTTTAAGCCTAGACTTGAACTGTATTATAATAATCAGTCTCGTTCTCTCTCCGTACTTCAGGTGGTAACAAACAGAGACACACAGGAGACCCTGCTGTGCATGGCCTGTGTGTTCGAAGTGTCAAACAGCGAGCACGGAGCCCAGCATCACATCTACAGACTAGTGAAGGAATGAAGCAGCTCTTTCACACAGACTCTGGACCTCAGTACAGTGGCAGTGCCTCTAGCTCAACACTCACTCAAGATGATTTTCCGTCACATTTGGGTGATGCTTATAATTATATATATTTTTTTTTTCTTTATTAATATGTGTTTGACGTTTAACTGCAGCTGTGAATCGCGGTACAGTTGTATTATGTTTTAATATGGGAAAGAATGTCAAAGAATGCAGAATCAACATTCATTCGTAGACTATACATATAAAGTGACAGTATCATTCAACTTAAAGGACAGGTTAAGTTAGAATGAATCCGAAACCGACCTCATTTCAAATTGTATTTATTTTTTTTTTTATCTCGGAAGCGTACACATCTGAAAGCGTATGGGTGCAGCCATAAATGTGTGTGTGTGTGTGTGAGTAGGGTGTAGGTGTACAGATGTATATACATTCTCACTCACGCAGGTATTTTTCCCAAAGAAAAAGTATTTGCGAAATTTAATTTCTGTAACATTGATTTATTAAAAAGAAATCTATTGTAGGTAGGTGTATATACGTTCCTGCATTCCGAACATTCTGAGAATTCAGGGAATTCTGAAGCCCAGCCCTTGAAAAGAATTACTTTGTACACACTACTCTTTTTTTTTTTTTTTCTTCGTTGAGGAATTACTGCACTGTGATACGAGACGTTTATACCAACCTGTGTCTGTTGTCATGTGTCATCACCTGCAATAAGATAACGCAGAGAATCGACCCCTTACTGTTGACTGTACAGCTTGTGTAAAAGGTAACTCAGAAGCACTACCAGAGCTTGATGGATTATCCATCAGATTGACCCGAGCACTTGGATCCACTCGTCGGACAAGCCTTAGAGCGTGTTTGCCGCTGGAAAGCCACACTTTTCACGAAGCCCATCCCTGAACGTGCTGTACGTCACGGAGCGCTCCTTCATCTTCTGTACGAATCTGTCCCAGAGTTCCTCGCTGCCTTTGACATCCCCACACAGCCCATGTCTCCGTGGCCTAATCGATTTCTACAACTGCAAGCCTTAATAATGGTTGTGTGAACTCCAAAAGATGCCACTAAAGCTGTGACCTCTTTCCTAAGCTGGAAGACTTTCTTATTGTCACATGTTGTAGGAATTGTACAGTACACACCTGCCAAAGTGTAACAATATACAGCACAGTGCCTTAGTGTATGAAGTGAACGTGGATGAGCGCAGTCATTTTTCTGGAAACGGTAACACTAAAGGTGCGGTCACATTTACTGTTCTAGTGCAGATGAAATCAGTTATTTCGATAGGTCACACTTGTTTCAAAGAGTTCGCCGCTCTGACTAGCTGAGAGATACTTGGTTCGAAAACGACACATCGCTGTGCTGTTGATAATAAGTAATGGGCGTTTTGCCCATTTGCAGTTTCACAAATGTGACCGCACCTTCAGATCCTACGTGTCATCTTTATAAAAGAGCACTGGCCATTCGGTTGACCTTTCACTCTCAGAGACGGAAGACATATTTAAACATACAGATCTTGCCTTTCTTCTCCGAAAAGACCAAAAAGTTGAAGGAGACGCATCGAGCTCCTCTTTATTTCCTGCACTGTAGCATGAAAGTGCCTTTGGTTATGATTTTCCAGCTTAGAAAAGACAGATGTGGTTTTTTTTTTTTTTTTGCGTTCTTAAGTGATCAAAAACCAAACCAAAAAAAAAAAAGAAGAAGAATAAAAAAAAAAAAAAGTGGATGTAGGTCAAATATTCACCACATTGCCTTTCACGAGAATTTTATAGAAAAATCATCATGGGCTAGTGAGTGGAAAAAAAAATACAAGTTATGTAATAATTATTAATAACAAACTTCTATCAGCATTGGATTTGGTGGATGTGGCAGACTGTCATATTTGTTCTGTTTTGTTTTCTTTCGAACTATGAACTTCGACATAGAGCTTTAGCTACTTTTCTAGTGCATAATCGAATTGTAAAAGCGGGAAAAGCACCGTGGAGATTATGATTGCTGAATGGTGTTTGCTTTTCCTTGTTTCAAGCCATTTCAATGTCTTATTTTGATTATAGAAACTATATGAAGTGACGTCAAGGTGTGTCGCTCCTCAGACCTTAAAGATAGTCAAGGATATTAACCGCTAAGCTGGCTTCACCAAACCATATCATCTTCACTGCATAATTTATTCACTGCAATGTTCATTTAAGTGGATTGAGCCCTCAAAGCGTGAGAGACGCTAGATTTAGATTTACAGCCGTGTGTATGTGTGTGTGAGTGTGTGTGTGTGTGTGTGTTTTAGCGCTTCAAGTAAACTGTGGACTTATTAAGTGCGCGCGATATCAAAGCGGCAGATGACGTTGATTGTTTGGTGTTTGCCGTAACGTTACCTTCGCCCTTCGTTCTCGTTCACGTTTCATATAGAGATCTTCCTGTATTGTTCTACATGTACGCGATGGTTTTGTGACGACGTCAGTATATTCAGAGCCCGTTTGGGCGGTGATACTGTTACTGCTGCGCTGCTGGTACATCTGCTACGTCAGTTCCTCCTTAACAGTCCCCTTTACTTCTCTAGGGATCTGAGAACTAATGCCTTTAGTATGATGAATGTTAAACGGACATTGCTTTGCTAGTAACGGACACTAAGCAAGGATTTGAGCGGAATCCAGACTACAGTATGTCAGCTGTTTAGCTTCTGTTTTTTGATCTCTGTTTGTATTTTGTCTATGTGTAGGTACTGGTACCTCCTATGTTCATTACCATTTAAGATGTTGGCTTTAAAGTGAACTTTTCTCTAGTTCAGATAGTATCATAAAAAATAAAAAAAATATTGGGTTTGTGTGCAGAGATTTTTTTGTAAAAAGGTGCTTTGTATAAAATTATATATTCTGGCTTTTCTTGGTACAAAGGTGTGATATCTTTTAATATCCCTGATGATGGAAAAAAAGCCTTGGAGCAAGGCTGAGAGAGAAAAGAAAAAACCTATTATGTGTGTGTTCTTTATCGCATATGGTCTTGTCTTTGCTCCGTAACATTTTGATGCCTTCTTGATAAAGTGGTAGATATTTTGTAGCTTTCTAGATACTTTGTATGTATACAATATTGAATAAAATAAGTCATTAAAACAGCTTGTCTGGTCATGTGCTATGTTCCAGAATGATGGGTCACCAAACAGTTTTGGTAAGCAATGGCTTTCATTGTAAATAAATAAATAAAGAGGATCCATATTTACTCTACCAGTCAAATATTTGGAAAATATTTTTTATATATATTTTTTTTGAAAGAAGTTTCTTATGTTTAACGAGGCTACATTTATTTGGTTAAAACATAATATTGTATTGCGATGTAAAATAAAAATGTTCTATTTTAATATACATTAAAATTGAAATTATTCCTGTGATGAAAAGCTGCAACGTGATCCTTCAGAAATCATTCTAATATGCTGATTTATTATCAGTGCTGGAAACTGATATTGTGCTGCTCAATATTTGTTTGGAACCTGTGATTGAAGTTATTGATTCTTAAATGAATAAAATGTTGAAAAGAAGAGCATTTATTTTAAATAGAAATCCTTTCTACCAATATACACTTCCATTCAAGTGTGTGGGGTCAGTAAATGCATGTTTTGTTTTTTTAATCTAACTTTTATTCAGCATTAGTGATGGCAAATATTTATATTGTTAGAAAGGATTTATAGTTTTAACAAGTGCTGTTCTTTATAACTTTATAAAAAAAAAACTAATTCTATGAATTCTAATTCTAATAAAAGATTCTGAAGGATCGTGTGACGCTTTAGACTGGAGTAACGACTTATGGAAATTCAGCTTTGCATCACAGGAATAAATTATATTTTAAAGTATATTAAAATAGAAACACATTCTTTTAAATGAAACAAATATTTTATATAACGTTTTTTCTTGTATTTTCTATTTGAATAAATGCAGGCTCGATGAACAAAAGAAACATCTTTTAAAATATTTCAAATCTTACTGTTTCCAAACTTTTGACTGGTAGTGTGTATATGGGTAGTTGAAAACTTTGTCGTATGGTGTGACGTAGAAAAAAATAACTTTACACACAAATAACAAAAAATGAAAAATGCAAAAAAAAACAAAAAAAAAAACAAACAACATTTTTGCTGTCAAAACCATAGGACGCATTGATGCATCGACTACCCATGAAAAGACGTCAATTAAAATAAATCTTTCCTTCAAGGTTTTTAAAAAAAACATCTGTAATGATATTTATATTTAAGTCTGCAGCGCCATCTGTTGTCCTTTATAGGAACAGACTTTGAAAACAGTTGAACTATTTGTTCCCCCCAGTTTTATTTATGATACACATTGTAGTGCATGCTTATTAAAACTAAATGTTTTATCCACACACTTATTATTTACTCTAGTACAGCACTTTAATAATCTTGTTTTGAACTTCATAGAGGCAATTAACATTTTAATATATAATTTCGACATAAACTGTAAAAAAAAAAAAAAAAAATCCTGTATTCACCCTGATTCCATTAAAGATGTAAATGATTATGTTTAAGGAAAAGTTTGTTTCACTGCAATGAATAGGTGCCCTTAAAAAGTCCAAATAGCGTATGATATCATTACAATGATCAATGATCCCATGTCTTGTGTATTAAAAAGCTGCATGTTTATTTTTTACAAATTTATCATTAATACTTTTAAATGTGTCGCTTCTGGCTGAAATATAAGTCCTCTATGTATAATATTACTTTCTTATTTCCATTCACTGGCAATTGTCCTGCAAATTTGAGCTCCAATCAAACACACCTGAACCAGCTAATTAAACTATTCAGGATTAATACTAAGCTACAGACAGGTGAGTTTGATCAAAGGTGAACCCCTGCTGTAAAAAATTTTTCTAAATTTGTTTCAATGAGGAAACAAACATATCAAACTCCCAAACTGAAGGTGAGTACATTTTAAGCAAATCAACGATTTCTAATTTCTTGGCCATCTCGTACGCTACGTGTAGTTACATGAGTGCTGAACGCTAGGGGGCGTGATTATTCCACTATTTGTGAACGCTGCATTAATGAGGGTGAACAGCAGGGGTCACTGCAGATTTACTTTCAGAAAGGTTTTTAAAAAAAGTTTAAAAAGCATAATAGAATATATGGAAAACATAATACATTTAATAGACAGAACTTGGCTGTTGTTTCATTGCATATCCGTTTGTTTTAGTGACTGATGAAACCATGCTTTCACACTGAGCATGCAATTTTATTAATGTAAAGGGTGTTGGTGTTTTACCCTAAATTAGATCTGTTTCGACCATGCAATTAGTATTTATTTTACCTTACCACTGCATATAAACTTTAGATTAATAATTAATCTAGATAAGCATAAGTGTTTGGTTTGTTCTGCACAATTTTTAATAACACACAATACTCCTAATGAAGCATCATTAAACCCCAAGCTTGAAGAAGTAAATCTCCTTTATTTTGGCTTTCAAAACTAAAACAACACAAAAATGCCATTATAAAAATTGTGTCCATCACAAGGTGTGTTTTAGGCGTGTTAACAGTGGACTCTGCTCAGAAGGCAGTCCCAGTTCACTGTGGGTTGGGAGAGGCTGCTTTCTTTTGTCTTGGATGCACAGGGTTAAAGATGCACTCAGGTTAAAGGTGAAGAGTGCTTTTGAAAAACATGCTTTAAATCATATCCACTCACATGAGATGGTTCTAGTCGTATCGGTTTCCTGACAAAAGATGATTTATTGTACACGGAGGGGTGCCTAATAGGGGGCTGACAAACTAATATGACATGACCAGCAGAATACTACTGATTTCGCTTCTCAGCATCCTGTTTTCCACTTTTGCTGACAAAATAAATGAATCATGTCATACTGTACATAATTTATCTCTACAGTATCTTAAATAGCCTGATATATATATATATATATATATATATATATACACACAGTAGTCAGCATTCAAAGTGGATCAAAATCTTTAACAAAGTGTTCCTAAAACAAAAACAATACCTATTCTTGTCTTACGACAATTTTGATGAACTTTTATGATCCACTTTAAATGTTGACTACTGTATGTACATGTATATATATATATATATATATATATATATAGGCTATATAATATTTTTTGTCATTAGTGATTTACTGTAAAGAATTGTAAACAAACAAACAAAATAAAGTAATAGCATGTTATAAAAACTGCGTAAAAACCTTATGTTTGTTCCTTTTATTTAAATAAATAATGAATAATAATTATAATTAAATAAATAAATGAAATGGAAATAAACCCATAAAAGACAATAGTAAGTATGTAATAAAACAATATTATTATCTGAGGTGAATTTCTTTGAATTCAGTGACTTTATTATCTTTTTTGTCATTTTTGTATAGACAAGCAAAACAGCTTATCAGGTCCTTGTTCTTGTTTTCGTGTATAGATGGATGGATGGATGATGGGGATGATGATGAATATTGGAAATACGAAGTAAATTTGTTATCACTATGTTTTTATTTTGGTTTAATTATTTTAAAGACTTCCAATTAGAAGTGCACACAACAGGTATGGTATAAGCCGTGATCTGTAGAGAGTGTGTAGGTCACGTGATCGGTGTAGTGTACTCGCAGCAGCAGCGCTGTCCCGTCTGCTCTCATTCACTCACACACTCTGAGACACACACATACAACAAACCTGAAAACACTGGACTATGACGAACTCTTCAGTTCTCACACGGGCTGAGTCTGACTTATCTTTATTACTGAGGATAAACCCGAACATTTCATAGTTTTATTTTTATCATATATTTCACCTGAACTGAAGATTGCCTGCGCCAGGAAACTTTTACAGACTTGCTGGGATCCTTCTGAGAGATGGAGGCAGAGGAAAATAAAATTTCAGTGTGGGTTTGTCGCGAAGAGAAGCTGGTGTCGGGCTTGTCGAAGCGCACGACCTGCGCTGATGTGATCCGGGTTTTACTGGAGGAGCCGAACCCGGAGCAGCGTGCGTCTCTCTCGGGCTCTCCTCAGTCCTACTGCATCGTGGAGAAATGGAGAGGATTTGAACGGATTTTACCCAACAAAACCAAAATTCTGCGACTGTGGAGCGCGTGGGGAGAGGAGCAAGAAAACGTCCGGTTTGTGTTGGTGAAAAACGAGGCGTCTTTACCCAGCAACGGGCCGCGGAGCGCAGAGGCGCGCGTCGTGCTCAGCAAGGAGAGCCCGTGCGCCTACAAGGGGACCGCCAGAGTGACCATGGCTCTGTCACAGGAGAAACAAAGACGGATAGTCAGGAAAGCCTTCAGAAAGTTGGATAAAATCAATAAAAAACGGGCGCAGGCTGCGTCCAAAGATGCCTCGTCCATGGAGAAGATGGAGACCCTTGTGCACCTGGTCATTTCTCAAGATCACACCATCCGCCAGCAGATTCAGAGGATAAAAGAGCTCGACAGGGAAATCGAAAGGTATGAGGCCAAAGTGCATTTTGACAGAATGAAGATGCACGGGATCAACTATGTCCAGGATACGTATTTAGAGGACTCCAACCCAGATACAGTTGGCGAGGGGGACAAACCCAGCACAGAAACAGCTCTCGCCCAGTTTGAGGAATATGCTCAGAGATGCGAGGAGGTCATCAAACTGCAGGAAGAGCTGGCCAACCACGAGGCCCTCATGGAGAGCATCACAACTGAGATTCAAGAGGAACTCAACCAGAGGTGGATGAAAAGAAGACACGAGGAACTTGCGAATAAAGACTCTGAAAGCACTTCGGCCGAGATGACTCTCAGAGTCACAACTCAAGAAAAAGACAACGGACCTTCAGTGGTGGATGCATCTTCTGAAAACGAGGTGCTTCTGGAAGAAGAGAGGATCAGAACCCAACTTGACACCAGTTTGTACATCGGTCTGCGGCTGAACACTGATTTGGAGGCCATAAGGAATGACTTGGATTTGACACATGAGATATGGGGAGACAAAGAGAAAGAACTGAGGGATTTAATGGAGAAAGTCAACTCTTTGGATTTTGAGGAGGACAGTGAGGGCGATGCCGAGCTGAAAGAGGAAAACACAATAGAAACAGACAGATTGATGCCGCTCAAGGGGGAAAGTGTGTGGGTGGAGCAGGCAAGAGGGCTTTCAAAAACATGTGACGTGAATGATGATGACTCTGATACAGGACTCAGCTCAATGCATAGTCAGGACTCAGATATCACTCCCATCTGCGAATCTTTGGTGTAAAAAAAAGCGTACGTTCAGGTTATCCTTTGCTGGATAGCTCAAATGAACAATGTTTGTCTTAATTTAACACATTCACATTTGCATACTGTAAACTAGCATAAAACTGTGGCAAACAGGAGTGCTTGGAAAGTAATAAAAGGTACTCTCTTGCAAATCAAAATGAAATTGCATTATTAAATCACATTAAGAACATACTGAAACTATATGCACTTACCAAACATTCATAGTATTTTCTTTTTTTTTTTTCATGTTGAATACAATTTATGGTAGCTTTGTTCTGCCATTAAATAAAAATGTCAATTTATGGAAAAAAAAAAAAAAAAAAAAAAAAAAAAATGTGATGCATTCAGAATTCTAAGAAGAGTCAAAATTGTGAGCTGTACTCAGAAGAAAAAGAAAAGAAGGGAACACTTATTAACTATGACTTTTCCCTCAATAAATTCCTAATTTGCTGCATATTAGTAAGGTCGTTGTTAAGTTTAGGAATTGGAAAAGGGATGTAGTAAAAGGTTATGCAGAGTAAGGCATTAATATGTGCTTAATTAGCAGTAATAAATGGTTACTATTCTAGTAATACGCATGCTAATAAGCAACTAGTTAAGAAACCCTAAAGTAAAGTGTTACCAAGAGTTCTAAAGAAAAAGGCAGAAAAAAACAAAATTTTTATATTTTTGTTCCATGGTGGAAAAAAGCTTCCAATAATCAGTGTTAACTTCGTACATGTATTTGTGATCACAGCACTGTTATTTTAAGAAAAAAACATTCAGGTTTGAAATCTGTGTGGTTGGATTTTTCTGCTTGAGTCATCATTTCCAACATTATGAAGCCTTTGCTTTGCAGATCATTACATTACAATCGTACAATCTTACATTACAGTATGGTTATTGCTTCACGAAAAGCCATTTAAAGCTGAAATGTGTGATTTCTGTGCATCATCAACTGGAATTTTTTAAATAATCTTAAAAGTTTTCAAACTAATTTTTGTCTTGCAAATATTTAAGAGATTTTAATAGATGCATGAGAAGAGATTTTAATAGAGCATGAAATAAACATGAAATAAAATGTCCCTGTCTGCTGCCAGTCTGCATTTTTGTGACATTTTAATGGCGCTCTAGTGTGATTTGTCACCTGGTGTTTACGACTCAGGTGACTGGCTAAAAAAATCTACTTGAGGAACACATGAGCAGAAATGACGGAAGAAATTATATTAAATTATGCACTTCCTTGTAAATGTTGGCAAGCCAACCAATAGTTGTTTTTTTTTGAGATGATATATACTTCCTTGAGAGAAAGCATTAAAAGAAGCACACTTCAGCTTTAAGTTGCATTATGGTATTGCTTGAACCTAAGAAAGTTGCAGTATAGTTATGTACTGTATATGGGAAAACTAATTTGAATGATTGCAAGAGATATAAAAATATATATTTTTAGTAAACATGAGTAAGTAATGGACATCCCAAGATGATATAGATAAAGATTTTTATTATTATTAATTTACAGTTTTGTTTTTTTTAGGGAATCCATGTATTTAGAAATGTACAAATGTAACATTTGTGTCATATGAAATTCTGTCATAAAACAATATTGTATTAGAAACTGAAAAACTGACAAATGCTTCATTTACTTATTTTGAAACATCATTTTCTCACACAATAATAAGAAACAAAATACAATAATTTTTCCAGCAGTGTTGTAGAGTAAAAATAACACTCATTATTTGTCTGTGTTTAGTAAAATTAGGTGTTATAAAACAATTACTTCACTACCTGACACATCATGTAAATGTAACTCTTTTTTTCCTGATGTTTAATTGAGGAATGTTACAGAACCCAGATGTTTCACTGCTTGTATAATTAGAAAAAGCTCTAAATGTTGTTCAGACTCCAAGGTAAAGAAAGAAAACGCATGTGGTAAAATAATTGTGAGTGTTGTATGAACCGGGGAGGCGAGTTGCTGGTGGCATAAAGTGTTATGCAATCCTCCCGTCCCAGAGGAAAACAGGCAGAGCACAATTGGGGAGGTGAGCTACATATTTTACACAGGTTTTCACAGAGTGCCAGTCATTGTGAAAGCAGGACATTTACATAACGCACCCAGATAACCTCCTCTCACATGCTCACATCTAAGGACACTCAAGACCCTAGACTCCAGGATCAGTTTTGGCAGGGGCAGAGTTGAATAAATTACTTAAAAGTGAATTTTAAGTCAATAACAACAGAAATAAGAACGCTAAAATGATATTATCTGCATTTACTATAAATTTAAACTATAATACATTTGCATTTAATTGTCAATAACATGTAATTAAGTGTCTAAAAACTACATACAGTTTGTACATAAGCATAATCTTTTAAAGTGCCCCTATCATGAGTTATGAAAGGTTCATATTTAGGAGTTTCAAACATGCAATCAAGTTAAAATAAAACAAACAAACTTTGATTGTCTTATAATATGCATTTGCTTTACCTTATTTGTTCAATGACTCCCAAACGATTCGTTCAACTATTAATTTTTCCAAACCCCTTCAGTGATTGGTCTTTCCTTTAAAGCAGTGTTTGTGAGCTTTTAACAATCCAAGAGTGACACCTAGTGGCAGAGAATGAATTTGCATTTTCATGCAGACCAACTCGAAAATATGGAAGTCTAAGTGTAGCAAAATTCAATTTGCAATACAATTTTCAAAATGACAATGCAATATTCAAAATGTATTTGTGACGAATGCGACATGAGCGTTTGAATCCATTTACAAGAGCTTTATTTCAAAAGGCAACAGACAGGGTCAAAATAACAGGTAGAGAGTAACAACGGAGGCAGAGCAAAATCATTGTCAAAAATACAAAGCAAAGGGTCGAGGCAGGCGGTGAACAATCACAGAGTCAGAGAACAGAGCAAGGTCAAAAACAACAGAAACAAACATGAAACTGGAACGCTTAGAAATTGCTTATGCAGGTCAATACTTTGCGGGGAACTGTTGTGAGACTGTCGCTGCGTCCGAAATCGCTTACTTCCCTACTATATAGTACGTGAAAAACAGTATGCGAGGCGAGTAGTAT
>JAUCMU010000125.1:28497592-28521036 GCA_032275025.1 Enteromius treurensis
GACCCCCAATAAATCAAAAAAGTGCAAATTTAAAAATTTCACATTTCACATACTCATTTCAGTGTATATTTATATATATATATATATATATATATATATATATATATATATACATATCATACAGATTTTTTTTTTTTACTAAAAGTATTTCAAGATCTTCCTAAAAATAAGTGCCTCCAAAAGCTTCATAGTTAAAGGGGTCATATAACGCCAATTTTCCTATAGCTAATTAAAATTTCTGAATGGTAGTGTGACAAAAAACCACACTCATTTTACCCTGTCAAAAATGCTCTTTTCAAAACACTGTGCTGTGTACTTCCCCTTTAAATCTTCTGTAGGTGAGGCTGGATCATGAATGATCTGAGTGAACATAAACGCATTTAAGTAGATCAAGGGCGCATTTCCTTCAGAAACAAACGTAAATTAAGGTTAATCCTCTGTGTCTTCAGCCAATCAAATGTCAGAAGTAAATGACTACTGCTATGTTCATTATTACATTTAATAACAAAACAATAATCTCTTAGGAGTCTTGCTTGTCTCTGCATCTCGGTCTGATGACGGCTCACTCAGGGTCTGAGGTAAGACACCAGTTTAGTCTGTGTGACACACTGCTGTCAATCAACAATCGTGGGAGGGGCCTCCCACCCCTTGATTTGAGACAAAAAAAAAACACTGGGTGGATTTTTATCATTATAGGGTGGTTGTGTACACAAACTGCCAAAACACAATTCAATTCAAACAACTTGTAAAAGTGTATCTGACATTGTATGACCCCTTTAAAGATGATTGTTTCATTACAAAAAAATGCTGCAGGCTCTGTTGGTTGCATTGTCTATTTTTGCAGATGTTATCTGATTAAACCTTGACTGAGGAAGTGTAAGGCACTCTCATGGTCTCCTTGTGTTCAATAAAGTATGACGGAGGTTGAGCTGCAATCTCCCACGGTCCTGGAGGACGCTGAATGCCAGCATCAACACGCTGCCCTGAGAAAGATTTGAGCTTACATGTGAAAATCAGCTGAGAACTGAACAAATAGTTGGAATCTGGTTCAGAACAATGTATGAATCATTTATAAGTGGCAGTTTTTTTTTACTTATTAAGGGGAAACAGGATTTTATTCAGAAGCCTGAACAAGCATCTCTTTATTGACCGTCGGTACCTGTGAAAGGCTCCTGACTCCATTCAGTATATCTGGACTCTGTGAATGTCTCCAAACGATACTGAGGACAAAAACAGAACAAAAAGACAGTTGACTTTATTCAACTATTCGATTTTTAAAAAATCCTTGACTTAATTTTGCTCGTGTCGACTAACCGGAAAAATACTGTAAATGGTGCATTTCATGGACGAGAATCCATAAAACACAGACTGACTGTTCTTCAAAGCTGCATGATATATTAAACCCATTTAAAATAGTTAAGCATATTTGTGAATTTATAAACGCTGCAATTTATGTTTTGATGTCTACATATTCATTTTGATTACAGTGGCTATGGCATTTCTGTCATAAAGAAATGGCCAAATATCAAAGCTTAAGTGGACATTTGAAAGAAATGGTGTTTGGTCAATATTAAAAAGGGATCAGATCTAATATGCTTTAGCTGTATTGTTTATAATACATTAGGTATTTGAACAGTTTTGTTGAATGAAACCATATGATTTCTTGCTTTTATACTATTTTTGAGCTAATTATTATTGCCTTATATCTATATGTATTAAAGTTTGCTTTAAAAAAAGATTTGATTTGGTTTAATAGTTTAATAAAATATTCTTAATTAAAAATGAATCAATAATATTTATGTGTATTTACTTGTACATTTGTACATTCTCAAAATGAATTATAATATCAAAATAAAAATGAATTGCGTCTCACCCTGTAGGTATTAAAGGACTCCATGTTAGTTATGACTCCGTCTCTGACCGGGGCAGAACTATAGCAGCACTTGCTGGAGACATACTCTTCAAAAGCTTGATGAGCTGTTCCCTCTGAGATGGAAGGAAGGTTGTTGCTAACAGAAAGATAATGATACACTGCTTACATTGTGATCATGCAACAGGAGTCAGTTTGTGAAATAAACACAAACTCTAATTCACATTTAGTATGAATTTAACTGCACTGACACTAGATGAGAACACAAAATTAAAATATTATGTTACAATATTTGGGAAAATAATTTCTTCATGCCTTAAAAATGGCTTGAATATAAGTCTACCTCATTTCAAAAACAAAGATCATAACTACAATGCAAACAGTGTTAAAAACTATACACCAGTTGGAAACTGGTTTAAAAATGACGTAGAAAAGTTCATGTAGTTTCAGTAATTCAACTCAATAAATTCACCCCAGCGTCTTTAGGGTATTGTTAAGAGAAAAAGGCAAAAAAATGCAGATGAGCTGAAGGTCACTGTGAAAAAAATCTGGGCTTCCATACAAACTCAGCAGTGCCTCTGATCAACTGATCATCTCCATGCCATTCCTAATTGAGGCAGTAATTAAAGCAAAAGGAGCCCCTACCAAGTACTGAGTTCATATACAGTCAATTTACAGAAGGCCAACAATAGCAGTACCAAAAGCGTTCCGAGACCTCCTTGAAGATGTGGTATCGGTTGGTACCCAACTGCAAAAGCTGCATGTGACTGCATTTTGGTTCGTTTCAGCTGGTCCAGAGCAAACAGTGTGGTGTGAAAAAGAACCAAAACAGCTGAAAAACCTACAATGTAAAAAGTTTTGACAAAGCGAACTACAGGTGTGAAAGCACCCTAAATCATCACTATTAAAAAAAACCAAAGACTTCAAATACTTCAGGATGTGTGCATTACATTTATTTGATACACATTGAATTACTGAAATGAACTTGTCTACGACATACTCATTTATTGAGATGCACCTTTATAAATAAATGTGACTTGATAGAGGAAAAAACATACTGCCACTCTGGATGGCTGGTAGTATGTTCAGGCACAGGCATCGGCACAGAGGGTATTGGAGGAAGAAGAAACCCGGCTGTTACAAGAACATTCACATGAGAACAGCATTCAAATTCTACAATCTAGAAGCTATACCACTGCAACCATGAAAACAACTCTTAAGTACTCTTTCTTCCATGTCTAACAAAAACGGTTACATGCAGTGGATCCCTAGCAAGTTATACCCTGAAATTCATCATTTTTAAAAAATAATGTAATTAATAATTTAATGAATCCGTAAATAAATTACCATTTTTTTCAAAAGAAAATAATACTTATATTTAGCTAAGGTGTAATAAATTGATTAAAAGTGGCAATGAAAACTTTTATAAACAAAGTTGCTATTTCAAATAAATGCTTTTCTTCTGAACTTTCTGACAATTCAGCTTTTTCATCACAGGAAAAACAGTACATTTTAAAATACATTAAAATTGAAAATGTATTTTAAATTGTAATAACATTTCTGTAATGTAATATAAAAAATATTTAATAAAACACAATTATATATTTAAAAAAAAAAGATTCTTACCACCTCCGCCTGCTGCAGTTCCCTCATATCCTGGGATGCTGTCAAACATGCTTGCAAGAAAACAATTACCACAAATGAATGCAGTTTTATGTTCGTTTATCATCATCATCAGTTACATTTCCAAGCTTTCCAGGCAATATCAAAAACTGGTTAAACATATATATATTTACTTAATTACATTATTAAACATATATACATATTAGCCAAATGTAAGGATTTTTTTTTGTCAACATAGAACTAATCAGACTTACTTTCTTGTATCTCAAAGTTGCTGCTCAAATCAGAAGAGACAGATGAGTAGTAGATATCTGCAAAGATGCTGATGCTTGTGACTTTGTGATGAGATGAGAGATATTTCCGAGATCATGGTTAAAGAAGGTGACAGGTCTGTGGTGGCCGTCCCCTTCACAACGCTATAAAGTTCAACCACATTCAACACTCGACTTGAAAATGGAATCATCTGCAGTTGTTTGCAGTCTTGTTTGCACAGTCTGTTTTTAGTAGTTTCACTTAGCCAGACCTCTAATAAACACTGAAGTAATGTATAGATACTGCCAAAAAAAATATGCATTGTAACAAAGTATTATTATTTCATTACATTACACCACTGCACTGAATAAATACCAACTCTTTACATTAAAATGAATGAAAACTGAAGTGGAAACCTTATCACCATAATGAAAACAATATTTACAGTAGAATACCTAGCCTCCTTGCTGAAAAAACCCCAGCATATTCTGGTTAGGTATGATTTGATGCCGGCTTAAGCTGGTGGTTAGCTGGTTTATGCTGGTCATGTGTTGGCAAAGCATAAACCAGCAAAACCCCAGCTGAAATCAGCTTCAAATCATACCTAACCAGCATATGCTGTTTTAAATCTGAATAAATGCTGCATTAAAGTGTCATAATCAGTCTACCTAAATGCCAAATTTGAGATTTGTCCCTATGTTGCTGTCATTGTAGGGAGAAATCTGCCCATTTGTGACCATTTCTGCCCTATCAGCATAAACCAAAGACTATAAAATACCCTTAAAGAGACTTTGCATGAACATAGCCCTGAGTGAGAAGCAGTCTGCCATTACTGATTTCCTGCTGTAGCTGTTGGAGATAATGTCAGTGCCAAAGTTCCTACAGTTACGTTACATAGGACTGCCTTGTAAACGAGGGACAAACTGGATTTTTTTTTCGCAAAGGTTGATTCTGAAATGCTTTGTGCGCGAACCTCATATTTTGTTTTCCAAATTTCTTTTCTAAAAGAGCTTCTTGGCACATTTTAGCTAATGATGCTAAAGACAGACACCATTGCGGCGTCCGAAATCGTTTACTTCCCTACTATATAGTAGGTGAAAAACAGTATGCGAGGCGAGTAGTATGTCAGAATCCATAGCATTTGAAATTCAGTAGGCGAGAAATACCCGGATGACCTACTGCTTCCGGACGAATTCTATAGTAGGCATACCATGAACACTCTCCTATCCCATGAGGCTCCGGGAGAGGAGGCGTCATATTAAAAAAATGACAGAAAGTGGAGACGCGGCTCATTTTAAGTGTAAGGAAAAAACATTGTTTATTGTGATTAAATTGCACTTGTTTAACACAATCTAAATAAACGGATGACTTACTGAAAGTATAAATTGTCGCGCCGTTGTGACGACGTGTGACACGTGACAGCATCAATATGTAGATGCAGTACGTCAGAGTTCCATTCATACTACCCCCATTCATACTATATAGAACGTACTGTTTCAACGGCCGGGTAGTACGTTCAATTTTAAATGTAGTACCTACTTAAGAAGTATGCGATTTCGAACGCAGCCTGTGATATTAAAGCAGTGTGCTAATGACTGAGTGGGTGTGGTGATGAGCAGCAGCTGGTGGTGATAATTGCTGGTGAGATTGTGCAATGCATGATGGGAAATTGAGTCCATGATAGAATATGAGTCCAAGGGAGTCCTCTAGTGAAGCTTCGAGGGCACTCATGATAGTATTTCGTATTTAACCTGACATTTTCATTACCCCACATGTCCAAGGTTTGGTGCAGAAGGAATACGAAAATGAAACAATATTATTAACATTTCCCATTTACAACAATAATCTTAATATGTAAATTGCATACTAATTTTAATGCTGTATAAGTTGCAAAATTAAGTTGCAAAAATGCATAAGCCAAATTGATTTGATATGTGTAACGTGCCCAAGCAGAAACAGTAGCAAAATTATCATTTAAATGGTATTTGCTGTGCGTGGGTGGAGCATTCAGCCTCCAAAAGTTGTTGCAAATAAATATTTCTTCTCATTATTATTTAATCTAAATATCTCTGCAAAACGCTCCAATGTTGATCAGTTCTGTCTCCTACATACGCGTATAAATCTTCTAAAACACCACTATTTCTCTCTTCACGCTCCACTTCGTATTTCCAGCCGCTATGTTTCGAACGATCTAAATGTAACACGCTTCCGCCAATACCCGCCTTGAAGCAATGATTGACGGAGGGTGGGCGTGGTCAGCTCGGAACGCATTTTCAGACGCATTGCATTTTGCTACACATATCCCGCGGCGTGATGATGAAAATGCAATCATAAGTGTCCTAACTGTTAGTTTAAATGTTTTTCGGGCAAATAACATTTAAATGATCATTTTGCTACTATTTTTTTGTTTGGGCATGTTACACATATCAAATCAATTTGGCTTATACATTTATTTTTTCATTTTGCAACTTATACAGCATTCAAATTAGTATGCAATTTACATATTAAGATTACTTTTGTAAATGGGAGATGTAAATAATATTATTTCATTTTCATTTTCCTTCTGCACCAAACTTGGCACATGTGGGTTAATGTCAATTAAGATAAGAAACACATTGGCATTTTGAATATTGCATTGCAAATTGAATTTTGCTAAACATATGCTTCCGAAAATATATTTTTTAAAATGCGTTCTACAGTCTCCTTTTTTTCTTTTCTCAAGGATTTCATAAAAAGGGTTTTATAAAAATTCTCCTAAATGTTAAATTAAATGTATCCATCCGTTACAACCAATCAGTACGGGTCCTTGTAGCATGTATGGCCCAAACAGAATACAATACAGGTAGTTAATTCTTCATTAATGTCTGTTAGGGAATCATACAGTCTGAGCATCAACTGCTGTTAAACTGCAGCAGGTAGGAGTGCGGTTAAAGATAAACCCATCAAGATCTCATATCACAGAAGTACTGACACACAGGTCTTGTCTGTCTTGATACCTTTGTATTTGTTGAAGCAAATTGCGAAACTGTGCAACGCGGACATATTTTTGATCCATCCCGTGTGTGAGGGTAGAGACGCATCATATGTACAAACACCTGTGCGCCAACATAAATTTAAGCACACACTGTTCAACCAGTTGTGTGTTCCCACAGCTTCAAGTGCCAGTGGTTTTCTCCCTGAAACATAAGCCTGAGGGCACATTCATTCACTCTGTGATGCTGGAGGCCTTTGTGCTTCACCTTTATGCAATACGATTAGGTTGTAATAAATCTGCTTGGTGACATAACCAAAGAAAATGTTCACCTCAACTGTTTTTGAAAGGTAATTGTCGTGTAACTGCAGTGGACGAATTTAAAAAGAAGTTTTGGTATACACTGACTTCTATTCTATGGACAAAAACACAAAACACTTTAATTACTTACTTCATTTCAGATGACATAATTGCATGGTGTTTGTGCCAGCTAAATATCTGTCACTGCAAACGTTTATGACATATTGAGCAATACTTACGTGCACTCTCTAACACTTTTTGCGCAAAAGCTGTAATTTGGACAGTATTTGTTTTAAAAGGAACACCATCACACCTTACATAGCTCTAAACAGTGCCTTTTACAGTAGTATCTTAATGCACATATAATACCTAATAGGTCACCTTCCAATGACAGCTTTTGTTTTTTCTGAAAAGTTTTTTTTGTGTGTGTGTCTGTCTTTTGTTGTTACATTGCTGTTCCACTTTACAAATATTTTAATGAATACTAAGTGTTAAATAAATGTTTTTCTTCTTTTTTTGGAAATGCATAAATGCATAAATGCTCTTTTCACCTTTTAGTACTCTTGCTTTCAGAGGTTACTAGTGTATTTATACATCTTAGGTAAGGGGTACCAGATTTAAAGATGCCCACACAGGTTCTGTCAGTCTGAGTGCAATGAAGTGGAAAGGAATGTAACCCTTTTGGTGGTGTGAGTGTGTGAGCTATCATCATTTACACATTTACACCCGACTGCTAAATATCTAGGAAAGAAATCACTTTAATATGTTGTGTATGAACTCATATGTTATGGGATCATCTAAAGATTTGTACAAAATGTTACATTTCTTAAATTTTCCAAAAAACAGCCTAGTCTCATTTGTCTCAACATTTTCAAAAGGCATGTCAATATAAACACAAATATTTCTCATGAAATTCTTCCAAGAAGAAAAAAAAAGTTAAACATTTTAACTTCATACTCTTACTGAAGACTTCCCCCTAAATTGGTCATTACTGTAATGTTTTACTATTTTGAAGATTGATTTTTGGGTTTATGTTTTCTTTTAAGATCATAATTTATTAATCTCGAAACCTTATATATATATATATGTATATGTACATACACTACTCTTCAAAAATGTTGGGTAAGTAAGATATTTAATGGTTTTTAAAGATGTTTTTACAATTTAAAATACCGCTGGATAGCGCTTCCCAGCCCCTCGCGGTGGTTGATACGAATGGTACGCCTCAGCTATGTGATTTAGTTTGCCAGGCGCCCGCCCAGGTAACGTGTCATCCCCTATACCACCCGATGCCGCTGTCCTGTGTGCGGAATACTGAAAGCGCATACTAACATGCATCCGGAGCCAGGATTGGTTCGCAGCCATCGACCTGAAGGATGCATACTTTCATGTCTCGATTTTGCCTCAACACAGAGCCCTTCTCTGGTTTGCATTTGAGGTTTTGAGCGTATCAGTACAAAGTCTTACCCTTTGTCCTGTCGCTCTCTCCCCACGTCTTCACGAAAGTCTCGGAGAGTGCCCTCTCCCTTCTATGGCAGATGGGCATCCGCATCCTCAACTATCTCAACGACTGGCTGATAATAGCTCACTCGAGGGATCTGTTGTGCATGCACAGGGACATAGTGCTACGGCACCTTAGCCATCTGGGTCTTCAGCTCAACCGAGAGAAGAGCAAACTCTCCCCAGTGCAGAGGATCTCTTATCTCGGTATGGAGCTGGACTCGGTCGAAATGACTGCCCGCCTCACCAGCGAGCGTGCGCAGGCCACGCTGAACTGCTTAGATACATTTAGGCACAAAACAGTGGTTCCTCTCAAAACTTTTCAGAGGCTCCTGGGGCATATAGTAGCTGCATCTGCGGTCACGCCGCTGGGCTTGCTTCATATGAGACCGCTTCAGAGTTGGTTGCATGATCGGGTCCTGAGATGGGCATGGCACAGTAGCACACTCCAGATTGGCGTTTCCCCGCAGTGTCGCTGCCTATTCAGCCCGTGGGATAACCCTGCTTACCCCTTGGCCTTTCAAGCGCTGCCATAGAGACCATCCCCCAAGCGAAAGCTCCCTCTACAAGGCAGGCCTACGCTCTGAGATGTGGTCTGTTCGTCGACTAGTGTTCCTCTCGTGGAGAGGACCCACAGAGGTGCACAATCGCAGTTGTGCTTTCTTTCCTGCAGGAGAAGTTGGAGCGCAGGCTGCCCCCTTTGACTCTTAAAGTGTATGTTGCTGCCATAGCCGCATATCATGATGCAGTGGAGGGTGCGTCACTCGGGAAGCACCAGTTCATCATCCGGTTCCTCAGAGGTGTGCGCCTGGTTAACCCTCTGAGGTCGCGGATCACGCCGGGGTGATTTGGGTCTTTTTTATCTTATCAGTGCAAAAGACAATAAAAATGCTCTGTTAAGTTTGGTCACACAAGTAAGTGTTATACACCATTCGAATCTGTTAGGTGTCTACTTTTTTTGTGTGCAATTGCAAAATAAGGAAAATAAAAATATAATATTATAAGTAAATATATATATATATAAGTAAATATTCTAGCCTAATAGATTGGATACTATTAGTATGTGTTGTGTGGTTCCTTAGAGGTGCACGTCGGGTTAATCCCCCGAGACCACACCTCGTACGCTCTTAAGACCTGGCCGTCGCCCTACATGGCCTGTGGTAGGAGCCCCTTCAGTCAGCAGATCTCAAGTATCTGACACTGAAGACAGCGCTCTTGACTGCGCCGGCCTCCATTAAGAGGGTGAGGGACCTACAAGCCTTTTCTGTCGACATAGAGTGCCTAGAGTTTGGTCCAGCTGATTCTCATGTTATCCTGAGACCCGGCCCGGCTACATGCCCAAGGGTCCCTGGGAGAAGGCAGACCCAGCCTTAGAGTTGTGTCCTGTAAGCGCATTGAGCCTCTACACTGACCGCACTCTGAGCCTCAGACGCTCCCAGCAGCTATTTATTTGCTATAGTGGACAGCAGAAAGGGAATGCTGTCTCCAAACAGAGGTTGGCTCATTGGGTGGTTGAGGCCATCTCCCTGACTAACTTGTACCAGGGAGACCCGTGCCCCTTAGGACTGAGAGCTGTTGGCTCATGGCGCCTCTCTATCAGATATCTGTATTAAATATCTGCTAGATATTTAATACAGGTCATCATTAAATATCTTACTGACCCCAAATTTTTGAATGGAAGTGTGCTTCCTACAACTACACAGAACAACCAGTCAAAACACATCTTAATTTATTTTTAGGCACACATAACTGAAATAACAATACTTTCAAATGAGTCAGGTGTTAATTCAGGCACCAGCCAGACAGATTCAATGATTCATTCAGTGAAGGATTTGTTTGATTTATTCAGTCTGTTGACTCACAAGTTTCATTTGAAGAACATTAAGGCGCATAAAGAGTCATTAGTTTGCAAATCAGATATTATAATGTCTGTGCCAGCATAATTATTTATTTCTTCATCATCACATTCAGTTTAGACTTAATCACATTAAATCATCATCACCATTAAAAATAAATAAATAAATTTATTTATTTTTAAAAAAAACCAAAGCTTTTTGATGTCACTACAGCAGTGGTAGTGCAGATCAAGAAACATTGACATGCAGGCTAAACAGAGTTGATGAATCTTTTGTATTGTTATTTGTAAAATTGGCATATGCAAACACTCTGGCTCAGTTACTCAGCATTCCTCCACTTAGATTGTTATTAATGGTGAGCTGTGAGGGGGAGAGCAGCATTCAAATGAAATTTCAGGGGTCAGGCTGTAAAGGTGCTTCAAGGGAAGCATGCAGAGGAGACGGCAGGTCAAGCTGTCATTCATTGTGCCTCGTGGCCTTCTCTCTGCAGGGCAGCTGTGGTCGGTGTGTGTGAGTGGGGAGGGTATTTGAGGTGGGCCGTATTGTATGGATGAAGTGGAGGAAGTGGAGCGGAAGAGGAGAGTGGGAGCCAGCTGTGGTCACAACACAGGGTGGGTTACAAACACATACACACACACACACACACACATACGTACACAAGCACACTAAATGTGACCCTGCTGCATACCTGGTTCCACTCGGTGAGATCTCTATGAACATTAGGTAAACAAATCATAATGGATGATTATGAATGCTGTTATACAGATGGTATGCTGCTCAAATGAAACCGCCAGACCTTTATTTTCCTGGTCAATGAGGCAGATACAAGACTGTTTGCAATTAGCTTCCACTCCCATTGTGCAGTATGCAGTATCTCCACTGATGCTGAGCTAAACGACTAGTTCTGTCTTGTCAAGAAGTAAGAACCTCATGATGAAGCAGAAATGAAATGAGTAATTTCTTATTTATCAGCACTCATCTTCTTCAGATTAATTAATGTGGCTGTTCTTTATAATCTCATTAAATTTTACTCTTGCCCACAGCACCCTCATTAGTCGTGTTTGTTGAGGCAAGCGTCACTGTTGCTGTACCACTCATTCTGATAGAACAAACTCCTGTGACACCTACCCATATTATCAGGGCTACCCTGCCCTTTACATCACCCCCTTTGCCAGTGTGCCAATGGGAGCAAAGAGGGGTGTGATAAGGCACACATGAAGGGAGAAAATCTTGTGAAAGTTGCTGTTAAATGCTGAGCATTGATCTCTTTCAACCATGAATACATGGTGGTGCCTTTGTAGGTACAAAAGGGGAGCAGGGAAGGATTGCCCCAAACCACTCCAAAGCCACTGTACCTGTAGCCCAGTGCAAGAATCGCATGTCACCACCGTCAGGGTGCCAGCGGTTTCAGGGAAGCAGAGATGCTACAAAAAGCTCAGTCTCAGCCTCAGACATAATGCCTATGAAACGTTGGCTAAAGATCTGATCCATATGGCACACTTATCTGTAAAAACTGGATTTTTAAAAGTATGTGAAATATTTACAGTCAAATGGCCTCTTGGGTGGGCTTGGGTCATTCAAAGCAGACAGAGTTCCCATAATTGAAGGTCAGTCTGAAGGTCTGGCTATGTGAGACTAATAGAAATAAAGGAGAAGGAAGGTAGAGGGATACCA
Source organism: Enteromius treurensis (assembly GCA_032275025.1). Lineage (NCBI taxonomy): Eukaryota > Metazoa > Chordata > Actinopteri > Cypriniformes > Cyprinidae > Enteromius > Enteromius treurensis. The sequence goes on from JAUCMU010000125.1 coordinate 28,509,639, forward strand.
GAAGAATTGTCGCTGAGATTACTTGATGATTGACAGGACTGAATGATTAGTCTCCTCTTGAACCTACATTTGCAACTTAATTTAGAGTTTTTATGTTTAATGTCATTGCTCAATGAATGAAGGCAATGAACGAGCTTAGACAGTGCAAATGTGGCACCAGCTAAATTCGGGAATGTTCGTTGGATGTTTGCTTGAGAATATTCTTAAGAACTGGTCTGTCTACGTGGCGGCCAACGGAGTTTCCTTTTGAAATTAGAAAACCAAAATCGGGAATCGTCCTTTTCGTTTTTCCATTTTTTCCAAGAAACGAAAAACAGGAATTAAGCTTAATTTTAATAAACAGCTTCAATATTCAATTTCTGCACATGGGCAGAAATTAAATGGCTTTTCAGCTGATTGGTCAGCCGAAAATCATACCGTTCCTACATTAGTTCTTCCGCAGTTCTGCAAGGCAGAATAAAAATCTGGCTGAATCTGTTTTTTTTTTTCTGTCCCCGTTCATGGCCCAGTGTGAGAGTTAGAACTCCTCACCCCTGCTGGTAAATGCAGAATGTGCCTCTCCTCGAGAGATTGGTGTTTCTTTCTCCTGTCCATGTAAGCTGACAATCCAGGGCGAGGCAGTCTACAAGTTGCAGACCTATGGTCCTGTGCTGCATGCATTACACCTTTGCTGGAACTAACAGTCCCAGAGAAGCACAACCACTACAAAGAAGACACCAGCCCATGGACCCCAGACTGAAGCTTGTGAAGCTGCCAGGACCTTGCACCCTTTTCTTCGGCTTAATTATTTCCAGTAATGCCAAGGGCATCAGATACCCTGTTCTTTCTACTCTATGAACACTTTTTTTTGTGACAAATTATGCTAGTTTTATGTTTCAAATGTTCAAAAACCTCACCCAGGTCTGATGCACACCCATGGTCATTTTTCATCCCGCAACACTCCTTACACTTAGTATTAAACTTTGGTGTGTCACTTGTCATACCAATCCTACTCTGGTCATGGTGATAGATCATATTGTGTGCATAATCATGGGAACATTCTCTTTTGCTAATGTTTTGGGAAGGTTTTCTCAAAACCTTTCCCATGTCCAATAACATTAACAGAAAGTTGTTTTTAGAATCCCATCTTAGGTTATATTAACTTAAAAAAATGAGTTGAGATTACCAGTGCAACCAAATTGATGATACTGTATACTCAAAGAACCTTCAGAAATAACATTTTCATAATTTAATTGCAATGTTAGCAAAACATGTATTTTTTTGTTAGCTGGACAGCATCTATAAATACTATTCTTTTCAAAGTACAACCTGAGCCATAGTCAGTGGCCACTGTAACATTATTCACTTTGAACGAGCAAGTACCCCTTAAACACCCCAACAACACCCTGGCACATACCAAGAACACCCAAGAAGCTGCATGGCCTCATGTAAATATCTCAGCAACCATCTAACTTAGCCACATAATGGTGAATTTTGCACAGACAGGCACCATTCAAAATTAATTTCAGAAAATGTAACAAAAAGCAAATTAATAATAGATGCTGCATTTTCTAATTCATTCTACTTTCACATATTCTGAAGACATCTCAAACATGGGCCTATTCTGAAAGGATGTTAACAAGCATGCTGTGTCCTGCTAATGTGTCTCAGGCAGCTAATTTGGTCATCCCCCAGCTGAAAGCCACTGAGCCACCTTAAATTGATTTAGAACAAAGGCTGTACAACCAAGCATGTCAGTCATGCTTCATTGAACCAAATGCTAACATAAGTACTTCTTAGTTCCTATTAGGCATCTGTTTACTTCCTGAGGGAAGGGTCTCTAACAAAGTTAGTGGTCTTCACCCTCACAAACGCTCTTAAATTGTTTCTGCACTTTCTGCAGATGTTCATGTTGGGTTCCAGCTTTGGGATCAGACCCCAAATGAAATGTTTACAGCTAGAAAAATGCAATGTTATGCATCATTTATTAACTCATGCTTTGTTAGTTTCCTGTGTTGGAAAACCTGAGTGAAACTGTAGCAGTACTTATCTCTGTCACCGAGTACAATGGTAGTAAACCGTGAATCATGTTTATTTAATGTGTAGCTGTCTCTGCATGATTACAGCACAAGTCTTGTGTAAAGCTGTGGGTTTTATGTAATATGTTTAGATCTCTAGAGACATATAATTTCAGCTTTTGGTTTAAGGAGCAGAGTTTGTGGTTACTTGCCACATGGGAAAGTTGTCACAAGGACTAAATTCTCAATAACAATACACTGAATGTTTATATATTTTGTCAAATTGTATAAGCAATCATTACACACACAAACACACACAGTGTGGTTATTTTCATCTCCATTGATGATGATAATAATAATATGTATTATTATTATTAGAAATAGTAGTTTTGTTTTAATTCCAATATTATATAAGTGTATTAATATAAATAAATAGCAGCACTGTGTTCCATTCTAAACTGCATGTTAATGATCTCTCTCTCTTTTGCCTAATGTACCTAGCCATGCAAAATGACTATTAATTCTATTCTTATTGATATATAACCACTTGCTATATGAGCTCTAAATGTTTCTGAATTAGTATATGTTACAGTGACACAGAGTGTTGGGGGTTTTCAAAACACAGTGTAAATCATTTATAAATTCCTTCAGGTTGTTTGGATGGAATGCCCATGTATGTCACCTTGAAGCATACTTCTCTGGATACGACGTACAGCAGTGACTGGCAGTGCTTCAGAGAAATAGCAGTCAGAAATATGACGGTTAAATGGTTTCCCCATTTTAAAACATGGGATTCAATTTCAAATCTGCAAGCTAAAGTGTTCATATCTCTGTTCCAACACCCACACACATTGAATCTCTTTCTTGACTGATGTTTCTAAAGGCAACCAGGGCATAAAATCAAATAAATGTAGCCATACTGGATCAGCAGAGATGATAGCTGGGATTAAGTAGACACTTTTTGCAAGGAATCAGGTCAGGGAGTTCATAGGGATTTGAAGCGGGAACGTTTTTTAAATGCAGATGTCATATTTGTAGCAGATAATGCTGGTGACATAGTATTTTATTAGCGCACTATCAATTATTGTCAGGCTAAAGCACAATAAAAAAGTGGATCAAAAGACTATTGTCCATATTCTAAAATCTCTCAAAATGTAATTTCCAGTCATATTAGGTGAAAAGAAAGTGCATCCTATACTGATTTTATTGACTTGCTTCAAGTTGGTATAAAAACCAGGTAACACTTTATTTCAATAGTCCACTTTAGACATTCTGCTAAGAGTAAGTAACTTTATAACTACATGTCAACTAGCAGTAATTAGAGTATTAGGAGAGTGTCAGCTTAGTAACATCTAACACTTTATTTTGATGGGTCCACAACATACAACACACCGCCTATGAGAAACTTTGCAAGTAAATGTCAACTTATTCTACTAACCCTGTTCTAGCAGTCTACTCTGAGAGTTAGTAGACATGTAGTTACAAAGTTACTTAGCTGGTAGAATGTCTAAAGTTGACTTTCAAAATAAAGCGCTACCAAAAGCTTTCCATAGAAAATCTTTAATATTAATAAATTTGTCAGTCTATCAAGGCATGCATATTTTAAAGAATCAGTGTTTCTGACACCAGGATATATTAGGATTGGCCTCTGAGACCCTCCACCTCCCCCAACCTGTCTAGATATGGTTTGTATGTCTATTCATGCAGCAGCAGTATATCTGTGTATCTATTGGCAATAATTAATTCATACTTTCGCTGCAGCAGTTGCCAAGACCAAATACATAAACATTTTCATATCCATGAAATATAGTTTTGATTTTGATTTTGGTCCTTACCATTACATTCAAGCCCCTTTTAACTGTAGGCAGTAGAGAAGCACAAAATATAAGTACAGTATATCAAAAGACAAACATAATTTACAGACTTTAAAAGCACTAATCAAACTTTAAAGGGAAAACTGAAGCAATCAAGGACCTTATTTAAATTAAAATGCATTGCAAAAGATAAAATAAAATGTTTAATAATTTAAATGTATTAATTTATCTGTTTTATGTGCTGACCTTTGATTGAACTAGAACCCTGTTTTTGAACATTTTAAATGGGTGATTCGATTTACAAGTTTTCCTTTCTCTTTGGAGTGTTACAAGCTGTTAGTGCATGGATAAGAACACCTAAAGTTGTAAAGATTTAAGTTTCAAAACCAAAGACATATTCTTTATAAAAGTAATGACTTGTCCACACCCCTCTAAAATGCCCCCACTTTTCTACAACAAAGAATGGATTTATTTTACAACACCGCCCACATGTTTACGCAAAGAAAGAGGGTGGAGCTACCATTCTCGCTGTAGTGCTGTTGCCGGCGGCATATTTTGGAGACACTGTCTTTCATTGTGAAAGTGAAACTAGTTTGTTTGTGCATCCAAAAGAGGACACAGCTAGAAATCAATGGTCACGTTTTATTCACAACACTGTTCCAGAACAGTTTAATCTAAATATTAGAGTGTTTACAGAGGACTGACTCCTAAAACCTGCAGAGCAGCTTATGCTGGCTGTGCACGGAGACTATAAAGTGAGGCAATTCCAATTCTGCAAGGACAGTCTGCCACTTCTGACTCAAAACCTATTAGCAATTTACCTTTTCTTATTAAAAAGAACCTGCTGATTACTATTCAATTGCAAGTTTTGTGTAGTTTTGTCAGTGTAGTGTAGTACTGTACTTGTTGTTTGACATTTTTCCGATCACAAATGCAGACATGGTGTTATGTTTATGAGGCGCGATGCAACGTGACGTAAAAAAAAAAAAAAAGCGTCATTAAAATCAGTATTTATGTCCCCACTGAATGAAACAAATGCCTCATTTGTAATGTGTTTTACTGTTTTTGTGTCATAGTGCCAGGACGTGGCATCACGTAATAATAAGAGGCGTAACTTTTCTGTCCCATTCTTGAGGTATTCAGCCAATTACAACGGTCTGGTTAGCTGGGCAATCAGAGCACACCTCGCTTTTTCAGAGCGATGAGCTTTGTACAAATCGACTGGTTTCAGGAGGCGGGGCTTACAGGAGAAACAAGTTATTTTTTATTGTATGACACCTCTAAATATTTCTTGAGCAGAGCTAATTTAAAGATGTTGGCACATGGCACTGGACTCCTTGCATTGCTTGAACACCAATTGCAGAATGTTCATGCAAACTGCATGCTGCCACATACTTTGTATGTGTGAACACTATCCGGTGTCACAGTGAATGGAAGGTAAGTTAATCTGCTCAGGTAGTAGTTATCTGAGGCCTGTATTCCTCTGTACGCTCACAGCAGGTTGTGTTGCACGCACAAACACTGCAGTGAGTGAAACCAGATCCATCTGTAGCAGATTGAGGGTCAAGTGTTAATGTCTGACATGTGTAAGGGGAGACGTTGTCTGTCGTCCACGCCTCATCCTTTAGCAGATGTCCACAGAGTCAAGCTGGACATTCAATAAACTCTATTCAGCGCTTTAGATTGCTGAATTCTCTTAGAGAGTTGTCAAGGCCCTTTGGACATGCTCTCATGGGAGGGACGCACAAAGCTGTCTCTATGTTTGCATTTGTATGCAAAAAGCTCAAAGCTCAAAGCACAAGTTTGATGAAATGAGATTGTTTTGATGCATTTTGAGAAGGATGTATACATGTATGAGATCTGTCAGACAGCCTATATAGTTTTCTTATCAGCATAATACAGGTAGTTTACAGCTCTCATAGATTTCTGCTCTTGACATAATGGCCTTGAATTTTCTTCTTTTTTTTTTTCAACTTTACCTCCATGAGAAACTTGAGTGTTGAAAGGCAGTGCTTGCAGTGCTGGAATTATGGTGGCTTTGGCAGCCTTGAGTGCCTGCTTACTTTCTCAGCCTCTGAGAGCTGCTTTTCACTGCAGCAGACCTGTGGACAACACGCACAATACAGCCTTTCATCTGCCTAGAGCCGCATCCTTCTGTTACTCAGATAGCATCAGTGCTCACACATTGTTCTGCTTCCAAGGGATATGCTTTTAAAATGTGGGCAAGAAAAAAAAATTGGAGAGAGACAAATCTAAAAAAAACAACAACAAAAAAGTAATAATGAAATAAAAAAACAAACAAACAAAAAACTAATGATGTAAGAGTGACATTTTATCTCACAATTTTTACTTTTGAGATATTATTTATAATACACAAACATATAACTCAAAGAAACTCAAAGAGCTCCTTCTGCCACAGAATAAAAAAAAGGTAATTTTTATTTTAAATCTCACAATTCTGACAATTTTATTTAAACTGCAAGTTTATATTTCACAATTCCAACTTTTGTTTCCAAAAGTGTAAGAAATAAAGTTTAACACTTTATAATTTTATAACTGACTTTACAACTTCAAGAGAAAAAGTCCACATTGTGAGAAAAATACTAAAATTAAAATTAAAATAAATAAATAATATATATATATTCTTTCTTTGTCTGTGCTGAAAATAGAAAGGAGGAAAATGTAACATTTAAAACTGCTTTAGAATGTTAGAATCTCAGGATGCATTTCATTACTTAAATAAGATTAGTATTTGTGCATATTACTGCATTTATATATATAAATATATATGTATATATACATATATATACATATATACATACATATATATATAAACTATTCTTACCCGTATCTCACCTCAACAGCAGCAGAAATGATTTGCAATAAAATATGATCACAATAAGTACACTGTAGGCCACCTAAGTTGCTGTAGTTCAGTTCCAAAATGATGCTAAATGGTACTGAAATTATGTCATTTTGTGTGCAATTATACATTATTTGTGTTTATGTTATGATTTGTGTTATGAATTCATATTTATCTGTCTAGACTATCTCAGTTTTTCCAGTAGATATTGTACGACTGCTCTTTTATTGAATAGGCTCTCTCACTTACACAGTCATTTAATTGTTAAGCACACACGCACACACACACACACACACACACACACACACACACACACACACACACACAGTCTGTGCATCACATCTCTGAAATGAAAATAATCACACTGAGGCTTGACACAATGTGTTTGGAGTATGTGGGACCCACATTGTAGAAAACCCCCAAAGAAAGCCTTCTGATCAGATTGGCTTTGTGCACACAGTGAGTCAGCCTCAGTATTGTCTGTGTGTTTGTATCTGGAGGGCATCGAGAGCCGTTCTAAAGCAGTAATGAATAACATGAACATGTCTCCAACTCAGTCCCAGCCTGATTTGAGATATGCTGCCCTTAAGATAAATATAAAACTAGATATGAAGAGGTTTATTCTTGCAAGTGGAGGAACAATAACATTTCACTTCCCCCATCCCCCACAGTTTAGTTTTCAGTGATGCAGCAGTTCTTTTAAGACATTAGACATTAAAAAACCTTGATAAAAAATTTAACTAATGATTTGAAATTAAATAACTTTTTTTACCCTAAACTAAGAATTAGTTTTGTGGAATGAAATTGTAAATATAGTCAATATATTCCTTGCATTTTTAATGAATATGTAAAAAATATCACAAGCTTGGCAAGCAAAAAAACCTCCCAAAAACAAGCAAAGTCTTTCAAAGCCAAAAATGTAGCTGCCCTATATAACGCAGCATTTGAAAAATCTTTCATTGGTTGAGGTAATTTTACAGCTTTCACTTTATGTATTGTTGCTTTATAAGAAAAAAAACAACAACTTTAGAGTTCTTTAAAATATTTTAGTTTTTAAGAAGAAAGTCATAAATAGGTTGGATTTGTATAAATTATGATAATTCTTATTGGGTAAGATGAGTGAAAGAAAATGAGTTTACTATTACATGAACAACCCTTATACAGCATTTACGGTATTATTCTTAGTTAATGTATGTTTATTAATACATTATTTAAATAAAAAATGGCATATTTTAACATTAGCTAATGCACTGTGAACTAACATGAGCATTTTTATGAACTAACTTTGACAAAGGTTAAAAATGCAGTAAAAAATATATTGTTCACTATTTATTCATGTTCGTAAATTTATTAATGCATTAACTCCAATGAGACCTTGATGTACATTTTTGCAAAGTTTTTTGTGTGTGTGTTACCTTTCAAATTCTACTATTCAGTTGCACTTATACCAATATATATACCAGTTTTATTCCTATCGATGTTCTTAAGGTTTTTTTTTTCTAGAATTTGGTGAATTCACTCATATTTAATCCTACCTATATATATATTTTACCTACATTTTCTCATTTCAAGTAATCCTCCTTCTGCTGAGTGCGATGAAACTGTTCGTTGATGGATCCAGTTTCCATCACTTCGAACTATCTTTTCATTAATTATACCTATGATGAAAACTAAACATGACAACACCACCATGAAGAGACATTATACTGTTTTTAAGTTGTCTGCAGGCTGTAGGACAACAGGCTGCTGCGTTGACCCGTGGCCAATAGCATAGGACCTTATCCAACTCAAACTGGGAGGCTGAATAGCGATGCTATAACAAAGAATGGTGTCAGGTAGGTCGTGGACCAGTGCCTAATACTGAAAAGTGAAGTCTAATCGCTGCAACTGAAGTGTGTACTGCCCTAGAGACAATACTGTCCTCTTGTGTCTCAGAAAGCTCTGTAGACTCAGCAGTCATTGAGCTCTGGGTTTCTGGTTTGGCTAATACATTAAACGTGTTTATAAACAAATTATGTTGGGAGAAACATATAATGGTTCTATTCACAAATTGTAACATGCTTACAAAAAACTTCAGCATTCATCTGACTGCTTGTGTCTTCTGTGTCATCATCAATTTCATATGGACCTGACTGCATATAGATGGAGGGTGAAAGAAGTAGTTTTTTTTCTCTAGGGTTTAGTTGCTGTCAGGTCCCATATTTTGATCAACCAGTATCCTAAATGTGTAATGGAAAATTATGGCCCTAAACTTTCATGGTGTAAATTTCATGGTACAGTACATAAAAAAAAATATATATATATTTTGCATAAACATTCAGACCATACACAGTAACCTGAAACTAACAGTAGATTTGCAATGAAGTTTGTACAGTAATTTACAAGAGCACACACACACACACACACACACACACACACACACACACAGAAAGTCATGGATGTTTGATGTGTGTGAAATTCCTCTGTGACAGTTGTGCCACAGGGGTTGAGTTCTGTGTCGTGGAGTGTTTGGAAAACTGCAGCACTTTGAAACTGTATCTTCCTGAGCGACATGCCAGTAATTTAGAGTGAGTAGAATACAGTCAAGTTAGTAGTAGCGGGACTGATAAACTGCTGTTCATACTTTTAGGATTGTTAAGATTGATTTGAAAGAAAAGTCTATTATTTCAAAAGCAATGTATTGTATTATACTGTATGGTATTTCATCACTACTCCAGTCTTTAGTGTCACAGGATTCTGATTTTGTGCTTTTCTAATATTATCAAGACTGATAACATCAACACTGAATAATATTTTGGTGTTTTTCTCCAGGATTCTTTAAAATGTCAAAGGTTTTTTAGAAATGTCTCTTAATAATTTTTCTGAAAAAAGGGAATTCATTTATTTAAAAAAATAAATAAAATTAATCAGTGTACTATTCAATGTAAGTGTTTATTATATTTGAAATATGGATATTTGTCTTTCAAAAATTATGTTTTTTTCACAGGAGGCCTTAATTCATCCCCCAGAGCTGTCTAAGGGACATTTTAGTAATTTATCTGCGTGCTTCATTTAATATCTGCCAAAGTGTCTAACAAACACCGGTTTATCGCTAAGGCTTGGAGGGACCAGGACAGTTTTTACTATAACTCTGATTGAGTTAATCTGAAAGTTACGTACTCCTAGTATGCATTGAAGATGAGTAAAACAAACCTATTTTGCATTTTTGCACTTTAACCCTTTTCACACAAGTCAAAAAACACCTTGAGCATTTTAAATATTTCACCCAGAAATGAAATTGTGTCATAATTTAATCAAGTAGTTCCAAATCCGTATGAATTTCTTTGTTTTGGCCACTATTGACTTCAATAGTACAAAAAAAAAAAAAAAAAAAACAAAAACTATGGAAATCAATAGTGACCCATATCAGCCTGGTTACAAACTTTCATCCTTAAAGAAAAACACATCACTACCAAGTGACTCCCCACAAGCCATCTTTGTCCATACAGGAGCAAAAGTAACCATCACTGGAGCCTAATCAGCTTCACATACAGTAAGCCTGCGACTAGAAGACGCTATTGGTTAAATTGTTAAATCAAACTTTCCAATGTAGCAACTGACTAAAATAAATCAGATTTATGAAAAAAGAGGGCATTCAAGATATTGTGTTTGATCATCTCTTCTTAGAAAGTATCTTGTAACAGATGAGATACTGTCACAGTGCTGAAAAATGTTAGTATCATTGACACTTTTGCTCTCCAACAATTTAGCCAGTGTTGCTTGAACTGACCTTGCCCTCTGTAATAAACACAAAGGGTCAAGAATAAAGATAAGAATGGGCCTTGACTTTCAGTTGTTATGGTCTGCAAACACAATAAAGAGTTAGAGTTTAGCAGTGCACAGTGTATTTATAAATTACGTTAACATAGATTAAAAAAAAAGTGGTGTATGTTATAGTTAATAGTATGAAGTGCAAACATTTCAAATTTCTGTATTCGTTGTTAACAATATCGATGTCCAGATCTTACTGCTGTCAGAGATATTTTGGAATGATGAGACATTTTGTCTAAGAGCACTCAAGCGCAGGTAAAGACTTCTGAATGTTTGAAAGGCTGTGGCAGGCTGCCAGCACCCGTAGGGCTGTACGTTCATGAAACACTCATGAACTACACTCACTCGTCTAGTTAACAGGTTAGTTTGCTCAGTGAACACTCTCTCTAAGATTAGGCAACTTAGACTGAATAAAGGAATTCTCCCAGCAAACCTGCACTAATCATGTATGTGCTCTGGAGCTAATGCAGAGTGTTAAAGACCCCACGAAATAGTGTGATGAAAGTTTTCTTTGTTTTCTCAAACATTTTTATTTTCTATTTTGAGGAGGAGAAAGACTTTAAATTTGTTTTAAATGTGTTAATAAATCAATATATTAGCATACAAAACTATACACACTGAGGCAGTTTGTCACTTTTTAGTAATTTAAATAAGTAAAAAAATTACTTAAAAAAATAAAATAAAATCTTACTGACTGTCATGTAGCAAGTCCAACAATACAACCATGATAAGACCAAACAATGAACACTGGAAACACATGGACTCATGCTGTGTTCCAGGCAGGTTTTTGAGCTGTAAGTCACGGCTTAAAGGAGTCATACAAAGCCAATTTTTCATAAGCTAATATGATTCTTTAGGGTCTTAATGGAAAGTTTGTAATATAGTTTGTTTTAAAATTTCTCAAAGATAGTGTA